>JAULKK010000008.1:12333925-12354578 GCA_032355705.1 Rubia peregrina
AGTGCAGGTCATTGGTATGCTAGTTAAGTCGTTTTAGCATCAAGCATGATTTTAGCTTTGATTATTGATGTTGTTTGTCAAATCAATTGTATGCATCAGCTTGAGCTGTTAGTTGTTTTATGGTATGGAATTGTAGACGGAAGTGCTTGTGTTAGAACGTCGTTTACTAGATTATATAAGATATAAGGCTTTCAGTCTTTGTGTTTATGCCTAATTTTTTTTGTAGATCAACAATTTTGCGAGTTTTTCTTTCTTTCTTGTTTAAGAGGCGATTTTGGTTTTGATAGCTACCATGAATTAGGAATATCAAATCTTGGATAATAGATCAACTGAAAATGTTATAAGATAATAAAAAATGAATTTGGGTCCATGCTCTTTACAGTTGCATGATATAAGAGTATCCAATATTGGATAATAGATCAACTGAAAATGTTATAAGATCAAATTAGATAATTTTATTTATACTCTTTACTGTGACTATAGATATCCAACTGGACTATACCCAATTATTTGTTTAGTATTTGAAGGATACCATTAATTCACCATTGCAAGACACAAAACTTGGAGCATATCAGGTACCAAGTGATGTCAAGTGTCAACCAAATCTAATGTAATTGTAAATAAAATGTCAATATGTAAATCTAAAAGATCAAGTCATCTGAATGAATAGTCTCAATAGGTAAACTTGAGAGATTTGAGTCATTTAAATCCAACCAAGAGATCAGAGTTATCTAGATAAAAATACAGTCTTTTTATTTTGTTTGATGCTAAGTCTTTCTGCCAATTTTGTATACACTAATCTAACTAGACTACTTTCAAACTCCTCCATCATCTCTTCATTCCCTTCTGCCTTCAAACTACTCCATTCTCTACTTTGTCTCTTACCCCAACAACATCATCAATCATACCTGTAAAAAACATTAAATTAAGCCATTTATCATCAACTTAAATCATTGCAAAATCAAACGAAAAGATTGATACATCACCTGTTACAAACTAACACAATCACTGATTCTGAACTAAAACCTAAAAGACTATCATCCAATGATAGAAGATAACATCCCTTGCCTTCAAATAGAATAGACTTTCATTCAATGACAAAAGGTACCATCCCTACAAGCACAAATAGTCATCCAATGACAAAAGGTAACATCCTTGACCTTTAATACAAGCAATATCAGAGTTGATAACTTCACCAAACTAATTATATTAACACAACCAGATTACCAGAGGAAATTGTATCAAATTTAACCATAAGATCATATAAAATTTGAAAAATTTCGACATTACATCACTCAACACATGTTATGCTTCATTTTGTAAAATATCTATATTAAGCCATAAAACATCATATAGGAATGAAAAAAATTATAATCTCTTTTAAAAGTTGTGAAACATTAGCATGAAACCTTGAAACATCAAACAAGAAAAATAAACAGTCAAACCAGATTTGATAAACACTAATCCATCGTATCAAACAATAAAAAATATGCAATTTTCCATCTCATAGTTATAACATCGTCTACAAATCACAAACTATCAGCTTAAAAACTTAAAACATCATACAATATTAACATATATGGTTCTAAAATATCAAATAGGATTAATATATATGGTTTTAAAATATCAAATAATATTAACATATATAACATCAACTTAAAATAATGACAAGTCAATACACCAAAGTTTGAAACATCAAATTAAAATTTGAAAATTTTCAACATTAGACCACCAAACACAAAATGAAGAACTGCAAAACATGATTTTAAATTTGAAAAATATCTAAACCATAAAACATCAAATAACAATAACAATATATATAACCTCTTTTAAAAGTTGTGAAACATTAATATGAAACCTTAAAACATCAAATAACATATATAAACAGTGTAACCAGATTTAATAAGCACTAATCCTCATACTAACAAATTAAAAATGCGATCTCAACCTTCATAAACGTCGTCAACAAATCACAAAACATCAACTAAAAACCTTAAAACATCCAATAATATTAACATAAGTGGTTTTAAAACATCAAATAATATCAACACATATAAAATCAACTAAAAATAACACGTTAAAACACCAAAATTTGAAACATCAAAATAGAACCCGAGTGTTGCCAGTTATCATTATTTTTGCTCACACTTGTAGATTGAAACATCAAAATTTGAAACATCAGTTCAACATATAATGAGTAACATCTCAAATATCAACTTGAAAGTTTAAAAATCAAACAAATTAACATAACTGATTAAATACCTTGCTGAGAAAACCCTAGCTATGTAGCATCCTATTTCTTCTCCAACTACAAATTTTTTAGCCTTGCAACCATGGAAGCAACTGCAATCAACCGCCAGGCACGTAGACTCGGGGACTGAGCGCCGACCGAAGACAGAAGATCGGATAAAGATGAGATATGATGATGAGGGTGCGAGATCTGCCGTCTTCGCTAGGGTTGTTGGTCAGGATTGAGAGCGAAGCCGACTGAAGATACTCCGACGTATCTAATGTCTTCTTGGAGGTGGTGGGTCTGGGACGGTTGCCGGTGGTGGAGTTAGGGGCAGTTATGGATGGTGGTGCGGGATTGGTTCCAGAGAGAGGGTGGATGGGGATGGTCTAATTTTCCTATTATGTTCAATTATAATTTACAGTTAGTCTATTAAAGATCCATATTTGCGAAAAAAATCCCACAAAATTAGAAACTTTTGAAAATTACAAATAATACCCCACTCATATTTTAATCTTTTAAATATTGCATTTAAGCCCTGGTCTCACTGTGAGACCGTCTTACACAAGACTTTGACATTGAGGGGATACAATTTTAATATTAATTCAAAAAATTATTCAACTCCTACGCAACACAATTATCCAATTTTTAATTTTTTACCTTATATTCCAAGTTTTACGGCTCTAACTAGTAATCAATATTAATATGGATTTATATTTTTAATTTTAAATGAATGATATATACAATAACCGGTAATAACCGACACATCAACCGAAACGGATACTAACCGAACTGGTAAAACTGACAACATTATCGATCGGGTATTTGATTCCTTACTCCCTCTTTTTCTTTAACATTGACACATTTACTTTTGGCACAAGGATTTATAAAGGTAGAATTAGTGGTTGAGAATTCATTGAAATGGTAAAAAGTAAAATGAGTTGATGAAAACAATCTAGAATTTGCAAAAAAAAAGAAATGTGCCAATATTAAAAATTTATTCCAAAAAGGAAAGTGTGCCAATATTAGATAATCGAAGGGAGTATAAAATTTTATAAATCGATAGAAATTGAAACTGATTAACTGCCTAACCGACAAACCGACCATTAAACACCCTAACCGCGTGACATGACCTTGGGCAATGCCTATGTAAAATTACCAAACACCACTCAGCCACCCCGCTTCCCAATACGCTGCGTTGGCAGCGACTGTGCCACCTCCACAGCTTCCAATCAGTTGCAGAGCAAATTTTAATGTTCTTGGTCTCCATCAGTTTATGTAGCTTTCCAATAGTAGTAAAGTTCAATTCTTGATCTCTCTGCTTTTTTTGTTGCTGTAAAATTAAGAATGGGGTTTGATGTGGAGTCACTGTCCGAAGCAACCTCAGGAGCTGTTGGATCACTGGTGAGCACCACCATTTTGTACCCTTTGGACACCTGCAAGTCTAAGTATCAAGCTGAAATTCGAGCTCACCATCACCAAAAATACAGGTTTTTGCTTTTTTGCCCTTATGGTTTCTGGGTTCTTTCTTCTGTTCAATTTGGTACTTTGCTTGGTTCTTGATTTTCGTGTTTTGATGGTAAAAAATTGGTCTTTTTTCTTCTAGGATAGTAGACCATGTTCACTTTTTGAACTGTGCTCGTTTTGGTGCTTACTGTAAGATTTGTAGACTTAGTTCTGTTCTTGAATTTGTGCTCGTTTTGCTGCTTGTGTGCCTGAAATTCTGAAATCTTTTGTTCAAGAAATTGTGGGCCCTTTTCATTTTCCCCCTTTAAGAATTGGGAATCCTGTTTTAGCTGGATCAAGTTGGTCACTTGTTAAAGATTTTATGATCAGTCAAGTCAAGCTAGTTCTGCTAGTGTCAAGAAATGGCTATCCTGTTTTAGCTGGATAATTGATTTGTTGGTAGTGGAGACTGAGATGTTAAACATGATACTGGGGAGGGTGTTCCATTTAGTATAGTCATCGACTCATCGTGCTATTGCGCTCATTGCCAGTTACTTTGAGTTGGAAGCTCGTGTGTACTTAACGTTATATATAATGTTGTGGTGTGAAATTAGAAAGCCATTGTGCTAGATCATGTTGAATTGTTGAAGTTCACTTTTTGGGATCAGAAAGATGATTTAAGTGATCTTGCTTGTCTGCAGGAATGTATCTGATGTTTTATGGGAAGCGATATCTACTCGCCAACTTCTTTCATTGTACCAGGGTCTTGGAACCAAGAATATACAATCGTTTGTTTCGTCGTTTATCTATTTCTATGGTTATAGCTTTCTTAAGAGACTTTACTTGGAGAAAAGTGGATCTAAATCGATTGGGACAAGGGTGAACCTGTTGATTGCTGCTGCGACTGGTGCCGGGACAGTTCTGCTGACTCACGTGAGTTCTTGGTATTCTTTTTCTGGTGCCAATCTCGTTGTATGAAGTATTTTTCATTTTGTAGTTCCTACTTCCGAGACATTTTTTACACAGCAACTATTTAAGGCTTTTTTCATAAGAACTTTAAAAAACTGAATCCTATTATTACTTCCAGCCTTTGGATACAGCAGCTTCAAAAATGCAGACAAGTGAGTTTGGGAAATCAAAAGGTCTTTGGAAGTCGTTATCAGAGGATTCATGGGGTGAACTGTTTGACGGTCTTGGTATATCTATCCTTCTTACAACAAATCCTGCCATCCAGGTACTTCTGCTGCGCTATTCTGTCTGAATGCTGCAAAAACTTGTAGCCAAACTAATTTATGTCAACCCTATATCGTAATATGAGCGATGAAATGATTTTGTGAAAAAAAGTAATGCTTCATTTCTAATAATCTCGTGATTCTCTTGGATTATGATATTTTGCAGTACACAGCATTTGATCAACTGAAAGAAAGAATACTGAAGGGAAAATCGAGAAGTAAGAGAGACGCCGAATCAGCTCCTCAAGCTTTGTCTGCATTTTCCGCTTTTCTGATAGGCGCCATAGCCAAATGCATAGCAACTTGCATAACATACCCTGCAATTAGGTATTTCAATAGCTCAATGCCTGTTTTCACTTATATTTAGGCTCTGATTTGTAGTGAGTGATATTGGTTCATTTCTGTGTTTTTTCTGATGCGATGATGATGAATAGGTGCAAGGTGGCGATTCAGTCTGCAGAATCGGAGGATGACACGATGGACGAAGCTCTGATGAAATCTAGGAAAACGATATCAGGCGCATTGTATACCATCTGGAAAAGGGAAGGTCTTTTAGGTTTTTTCAAAGGATTACAAGCTCAGATACTCAAGACAGTACTCAGCTCAGCTTTGCTTCTGATGGTTAAGGAGAAGATTTCAAAGGCCACTTGGATCATATTTCTTGCCCTAAAAAGATATCTCCAAATCACCAAGTCTAATGCCAGGTTAAAAAGCCCTTAGGATGATGTGAACTAAGGTTGAAGAAGGGCCATTGTATAATTTGTTCTCTCTGTTTGTTTGATGGTTATTAGGGTGGTTGTTTCAGTAACATTGTAACAAAAATCAAACCTTATGGTCTCATGAAATGTAGTTTGCCTTCATTTGTGGCTTCTTTTGGCTATTTTGCTTCCAGAATCTTAGTTGACAAACAATAAAAGTCTGATTTATAAATGTCTGATATGAGGTCAGATTTTCTTTTTCCCCCAAAACTCAGGAAAGGTAAATGTAACTAATCAAAGATAAATTATTATTTTTTCATACACTAAATCTACGAAGTAAAGTGTACATTCTTGACAGCCTAATGGGGAAAAATAAAGATCTCTTGCCACAGAGAGAAAATTGTATGCAATTACATAGCTTACTTTAAGATCCAAAATGATATGGTAAAAAGTAGTGTATGGTACAACAGACCAAACATAGAAACCAAACTTGCAGAACTATTATCAATACTGTGATCATTAGTTGAAGTTTGATAGCTTCCTTCTGGTGTATCTGTGGTCAAAACAACGACAATCCAATCCTTCTTGGAACCAATTCCAATCCCAGTAAACTTGGAGTCATTCAGGCTGCTCGAGTACTGGGATTCTGTGAAGTTTGATAGAACGAGGCTCGGAGCAAGACTGGGAACACAGGCAGGCAATATAGGCCCATCTCTCGTGGCGGTGACATTTAAATGGCAGGACTCAAGAACTTTGGGATAGGTGGAGAACTGCGATTCAGTGCCCGGAACTGTGTTGGCACCCGTGGTGTTTGTGCAGGGCTGATCCTTGAACTCGTTCGCCATTCCATCAGCAAGGCACTTAGCATTGTCGTTCTCTTTTAGAACTGTCAAGTTTAAGGATGCCCGGTAACTGTTGATCTGCTGGAGAAGGTTCTGTTCTTCATCTGCGAAATCAGGGTGGAAATGAAGATCCCATCATGCAATAGAATAATAAGAATGAAAGGCCTTTGAAAAATCAAATGTTCTTGCAAGTGAAAGCAAACACAATTAAAGAGTCCCATTTCAAAGTAAATGTGAAAGTCACTGAAAAATTGATTAAATTTTCCTAATCAATGTTATATGTTCCTTCAATTGGAATGGCAATCTACCTAATAATAATTTCCTGGAAAAATAAGAACTTGAAAAGAGCGCATTCACTCAAATGGCAAAAACAAAATATTTGTACATTTATGAAACACGACTCTAAATGTGGAACGGAAGTAGTGATTCCTATGATCTCTATCAAGAAAAGACTTTTTGCATCTAAATGTTAAATCAGAATATGATGCTCCTACTAGACAAGAATAAACAAGTACCAGATCTGTTCATAACCCTGTAAAACAGATCAAATGTCAAGTCACAACCAAGCACAGCAATCTTCGAAGAATCTGAATAGTAGATCAAACTCATGAATCCTACATTCCCACTCAATATCAAACTAAGATCATAGGAATTGATTGCTGTGCTACTCCATATCAACCAAGCACAACAATCTGTGGAACTCAAAACACACACTCAATGCTTCAAAAAATCATCATAAAATCATAAAATCATAAAAGTGTGCCAATTAGAGAGAATTGTACAAAAAAGAAACCATAAACTATCAATACCCTATAAATTCATCAGATCTTTGGAAAGTTAAACAATCAACCAAGGATCTCATTCCACAATCTCTAAACACAATCAAAATTCTCAACTTTAACAAACTTAATCATAATTAATACACTATTAAGTGCAGCATTCATGATCAATCTACCCCTGCTTTAATTTCACAATCCAACAAGAACCCACTTATCAAAATCACAAATTTAAGCTAACAAATCCAACATTAAGCATTAAAACCTGATTTAAAAACTACATCCCAAAATCAAGAACTTCAATTTCAAGAGCATTACCTGCGCAGTTGGCGGTGCGAGAAACGAAGAGAATGGAGCTGAGGAGCAGTAGAGAGAGAAGGGAATAGCGTGGGTAAGACGCCATTGTTGAGGTGGGATGGAGTTGAAGCAAGCTAGAAGGCTCTTATAACTATGGCGTGAGGTGGAAAGCGGCAACGAGACATAATATTATTAGTACTTCAGTAGCTCACTATACGGCGTCGTGTCGGTGGGATTTCCTTTTCAAATTACTCCCTCCGTCCCTGATTTTGCAGAGAGAAAACCCTTAATATTTTTACTTATATTTAATAACAGCAAATATAAAGTTAATGTTTAGAAACTATTTATTACGATGAATTGAACAATATCATATACAATAGTATTGTTCATATATTTATTCAAATATGAGATTAAATCTTGATGAAAAATAGTATTAAAAAAGCAAGAGTGCAAAAAATATGTGGGACGGAGGGAGTAATTGTTAGAACGTCAACTTCTTGCTTTGAGTTTTTGCTAGATTGAATTCTACTGTATCACTAAGTTTGATGAATGAATAATGAAATTGGAGCTTCAAATGGGCGAGAAATATTTATAAAATTTGGATTAATGAGATTCAAATTGAAGTAGTATTCTTTCTGTTTATGTTAAAATCGTAGTTTTCTTATAAGCTTTCTTTGACTCTAATTCAATTAGAGTTAAGTGATAAAATGACCATGACTTTAGGTTGGCAGTGTCAATATAACTCTGCAATCTCAGAAAGTGCTAAAATAACCCTTGATTATGTTGACTTTACCGTTTGTTAGCTGGATTTGATGAAAAGACCATTTTGCCCTTGTCAAAAAAAGAAAAATTAAATTATTCTTTTCTTCATCAATTACATTTTCGCCGTTGCCTTTTTCTTCCTTAGTTTCATTTTCTCCACTGCTTCACTTTTTTTCTTCCTCAGTTTCATTTTCGCCGCTTCTTCTTTCATTTCCTTTCTTCCTCGAGGGCGGCGGGGTGGTGGCAAGCGAAGCGGCGGGGGCGGAGGGCGAGCGGCTAGAGTTTCCAAAAGTGGCGAGGGCGCGAACGACGGGTGGCGAGCGAGGATTGGGGGTGGAGCTAGGGTTTTCGGTGGGGTGGCGGGATGTCGGTGTATTTGTCCGGGTTTGAGGGATTTGGAGCGGTGACCGCAGGGCTTGGGCGGAGGAGATCGGGAGGGGTGGCAACGGGAGGAGGAGGAGATTGAGAGGGGTGGTGGCGAGTGGCAAAGGAGGGTGGGGTTGGGTGGAGGAGATCAGGAGGGGTCATCTTAGTCAAGGGTATTTCTGTCATTTCATTTCTTGTCTCGTTTTAGATTTAATAACATTTACACAAGATCATCTTATATTTAATCTTATTATTAGTATGATTAACAAGATGATTTAATATTTATTTATATTTATTGTATTGAATCTTAAAATATAAATAAATTACTACTATAAAATAAACCTTAAAAATTACTACTATAAAATAAACCTTTACTAATTTGTCTAACCATTAGTTAGTTTAATAGGAGACTTAATATGATTAGATTTTCCTACCAAACATTATTTAAATATTTATTTATTAGACATCATTTATATAATTTTGATGAAATATAAAATTGATAAAGTGTACAATTTTAATTAGAACATAGCGTGAGCACCATTTTTTTCCATGTGTTCAACAAAGAAAAACATTGAATCTAATCAACTAGAAAAAACATTGAATCTAATCTAATGTTATACTGCAAAATCTGACACCAAACAACTACTTCTAAGAGCATGTGCAATGAGAGTTTTAGAGTATGAAATTAAAAATAGAGATCAAATGAGGACAATTGATACCCACAGTAGAGGGCTGAAATGAGTTTGAATTAACAAAATCCGTGGGTCCTGATTGGAATACTCCAATTGGGCCAATTATGCATTTGGCAGAGTGGTCTGAGCCGCACGTGAGCAAGTGGGCATGGCCACGGCCCTTTTTTGTTTCTTTTCCCCTTGGTTGCCACGTGGCATCCACTGGTTGGGCCATGTGGCAGAGGGACCCATTTTTATTCTTAATAATCTGGAATTTTTTTAAATTCAAAAAATCCTATGTTTGTTAAAAATTGAAATTAAATTTTGGTTATTTTTAAAAATTAAAATTTCATTCTTTAAAAATATGTATATGGTTATTTTTAATTATATTTTACAAAATAAATTTTGGAAATGAAATTTGAAAAATTAAAATCTAATTCAATAATTATAGGTGTGTTATTAAATTTCACATTTAAATTTATTTTGTTAAGTCAATTTATTTGAATCAATTATTAAAGGTAGAATTAATGAGTAGGATGGTAGAAAAAATTATTGAACGACTATACAATTAAAAAACAAAGTGCATAATATTAAAACAAGAATAAAATACTAAAATTAAAACGTCAAATTAGAAAATGAACATAAATTAAAATAACATTAAAGTGTATTATTACATTTTACATTTCAATATATTTTCAGTAAAATAATGTATTTAAATTAATTAATAAAGGTAGAATTAATGAGTATGATAGAGAGAATCAAGTGGAGTCCATGGAGTGGTTTGAAAGTGGTTTTCATTATTGTGGAGAGAAAAAATGGAGTGTTTTAGTTGTGGTTTGAATTGCTGAGATGGATGAGAGAGATTGATTATTTAATGAATGGAAACCATAAGAGTGGATTGAGAGTGGTTTTGCCATTGTACATGGTCTAAGGCCATGTAAAATGGTAAAACCACTTCCAAACCACTCTTGTGGTTTCACTTCATTAAATAATCAATCTCTCACCACCAGCTCAGCAATTCAAACCACACCTAAATCACTCCATTTTTTTCTTCACATTGGTTGAAACCACTTAGAAACCACTCCATGGACCCCACTTGATTCTCTTTATCCTACTCACTATTTACCTTTAATATTTAATTCAAATAAATTAACCTAACAAAATAAATTTAAATGTAAAATTTAATAACACACCTATAATTATTGAATTTTATTTTATTTTTCAAATTTTATTTCCGAAAATAATTTCAATTTATAAAATTTATTTTATGAACTATAATTAAACATTTTTTTAAAAGAATGTAATTTTGATTTTTAAAAAGATCCAAAAATTCATTTAGATTTAAAAAAATAAATACTCCCTCTGTTTTTCTATGTTTGGCACCGTTTGACCAGTAGTTTTTCCGTGCAATATTTGACCATCGATAACTTTTGTTATATATAATAGTAGACATCATGTGAGATGGCGATGTATTCTCCGTAACATGTAGTTTCTGAAAAGTAAAATTTCATCGTTTGTTATTAAACAAAACTAAAGTTATTGGTGGTCAAACATGCCTTCAGAAAATGTAAAAAAAAGGTGTCATTGTTAAAGAAACAGAGGGAGTATATTAATCAATATATTATTTAAAATTAGTTGTGATTTTGCAAATTTATTTTTAGTTTTATAAAAAAATAATTTCAAGAATGTCAAACTTATTTATGAAGTAAATTAATGGTAGATATGTTGTATTGAACTAATTCCCTTTTATGATTTTTCCAAGGAATTTGGGTAAAATTACAAATTGGTCAAAACGGGTCAATTTGGATCAAAATCCAACCCGAATGAGACATTGACCAAACCTGGCTCATATATACCGAGTCAAAATGGGTCGGGTTGGATCGAACAATTTGAACACCCCTAAGAGCACAAAGAATGGGAGAGTGGGAGAGGGAAGTTTAGGGAGTTGGGGCATACAATGAGGGGTTATGTAGAGTGGGGGAGAGAAAAAGGCTTGGGACACGAGGGAAGGGAGTCAAAAATTTGACTCTTCAAAACTCTCTCATTTGTCACATGAGGTGGGTCTCATGTGCTGAGTGAAAGATTTTAATGAGATAAATTATATATTTTGGTGTACCATGTGTCTTTCTAATTTGTATTTTTCTCTCTAATGGTTTTAAATGGATAAAACACAATTATCTCCAAATAACTAAAATTTTAAAATGACACCAAAATTCTTGAATTTTTCTCTCTATAAATAGAGACCAACATTGATACATTTCTCACATCTTTGGCAAGAGAAATGAAAAAGAAAAAGAAAATAATGTGGGACAATGATGATGTGGAATTGAGTTATGATTTTGGAGTTAAATTAGGGAGGAGAGTTTTGGTGAGTGTAGTTGAGGAGAGAGAGTGATTATATTATTTTAAAATTGAAAATGGGAGTTATGGTAAGTTATGATTTTAGATGCTCTAATATTCATACTTGCATGCTGAGAAATCACAATAGGGGACCACCAACGTGGAAAAACCTTACTTCCCGTTTCTTTAACAATGACACACATTCTAATTTAGCATGTTTCTTTAACAATGACATATGCCAGTTATGCCAAGTTTAAGGTTTTTACATCAACTCATTTTACTTTTTCTTCTTTCAATTTAATTTTATCCACTCATTTACCATCTCCTAAATTCTAACACCCAAAATGATGTGTCATTATTTTAAAAACGGAGGGAGTATATTTTTTTGTTATAGAAAAAGTGAATTAATCATTTAACCAAATCCCAATTCATATAATATTCAAATCACTCTAATGAAGTGCCAGATGGCAAGTGAAGATCCGAAATCTTTGGTCCTTTGACTGCAATTATCCTTTAATGGTGTTTTTGGTGTTATTGTAGAAGATATAACTAAATTTTCTATTAACTTTAAAAAATTATTTTCACATTAATAAAATAGTAAAATGTGGGTTTCCTTTCCAATATTTCAACAAAATAACAACATATAAAGATTTTCTATAAATATTGTCACCAAATATTTGTTTTAAAAAAATTATACAACTAAATTTAGTAAAATATACTCACAATTCACTAAGTCTCGTAATAGCATGCCACTTCTAATCAAGCCCTACCATCAACAACTCAATACACTCTCAGTACCTTCCGAATACCCTCCACAGTTGCAAAAATAATTTGATAGCCACCTCGCCAGATTTATTTGGGCAGAGGCCACAGACGGAAGAGAGATACACTGGAAGTCTTGGAAATCGATGTGTCACTCCAAATGACATGGGGGACTAGGGATGCGCTCCACAGGAAAGTGAAACCATGCTTTGCTTGAGAAACTAGAGTGGAAGCTAATTACAGACAAATAATCCTTCTTCTCCTAACTGTTCATCAACAAGTATTGGAGCAAAGAAGACTTCCAGAAGGTCAAACTGAAACAAGGCTCAACATGGGGATGGAGGGGAATCTTGTGCGGAAGAGACCTTATTAAGAACGAGCTCAAATGACAGTGGTTGATGGTAACGTAATAGCCATCCAGGATGAGTGGATTTCAAACCACAAGAACCTAATAAGGTATGAAAGACAACTTCTACCCCCAACTCGGATTCAAGGTGAGTGACATGTTTGATCGTGCCAAGGAATGTTGAATGCCCATACTGAGAATATTCTGTAGCCCATAAATAGCAATGACATTGCAGGAATTCACATTCTACTCGTCTCCCTTGGGCAGAAGGATTACCAATTTTGAGATAAGGACTGACACATAAAGTACACAGTCAAAATCGGCTACCACGAGCCTTGGAATGCATATCAGCAAAACCTATCAAGCTTAGTCCCGACAGGAAACTCATAACCCGACAAACAATTATGGAAGAAGTTTTGTAACTCTAAGATCCCAGAAAAGGTCAAATTTTTGGTGTGGAGACTTGCACAAAATGCGATACCAACAAGACCTGCATTGAGGAAAAGAAACTTGGAGATCTCGCCCATCTGCCAAATGTGCTACTTTCAATTGGAGACCAACCCCCCAAACACAAACACACACAATACTAGAGTCTGGCATCGCAATGAGAGTTTGGAGAACATCAAGACTGGGGTTGACTTTCGATAGGGTAACTCTATCTAACTCAAAGTTGGCTAAGAGAATGGTTCAAGATGGCACCGGAAGACAAGGACATCAACCTCACATGAATCATCATATGGTGCGATATAGTGTGCTAGGAACAAAGCCACGATTGCACAACAACAAATCTATGCAAAAATTGTCCTAGCCACAATCAGGTTACACAAGCGGACAAACCTGACTGAGACCCTATAGGGTCAAGAGTTTTAGCGAACCCTAAAACAGACCAGGTGCCAGGAGGACTTGGAGCAAATGATGCATCAAACTGAAGCAGTGGAATCAAGAACGGCCAAAGTAGGAGATTTACAGTTGATAAGACACACAGTGGATGAAAATCTAAACTCTGCTTATACCAGTTGGACACGCATTGACACAGACACGACCTTCATAGCACAAGACATGAAGGAGGGGAGAATGGTTGGCAGGGATCACAGAACATTCAAGCGCTCTTTGCAGTTCAAGCAGAGCTCATTGCTATTCATGAATCAATAACATATGCAAGAAACCGAGCGAGCACACACATCTGTGCACGAACGCATGCGAGATGACACTTTACCACGTCCACAATTTCCCAAACACCCCAAGACTAAAGGGCTATTTTGGAGCATAATAATGTTAGCAAATGTTTTCAATAGAATACAAAGAATGAAAGTCTCCAGAGCAGTAGTAGTGAATGTTATAATCTGGCTCGTCATGTAATAGGTGGTTCCCAACATCAAAACCCTATGGTAATATAAGTGTTCGATTATTTGTTTAAAAAAATCATGTCATCGTCCAAATTAAATACATTTATATTGTTAGATTCAGTAACAATTAATTTTTAATTCTATTTTCAAAAATTATTATAACATACGTATTGGGTACTAGTACAATGCAGTATTCTGTTTGACTTAGTTTGAGAAAAACGGGGGAGTATGATTTTTCGACAGCAATTGCTGTATATCCATTTCCTCCCATTTCTGTTCAACACAAAAAAAGCAGAGTATTGACCCAATCATAACATGCCACGTCACTTAAAATTTGATTTTTTCAATTTCTCGTTCAGTAGTATACTGTTTCAGTTTAACCAAAGAGAGAGCTCGCCCCTATTGCTTTTGTCCTCTTCGCCTTCATTTACACACACTAGCACACACTCACGCGCTGCCCATCGAAATTTTAAATCCGACCGACCACCCACTCCCATTTCCAGATCTCCATAAACATTGCTGCAGTTTTTCCTCTTTTCACACCTCTCATCTCATTTCATCTTGTCTGCAGTTTCCCCTCCATGGAATCTTGGAAATGCTGCTGCTTTTTTTTGGTCTTCGTCGTACCTCAGAAGCTTCTCCGGTCAGTCCATGATTTGAGTTTTTTGGAGGGAATTTTTGTGAAGTGTTTCTGGGTTTTCTTTTACAGGCGAATGTTGTTTGTGTAGTTGATACTGTTGTTGAACCTTTTCTTCAGTTATGTGATTTGAGTTGTTTTTGTGAAGGTTTACATTTTTATAATCAGTTTTGGAATTTTTGTTGATGAGATTTTCAGGATTTTCTCCAATTTTTCGTTGTCTTCACTGCACTGCGTTGTATGAGTGTGTGTGTTTTGTTTCTTGAATTTAGGTATTCTTGAGAAACCGGGTATCTTTGCTTGGGGAGCTGTAATTTCTGTTTGTAAGTAAAAAGAGAGGTTCTTGGAGCTGTTAAAAATGCGCATTTGGGTATGTTTTGCAGTGTGACCTTAGAGAATGTTTTTGCTGTTTTGAGTGGGCATTTTTCAGGGGTTGATTTCTGGTATTTTTTCGTGAGAGAGTGAATATAATTGGCTTTACGTGTTTGCTTTCATAATTGTGAATGGATAATTTATAGTATTAGTATGGTATTTTGACCTGAATTGATGTATTGAAAAGATTGAGTGGTTCTGAATCTTCTGATTTTGCAGATAGATGAATCCCTTTCAAATTGGTTGAGGATTTTCGGTACAGATTTTCTGCCTTAAGATTTCAAATGGAAGTAGAGAAGAGAAGCTCAAGGGGAGGATTTCTTCAGTTGTTTGATTGGAATGCTAAGTCTCGGAAGAAGCTATTCTCTAACAAATCCGAATCATCTGGTAACTTCATTTCAAACTATATGTTCTTTTCCGAAGTTTTCTCTGTATATGTGGACGCATGCAGTATATTTTCAATTTTAAAAATAAATTATATGTTTTCATGTTGTGTCTGCAGAAAATTGCAAGCAAGGTCATGATTCAAGTATCTCAAGATTTCAAAAGGTACTTTCCCTTTGCAATATTTTTCATCCAGATTATCATTCTCCTCTTCATAGTTGCTTTTCGCATTCACGGCATCATTTATGTTTGAAATTATTAAATGAAGGTGCATGAAAATGGTTGTGGTCCAAGTACTAGGGGGTCTAACGATTTGAATTATGCTTCATCTTTTAATGGTGATGATGGCTATGGGACGAAGGCTCCTGGTGTTGTTGCCCGTCTTATGGGATTGGATTCTCTTCCAACTGCAAATGCTTCTGAACAGCCCCTATACACCCCGCTGCATGACTCCCAGTCTTTTAGAGACTCTCATTACTCCGGGGGTCTTTCTGATTTCCGGGATGAAGACCACATTGTGATCTATGATAGCATGCGTAATAAATTGGATGGTTTTACGAAGAATCCTGTTGAAATGATGTTGCATAAGGTACATAATCGACCAATTGAGAGGTTTCAAAGTGAGGCATTACCTCCCAAATCTGCAAAGCCCATTTCCATCCCCCATCACAAGCTGCTGTCTCCCATCAAGAGTCCAGGATTCATTCCGAGTATGAATACTGCATATTTGATGGAGGCAGCTGCCAAAATTATAGAACAAAGTCCCCGATCAGCAGCCACTCATAAGTTGCCATCTTTGGGTTCATCTTCAGTTCCTTTGAAGATTCAGGATCTCAGAGAGAAAATGGAGGCTGCTCAAAGATCTGCTAGGATTATTGAAGCTTCCCGCAATCTCAATGAGCAAAATTCTTACAGGCAAATGAAAAGACAACCAAGGGACAAAGTTGCAGGTCGAGGAGAAGCTCCAGACACTGTGAGAGTGGTATCAGAGGCATCTAAAAGTTCTGGTACAAGATATATGAGGAACAAAGAGAGATCAGTTTCATTGGCCGTTCAAGCCAAGGCTAATGTACAGAAGAAAGATCGATATACATCCGCTGGTAACAAGAGTCTTGCAAACCATAAGGATCAGAGCGAGACCAACTATAGCTCTGTTACTCGGAACCAACCCAAATCTCAAAAGGCTGGTGAGAGAAGAACCCCAATGAGCAGGCCGTCTGATGTACTCAGGCCAAATAATCAGAAGCAGAACTGCACTCCAAACGATGACAGGGAGATTTCAATGTCTTCGACTTCTCATCAAAAGGATCGGAAATCAGTGTCAGTAAATGAAGTTTCCAGGTCCAGGCCAACAAAGACCGTGAATAAGGTTGATGTAAATACTGCTACTAGTTCAAGAAAGACCTCCATCAATCTAATTGGAAAGGAACAATCTTCATCAATGATGAAAAAATCGACAGGAAAGAAGCAAGTAGTTAATGGATCTAGTGGTAGAAGCACATCAATGACTCAAAGTGAAAGGTCTGTAAAATGCAACTTTGAAACGGATAGGTGCAGTGGATGGGATGCTGCTGAAAGGAAGAGTGGGATGGATGTTGTGTCGTTTACATTTACTTCTCCGATTAAAAAGTCCTTATCTGCTTCAAGTTCACCTGGACATGCTGCAGAGAAGAAGCGGGGCTCCTTCGGTGTTTCCAGTTCTAGTGAAAGCCAGGCTTCTTTTGGTCTAAATTTGAGTGGCGGTGATGTACTAGGTTTGCTCTTGGAACAAAAGCTGAAGGAGTTGACATCTAAAATTGAGTCACCCCATCAAGAATTAGACCAGTCAGAGTATGCTTCAACTTCGGTTAACTCTCTTGGTGATTCAACATCCAATCTGAGCATGGCAAGTATCAAGTCTGGAGAGCATGACAAAAAGTCTCAATTTCATACTCCAAAGGACAAGTCTGATATCCAAGCTATGGAGTTGTGGCAGGTACATTTACTTTTAACTTTTGTTTGTCCGTATGCTATTGGACTTTCACCACCTTTGACCTTTAATTTTATAAGTTATCTCTGTCCATACTGAGTCTGTAAAAAGGATGCTTACCAGTCTTGCTCTACAAAACCAGATCTTACTGGAAATTTCAAGACGTCACTTAATTAAACTGCAAGTTTGAATATGTGATGTATTTTAGAGAGAACAAGGTTATAGCTCACGGGGAATCAGTTCAGATAGTCATTTGAAATTGTAATTATTCTTATTGAGGAATGTGAATTTTATGTTCAAATAGCCAAATCTGGTATTTCTCTTTTAAGGCTGGTTTTGGGTAAATAACCCTGTTCAGAAGTGTAGTAATATCAGAAGGGGCATGTAAATATATTTATTTCTTGAGGTAAACTTAGGTATGTATTGTGTAGCTTGGGCAGCTCATTTTATTAGCTATGTATTTGGTGAATTGAGCAAGATTCATTTAAGGTCCCTATGTGGAAAATTAACCTGTAATCTTATCTGTAGTGTTACTCGAACATCTAAAAAAGCTGCTAATGGATTTAGAATAATTATTCTGTAGGATGAAGTACTAGTATATGATGTTTTTCTTTATGTACACTTTTTCCTGGGTTCATGATTCATCAGATTCTATGACTTCGCAACACAAATGAGTTTTGCTTGAATGCCAAATTCGAAACTAGGTGCAAGTAGTCTATTTTGAATTGACCATCCCTTTTCTCTCTCTAATTTTATGTTTTGTCTTCACAATAGTACTGTACTTGCTTCTCAACTTAATGGTTTGTAACCATAAACAATCCATGATTAATTAATTTGTTTAATTATTCATTACTCTTCACATTTCTGTCATTTATAAAAACATTATCTTGGTTTGGCATATTCATTTTTCTCTTATGATCTGGAAAAGTTTAGTACTGCTGCGATTGAATTGTTTTTGCCATTGACAGAGAGAAGAGAAAATGGAGGAGCGTGGCTGTATTGGTTTCCTTGGGTATGACAGAGATCTTAGGCATCAAACTTCTAATCCAGCGCCAGGACTGGAACCAGTTTATTCAGAGGGTAGCTGCAACTCCCTTGATGGCAGCAGGCGTATTAGTTCTGAAGGTACAAAGAGTCTATCTTTATTTCTTTTTATTTGCTTCTCTTCTGCATATTGATACTGAGATAGACTCGGGAGTTTCCTTCTAGTAATATGCAGTGCTCAAGTATACAAGAGCCGGTTCATCCTATCATCTTCAATAGTATATTTGATAGGTGGTTCTGTTTATAATATCATATCTATACCTTCTATGGCAGTCAAGTTGGTGGTGGGAGTTTGTGACAGTATATTATAGGGAATGACTTCTATACTTTCTATTCAAGTACTTATTTAGGCAACATCTCAATCATCATAAAGTTTTCCATTCTGCAGCCAAGAAGCTTTTATCATTTGAAACTTATGAGATGACTCAATGGAACTCCACCAGAAAGTCCCAACCGATGGAAGACATGGAATTGTCAGATTGCGCCTCTTCCATATCTCTTGGAGCCACGAGTGCAACAGATATGAGTTCATCATTCACTTCAATGGTTGCAAATGAGTCATCATCCAATTGGGAGTTCGAGTATATCAGAAACATACTCGTGAATGGAGACTTGATGTTGCAGGAGTTTTCCCTTGGCCAGGCGCACAAGATCATAGCTCCCACCCTCTTCGATCAGTTTGGGGATGAAAAACTAGGATCAAGTATAAATTCAGTGGAGAACTTCAAGGTAACACGGAAACTACTATTCGACTTCGTGGAGGAATCTCTAGAACTAAGATGTGCACGGCTTTTCAGTGGAAGCTGGAAATCCTGGGCTAAGTTGACAAACTCTTTCCAAAGGAAAGAATGGTTGACTGAGGAACTATGCCGAGACATTTCGGGTTGGATAAGCATGGAAGATTTGATGGTGGATGAACTTGTTGACAGGGATATGAGCACCCAAATAGGGAAATGGGTTGATTTTGAAACGGAAGCATTTGAAGAGGGAGTAGATATTGAGAAGGGAATATTAAGTGCTTTGGTTGATGAGCTAGTCGATGACTTCCTTGCTTGAAAGGGGGAAATGGTACACACAGTTCAGAACTATAAGTTATAGTTTTAGGTACATGTTTTATATCTAGTGATTATATTCATTATAAGAAGGCTCTAACCTCTCTCTTTTTGGTGTTTGATGAAATGTGATTTCTCCAAAAGCTTACCTGATTGATTCTGAAGCCATGTAAAGTTTAACAGTGGCAGTAGTTTAATTATTGCCTGGTGAATATATTGATACTGCTACACTTTCTTGAAGTAATTTGTGTGCTGTGTACTCATGAAATTACGTAGCCCTTAGTTAAACATTAATGCAATTGATTCCAAAAGTCAGCTGTGCAATGGAGAGAGTAAGTTTTGAGTAAAGGATATAGTTGGAGTTCTGCTGTTTCATTTTTAATATCAATTTGACAGTTTCAAATCAATATTGAAGCTACATTTTATCATTACATGGGACATTGTCATTTTGCAATGCAGTTCATATACCTTCTGCCAAAAGGCAAGGAACGCGAACGTGAAGGAATCATGGTTCATATCACTCGTAAATGTTGCATAATAAATTTTTAATATTGCAACTAAAACCTTTTACCTTTCTACAATTCTAATTCAACCCCCATTTTTCCATATGCCTATGGAAAGACGGTCTTTCCCAAGACTTTGCCTTTAAAATTTACATATCAAAATATAAACAAATATAAAGGGCAAAGTTTTGAGAAAGATTGTTTTTCCATAGACACATGGAAAGACGACGTTAAATTAGAATTATGAAAAGATAAAAGGTCTTAGTTGCAATATTAAAAATTTATCAGATAACATGAAGTAGTTATAAGTTTATGACTCGATTAATGTAACATGAAAAAATTATCTTGATTTATTCGTTTATACTTTGGTTTTTTCACAATTTATGGAAAAACCATATTGAGACGACTCAATATGGAATGATATATACAGTATACAACATATATCTTCAGCAAAAAGGTGTTTTCAGATGCTTAAACATCCTAGATCTAAGTTCATTAAAGCCTATAAGTGGGAACCACCAGATTTAGGTTTCAAACTTAATACCGATGACTCTTGCCCAACTCTAAACCACCCCAAT
>JAULKK010000008.1:12442897-12454520 GCA_032355705.1 Rubia peregrina
TATATCTGCACTTAAAATTATCTGAGGGTTATATTGGCACTTATGTCAAGTAGGTAGGGTTATAATGGTATATATCCTTATATACATAAAAAAATAGAATTTCCATTTTTCTTTTCTCCTCCTCTATCGAAAACCGCCACCGACCGACTGTAACTATCGGATTTCAACCAAAATTCGTCATTGCTTCCGATCTTCTCTGTCCTCCAGCTTTCCATCGGCGTTTGCGCTGGAGAGATCACTTTTGCAATTTCGTCGGGGTTTTGTTGCAATTTTGCCAACGAAATCTCCACTTTTTGGCGTTGCTCGATGTCCGACGCTTCCGAAGGTGCTGCGATCAACGAGATCGATGATTACGCGATGTGCGATGCTTCCAACGAGATCTCCATTGATTGATGATTGCTCAATGTCCAACGATTCCCACGGCGCTGCCTAGTAGGTTCTCTGATGATTTCACCATTAGGTTTTTCAATGATTGCGCCGCTGCTGAGCACTGCTAGGTTTTCAGACGACGGACTGAGGTTAATAGTCTTCCGTCGAGCAGCAGCAGAGGCAACGAGCAGCAGAGGCAACAATTTGTAGAGGCAACTTATGTCAGCGCGTGAGATCCAAGAAACTAGCTTGAGAAGATGACACACGTGTCAAAACGCGCAAGCTATGTTTGAAAAATTTCAGCACGTGGCCTTCATGAACAGGCGATGGTGACAATGGTGGCGGCAGACGGGTGGTGACGACGGTGGTGAATTGAGGTTCTGCTTCATGAGTTGAGGTTTAATATTGTGTATTACTTTTTTCAAAAACTAGATGAGTTTTAATATTTATTTGACTAAGATTATTGTCGACAAAGTTTGTTTGGTTTGGTGGTTAGTACTTCTGCTGTTGAGGTGAGAGGTCTCGGGTTCGAAACTCATTGTGACTTTTATTTTGAAGATTTTATGCTCTTGATGTACATTTTGAGGTTTAATATTATTTGATTGAGTATATGTACAATAATGAGTCTTTGGTATAGTGGTTATTGTTATAGGCTTTGAGGTTAGAGATCCAGGTTCAAATCCCACCAAGTCCTTTTTCTTGAAGAATTTTTATTCTTGAGGTACTGTAATTTTTTTGTTGATGTTTGTAGCTTTTTCTCTTATGTTGTTTTTTATTATTCGGGTGAGGTTGAATTAATATTAATTGATGTTTTGTAGTTTTTTGGGGTGATATAGGTCTTTTTTTAAAATAATTTTTATTCTTGAGGTGTTGTAGCTTTTCTGTTGATATTTGTAACTTTGTTTTCCTCTTATATTGATGTTATTTATTATTCGGGTGAGATTTAATTGATATGGGTTGAGGTTTTGCAATTTTTTTAATGGTGATATAGATTGATATTTGTAGTTTTTTAAATATAAAAAAACCTTATGTTGACGTTTTTCATTATCAGGCTAAGGTTTTAGTAATAGGAGTTGATGTTTGTAGTGTCTTTTTTGTTATGTTGATATTTTTTTAATTTTCTGGATGAGGTTCAGGTGTTAGGAGTTGATGTTCGTAGTTTTTGGGTGATATTTGTAGTTTTTTTAAAAAAGAATTGTTGACGTTTTATGATTTTTTGAGTGAATAATTTATACTCTTGAGATTTCGTAATTTTTTTGTTGATGTTTTTAGTTTTTTTTCCTAATGTTGATATTTTTCATTTTTTCGGAAAAATTGTAGTTGACAAGAGTTGATGTTTTGTAGTTTTTTTGGGTTATATTGGTTGATATTTTTTGCTTTTTTTCCCTCTCATGTTGAATTTTTTTCTTGCTGATTTTTAGGTGATATGAGTTGATGTTTGTAGTTTTGGGTGACATGGGATGATTTTTTGTAGTGTTTTTTTTCTTATTTTGACGTTTTTCATTTTCTGGGTGAAGTTTAGGTGATAACAATTGATGTTTTTAGGTTTTGATAGATATTAGTTAATCTTTGTATAGATTTAAAAAAAATTGGTAGTTGTAGTCAACGTTTTTTCAATTTTTATTTTTAAATATTTTTTACTCCAATTTTTTAGTTGGTGTTTTTTTATTTTTCGTTGATGTTCTACTTTTTTTTGCCGATGCTTATAATTTTCAGTTCGATGATTATATTGATTTTTTTCATTTTAAAAATGTTTTTATTTTTCAATTTTTTGAATTTTTTGCAGATTGCAAATGACAAGAAAATGATGGGAAAATTTGAACAAAAAAAGCCCTGAAAAATATTAGTGATAGGACCTTGTAAAGTTATTAGAAATAGGTCACTGTAAAATTATTAGAAATAGCTCCTTGGAGCTAGAATATAGCCAGAATTGCATAACTCTGCCTAAAGTTTATGCTGTCTCACAGGAGACTATCTCTTTTCTAAAATTTAAATTTTATATTTTAAAATTTAAAACAAGTAATAATGTGTGGGTGAGACCGTTTCAACCAAGTTTTTTATTCTACATGTATGAATAAAATTGAGAGAATGTCTCAGGACATGTGGCATTTTCATAAGTTTATGGATAGTCCACGGTGGTTTTTACCTTAAATGTTGTAATTTTTTTTATAAAATTTAGATATTGTATTTAAAAAGTTAAAACAAGTAATAATATGTATTTGAGGCAATAATATAATATAAAAAATTAATTTTTAAAAATTTAGTATGTAATATAACAAATGCATTGTATAATGTAAAAAAAATAAGTGGTATGTCAATAAGTTTATGCACATGTCGCTTGTTAGGAGACCATTCTAAAATTAATTTTCTAAAATTAATGATCAAAATTAATTCAATCGATAGAGAAATCAACTGGTTGAAACGGTCTCACCATTAGATTGGGCGAGACCGTATCAACCAAGTCTTTTATTTTACATGTATGAATAGAATTAATGATCAAAATTAATTCAATCGATAGAGAAAACAACTGGTTGAGACGGTCTCACCAACCAAGTCTTTTATTTTACATGTATGAATAAAATTAAAGATCAAAATTAATTCAATCGATAGAGAAATCAACTGATTTGATTTGTTGAGACTGTCTCACCTATTCTCGGTAGAGAAACAACTCAATTGTTAAACAAACTTAAACAATAAATCAGTGTTCAATATAACTTCCTAATCTGTTAACTGCAGGGCTAAAAACAGAAGCAGTAAAATTGAGTGTATAAATAATAAATTAATGCTCTAAAATTATATGCTTCCAGAGTAAAAATCTCTTCTCAAATATTCTTTATACTCGGTTACAAAAAATTGTTGAGCGGTCAAATAAATGGATGATCGAAACTTCCTCACTACATTGACTAGAATACAAACCACAAATTCGTAGAGAGATTATTTGTGTATGATTTTATTTTTCTTTTCTATGTTTACTGGAGATTAGTTCATTCTCCTCTCTTGCTACCATCACCAAAAGCCAAATCAAATATTTGAACATAGTCATCTACAAAGTAGACATCCAGCCCTTCCTTCACCTTGTCCGAAAGCTCATCGAAATCTCTCCGGTTTGCCGAAGGGAATATGATCGTCTTCACACCGCTTCGCCTAGCAGCAATGGTCTTCTCTTTCACCCCGCCTATCGGGAGGATCTTCCCCGTCAGTGTCACTTCTCCGGTCATCGCTAGGTCCCTCCTCACCCGCTTTTTCATGGCCAGAGAAAGCAAGGATGTGATCATGGTGCAACCGGCGCTGGGGCCGTCCTTGGGGGTGGCACCAGCGGGGACATGGAGATGAACCTTGGCGTTAGTGAAGAATGTGTTCCCGGGGTCCTTCTCGAGTAAAATGGCCCTCGAAAGAGTGTGAGCAATCTGAGAACTTTCTTTCATGACGTCTCCGAGCTGTCCTGTTGCGTGAAGCCCGCCTTTACCCTCACCTTGCTCGATAAGGGTGGTTTCAATGTACAATGTTGACCCTCCCATTGCTGTCCAAGCAAGGCCCATAACAACACCTACGGGCGTCTGCTCGTATATGCGCTCTGCGTGAAATATGGGCTTGCCAACGTAATCGGCTAGGTTTGGCGTATCGACCACCACCTTAGGAACTGCTTCAGTCCCACTGCTCTGAACCTTTTCAATTTCCTGAGTGAAGGGTTGTACTTAGTATGAGTAGCAGCATTATTAATACACTTCAATCGCGATTTTATCAGGCACTATTAAGTACAGGAGATTGTGAAGTACCTCTGATGATGTTTCTCCTTGTTCCGAAGAGCTCTCTATTTCTTCTGGTGGGGAATCTACTGACAATATTTCAGCTTCTGTAGCGTTACTTGTCTCCTCAGAACCACCATCATCAAGCGATTCTGCATTATCTTGAACCAATTCTCCTTCGATGGGCTTATTAAGGTCACCATCCTCGGTTTCCAGAGACTCATTTTCTGATCTTCTCCGCACAAGTTGCAAAGCAATCTGCCAAGAAGGTATGAGAAATTAATAGCACGGTCGCCAAAGAAATGATGATTATAGCTCGAACCATATATACCGACAACACTGTAATTTTCCATAACGACTAATCATGCAGGGGGGGGGGAAGAAATTTTGTGCAGAGCCACTCCATAATCAAAGTAAATTGCTAGACTGATATAGAGAAGGCCCATCACCATACCTTTCTATAGATCTTCTCAATCTGCTTTTGAAGATTTCTAACTCCAGCTTCTCTACAGTAACTTTCAATTAAAGCAAGAATAGCTGAATCGGTCAACTCAACCTGAAATTTATCAAGGACCATAAAATCAGTTGTCAGGAATATTTCAGGAAAGCATATTCAAATGCTTCGAAACACATAATGGGCAGTTGACTTAGGAAGATAGATGACTTGTTACTAATGTTTCACGCCTTAAAAATCAAAAGAAATTAAAATACAAATTAAACAAATGGAGAGTGGATTCAAATACCAGAAAACCAGTCGTTAAAAATAATTTAGGAGAGTGGATTCAAATACTTCCAAACACATAACAGGTAGTTGACTTTGGAAAGATAAATACACAGATGACTAGATTCTAAAGTTTTAGGCCCTAAAAATCAAAAGAAATTAATAATTAATAATTAAATAGATGAAGCACTGGAATCTGCTGAACACTAATTCATAGAAAAAGCCTTGAAAGTTTATAATCCCATAATTGCTTTCTGTGCACCCTGTACCAGTTAAATTCATATGAGCTTGTGCATTTCCAACTCCCGAACTCTAGGAAGTAAATGTTATGCATTTGAAGGCAACTTTCACAACTATTTCAATTTTCAACAAAGCAACAATACGATGATGGAGTACAAATTTGTCAAACAAAACCCTCTCTCGCGTAATGGATAATAAAAATTCACTAGATACACAAACACACACTCCCAAACAAGCAAAAAGAAATATAGACCTCATCGGGTTTGATGCCACAACCGTCTCGAGTACTTTTCTCCAAGTAGTCTCTAGCAATGTGCACTTTCTCATCAGTAATATACCCAGCAATGGAAATTATCTCCATTCTGTCCAAAAGAGGATTGGGAATTGTATCCACAACATTTGCTGTGCAAACAAATAAAACCTGCACAGAAACTACATGAGCATTCCACGTATATAAAGCAGAAGTGTACCTTGCTACCAAAGAAGACAATGGAAACTAAGACTCAAAAGGGAAACAGATAAAGAGCTTTTGTTCTTTGTAAGTTCAGAAGAGAAGGGGAAAAATTTAAAAAGAAAAGCTCCAGACTGCCTCAGATCTCAGTAGGTGAAAATAAGAATGAATTAGAATATACAGGATTCTATACAAGTAAAATGCAAGGTGCAGCATAACTGATCTACATCATGTTAATTCAATTAGAGCAGTGAATTTTTACATCCAAGCATTTGGTAGATCACAATTCACAGCTCACCAAACATGCTAGGTAATGAGATAGAAGGTGCGATTACGATGACAATCCTGAGGAGCAAAATAAGGCGAAAATGTGTCTAATGAAGGCATGATATCAAAGTCTACAGTATAATGACTTCATAAGCTATGTGAGAGCAATAATTACAGTTACTGTAGCTCTCGCTTTTCTGTCCATTGCTTTAAGTGGATAGGGTGTTATTGCACGAGCATACATAGCCCTTTGAAACCATTATGCTCCAGCCCCATACAAATGGCTTCAGTGGCAGAAATCAAGATCTACAATGCAAAACATGATATTGCTTGCAGAAATTAAGATCTACATGCAAACTAAGTCACTGACCTTTGATAAATCAATTGGAACATCAAGGTAGTGATCAAGAAAATTTGCATTCTGCTCTGGATCAAGGAGCTCCAACATTGCACTTGCAGGATCACCAGCATGTCCCCTACCCAACTGATACAAGACAGAGTGTTTTGCGCAATAAAATTAGAATAATATCTAAATTAACAATTCTTCCAGAAGAGTCATACCAAACATGTTTATTAAACACCAAGAGTAAAGGAAAGCAACCCCCATCGATATAGAGGTTAAGTTGAAACTACCAAATTCAGAAAGAACAACATAAACCTGTCCCTACCTTGTCAATCTCATCAATTAGAACAAGAGGATTAGATGTCTCCACATTCTTTAAACATTGTACCATCTTCCCAGGCATGGCACCAATATACGTACGACGATGCCCCTTAATACACATTCAAGTATCACAAATAAGTCACCAAAAAATATATAATAAAGATGAAGGACAAAAGCTGCATAGCTTCTCACGACTTACCTTAATTTCAGCAACGTCAGACAAGCCACCAACTGAGAACCTATAGAACTTGCGGTTCAAAGCACGTGCAATAGAACGGCCGATACTGGTTTTACCAACACCAGGAGGACCCGAAAGACAAATGATTTTTCCTGTAGAAATTTGAACATAGATGCATGTTTTCAGAACAAAGATCACTCATTTGCTGAGCAATTAAGTAAAATACAAACAAGAATCCAAAATTTTGCAAATACTGAAACAGGACAACCAATGGCCCCAGACATAACGACCAATAGTCTAATCCTCTAGCTTTAAAATAACAATCATTCCTCTCTTTTCTATATGATTTCATATCAACTTTTAAATACTTGCTCTGTTCCATTCCAACAGTCCTGTAATCCAAGTAATGCTATAATATGTAACAAAAAGTACAAACAAGGCCCTTCTGATGGAATGGAGGAAGTATTACAAGCAAGGCCCGTCAAGCAGAATTATTTTAAAACCAAAAGCTATATGTAGGTTGACCGAATGCTTAGCCTGAGAATAGCAAAAAATGCACGGACCACTCACAATTTCCATGAAGGAAAATTAAATGATAATGTAAAATTCTCTAACTCTTACTAAATACAAATGAGTATGATGAATTAATAAGCAGAATTTCCCATCCATATAATAGTATCAGTATGAGCCTAAGGAAAGCTATATTTTTCTAACAACCAACCTTGTGAGGTCCCTCTGAGCTTTCCCACAGCAATAAACTCCAGTATCCTTTCTTTAACATCAGTTAAACCATAATGGTCTTCATCCAGAATTTTTTGAGCCCGTATCACATCAAAGTTCTCATCACTGCAATCGAAGCACAGGCCAAATTGAAGCTCAACCAGTTGCAACAATCAGTGACAGTGCTTGTAGGTAAACTACATTTAAACTCAAGGTTGCAATTGATGACTTTATATTACAAGTATTAAGTTTGCAGTTGAGGTTAGGGATTGTTATTGAGAGGTCCTAGATTGAGGCCACCCTCCAAAATTCCAGCATCCATTCTTTAACATCAGCTAAATCGTAGAGAGTCAAGGGAAATTGCATGTCTGGAATGGATTAAAACATGTAGGGCCCTCACAGAATGCTGGCCCTGAAAAAACTGATCCATGAGGGTAGTGAGGTGCTTCACCCATACATAGCAAATAAATTCACATCTCAATTTCCCCCTCGATCTATATTTTGACAATCTTTTTGCCATGTTTTCACATACGATTTCAAAAGTGGTCAGCAAATAGATTCACATCTCAATTTCCTCTTGATCTATATTTCAAAAATCTTTCTTGCCATGTTTTCACACATAGATTTCGAAAGTGGATTGTTAATTAGATACATACAACCCCACCCCCCACCCCCCAAATAATTTATATCGTTAGAAAAGGAGTGCATTTGACCTATCAAATTGCTACTACTACTGCCAAGAAAATGATAAGCAAGGGACCCTTTTTACAAAACTCGATATATAAGGGACCATATCATACCTAGACCAAAGATAAGGAACAAATTCATCACAATAATTGTTATTATTGCAATATCTGGCCACTGTATGATATTTTTTAATTTCCTCCACCTGGGGAGAAAAAGAAGAAGAATCGTATCCACTAAAACATACTGTTACAAATGTGAAGATAATTGTCGATAAGAAACATGTAAGCTAACTGTAGTTGAAAAGGTTCGTGGGTGGATATGTTAAAGTTGATATACATTCTTCAACAGAATAATTCTTTGACCTTCACCTATTAGCCAGGCAAAGACTTATACTAACACTAGCATAATTTCTATCTAAAAAGCATGCCAAGATAATATTAACGTGGAACATTTAACCTATCATATTGTGAGAAGAGTAAAAAGCTACACCATACAATATAGAGCATTTCAACTCCATTTTAACAACAAAACAATGGCCATTATTAGCATGAGAAGGCAAAGAACAAAGCACAGACCTGTAAATTCCCCAAGGGAGAGCAGTCAGCCAATCTAAATAATTGCGTGTAACATTAAATTCACTGGAGCTAGCCTCCAACAACTGCAGCTTTGTTAGTTCTTCTTCAATGACTTGCAAGACATGAGGTGGGCAATTTTCCCTTTTTGGCTCAAGTCTTTCCCTAAATTTTCCTGCAATGAGGGACAGACAGCATGAAATCATAACTTCATAGGAACTATCTCATGTACAAAAAACCATAAAATATTCATAAGCTAATCATAAACGACAATCATGTCCCCACCTTAGAGAGAGAGAGGGGGGGAGAGAGAGATTGGGGAAAATAGATGAAGATGGTTGATGCAGTCTTAAACAAAACGAGTTGGCCCGTAAATGGTCATCAGAAAGTTTGGATGAATGATTCCTACATTTTTTATCTAAATTTTACAAGAACAACTAATAATTCTGTATGGTTGACTAATATAAAAGTTTTTGAGGTGAAAGTGCATATATTTGATCAAATTTCAACAGATTGAAGAAGGCTCAAAAAGGGAACAAGGCTTTACGGTGGTCAGAGTTAAAGCATAACTGCAATAACAGTTTCAGCATTCTAATTCAAAGTTATGCACGGAAAAAATTATATAAGTGTGTGTGTGTGTAGAGAGAGAGAGAGAGGGAGAGAAGGAGTGAGAACCAGAAAGAGCTGTTTTGTCATCAGTTTCTAATCCAAGTTCCTGCATCACAGATAACCAAGTTCAGAGTAAACATGCTCTATTATAAAGAAGAGATGAAAGTAAAAAAATTAAAACATTCAAATCTGTGGAAGAACCTTCTTGATGGCCTTAAGCTGCTCATTCAATAAATAGCGTCTCTGTTCCCCACTTATCTTTTCCTCAATTGCTTTTGCAATAGATTCCTACTAGTACAAAGCAAACAATGATGATGATGCAGGGGAGAGTTATCAACTGATCATAGAAACAGGGGAGCCCCTCAAATATGTACCTGGATTTTACTAATCTCTATTTCTTTCTTTAGCAGTTCCAGTGTAAGAGTAAGCCGTTTCTCTACCTGTAAAAATGTAACGACTTCACAACAAATGAAAAGAAGCTTTGCAGGAGTGGAACAGTAGATTTCAGCACAAATTTAGTCTAGCAGATGACTCAGATTAGGAAGATCTATTTAACTTAAAGCCAGATGTGGAAGGCATGATTTATGGTAGACAATAAATCTAACAAAAATCATTTTTGATAAAATACACACCCATGGATGAGGTCATTGTAATAAACAGGATGAGCTCGCAACATACAAATTGAACTTAAAGTTTGTATTACTCATATCAAAAACTAAGAGAAAAATAGAAACATCGTCTATTTGGTATTTGGGGTGGGTGTGTGTGTGTGGGGGGTGTTATTCAATAACACTAGCATCAAATTAACTGATACAACAAATGTACACGAATGCTTAACTATTCTAACTTTGTCAGGATGAACTAAACACAACAAACTCGTGAAAGGATTCATATGCTCAAATTGACATGATAAAGCTAAAAACTTTAAGGGGAAGATAGATATTTTTTTTATTCTTATGATAAACTCCCAGAAGGATAATTTGTTATAAACAAAGTACACTCTATTACTTTCTCAGCTGACCAATTATTTCAAGCATTTGCTAGGAAGATTGGACAATTGTCATATTTCTCAATAGAGAGGAATAGATTACTTACATCTAGCTCTTCAATCACTTCTTGGAGATGTGATTTATGTGCACCTGATATTGCAGCCCCAAAATCAGCCAGCCTAGGACAATCAAAGTCACCTATATGCTGCACCCATGAGGAAAAAATTAAAACATTACCCTGATACTGAAATGCTGATGATGACCATGTGCCTCTGATGGACATTTACAAAGAAATTTTGAAGACTAAAATATCTACAAAAAATACTAGCAAATCACAATAATTCCTGAGCAATCAACTGGGGCCACTACTGAAGATTATAATTGCAAAACAATTGCAGAAACCACACACACACACAAAACTTGTGGCAATATAAGAGGGAGGTAGTGCCAGCTATAGTAAGTAGTTTCACATAATATTCTGGTGATAAATAACAAGTCACACTTATTTCAGACTTTCTTCCAACTGTAAAGTTTCAGTCTAGGTAATATGTTTTGAATATAAATAAAGTATTTAGGAAGACAAATGGATTATACAAATTCAAATAAACTATACAAAATGTTCCACGTTCTGTTAGACACAAGGGATTCTCTCCAAGAAAATCGAAATCATATAACCATAATTGTGATTCTTAAAATGAAACTATCCAAGCCATCAACAAGTCCACAACAATATATGTGTTAAAGCGTCAGAATTGAGTGGGGGATAATATGAGGCCTTCTCGGAGAAGGAAGAACGGACACAAATGGAAGAAAATCATAATGGAAACAAGGCGTCCAAAAATGACTCAGAATAACTTGCAATCAACACAGATTGAGAGATAAGAAATAAAATCCAATACCTGAGTGTAGGTTTGAACATGATCCCTCCAAAGTGAACTCATTTTTAGGACATCTCTCAATGTTGAAATAACTTCAAATGATGTTGCCTTGATAACGTCATTCTCCTTATCATAAGGTTTATTCTAAAACAGGACAACAAACAAAAGTTTCAAAAAATAAGTAATCTATGCATGTTTAACTCTAAGAATTCTCTATCCTGAAATGTATTATCTGACTTGAACAATAGTAAAAGGAAAATAGTACCTTCAGATGCTCAATTCTCACAGTAAGGGGATCCTCTTCCACCTGCAAAGATTAGGGGGTAAATTAGACCCGTTTAGGGTTCTGGATATGAGAAGTACCTCATACTTTATTAGTAAAAAGGATAATGAGGGAAAATGCCCATTTCAGAATACGTGTATGAGATGAGAGATAAAGTCCTATACTAACTAATGCACCAGAACACAAATAAAATGGAAGGCAAACATGGACAAAGGAATGCTGGAGACATGAAGGAAAAGATACAACTAA
>JAULKK010000008.1:12482526-12494957 GCA_032355705.1 Rubia peregrina
AATGTCTTCAAGTCTGTGATAAATACCTCGTCTCACAGAATCCTCATTATAAGTGTCAAAAGCGATAAAGTTGCTTTTAACTCCAATAATAAGAATTTGAGGTAAAACATAGACTTCAAAGCACCAAAGTGTACCAAAATGAATACAAAAAAATCCCAAAATATCCATATAAAAGGGACACATCAACGGTCGTGCCAGATTCTCCTTTGTGATCTTCGACTCCATTCTCCTCCTTGGCTTGGTTCCATCTACTAGCACGTTTTAATTCATGGTCTTCTGTCTACTACCATTCTTGCGAATGGCCTTCTACTATCTACTACCACACTTGCGGATGACCTTCTATAAACTACGCCAAGGTACTTACGAGTAATTTAACAAATAAGCTCACAAAATAAGATCTAGATATGCTCTTAAGGACATAACATCCATTAGGTCTAATAAGTCTACAAAACTAAGGATTTAGACTAGAAAACCAATAATGGCTATCTAAACCCCTTGTAATGTAAACCTAACTAAACCTAGCAATCAACTAACCAAAACATAATAAAAAATGCGCTACATACATTGATTAATGCATGCTTTTTGGTGAAAATCAATTCCCCCACACTTAAACCTTTACTTTTACTCGAGTAAAAAAGAGAGCAAAGATCTAAGAGGAAAGTAGCACTCAAAGAGATTTAATAAATACATTCAACATTACTCCTAAGCTACCCTAGTTCCCCCAAATATGTGAGACTCTAAAAAACCTCACTCTCCAAAGAAGCTAAAGTAACCTATCCAAACGAACATACCAAGAAAAAGGCAAGGTATACATAATAAGTGTGAAACTAACTTACTCCGCCGAAGAAACCGCCAAAGGCAATCCAAGAGATGGTTAACATAATTTACAATTTCTCTCATTTTTCCTAGGAGCCCTTTCGGGTTTTTATCCTAGCTTCACACAAATTGAGCTCACTTATGATCTTTTACCACACCATGGCCTCCACTTTTGCATAGGTTTTTCAACCTATCCGAGCCTTTCCCTATGTTGCCAAGTCTCCCTTTCAGGTTTTTGAGTTAGCTAGGTATGTATATATTTTTTTATCATTTCTTCAAATTTTCATTTTTTTGTGTGTAGCACAAAATGACTCAAAGGTGGGATTCATAATACATGAAGATAATCAAAGAAAAACAAATTAACACAAAGCATAAAACAGAAAGGAATCTTGATGAAACCCCCTGCCACACACACATACACTCACACATGAACCTTGCACTGTCCCCAATTCACCACAACGATATGAATCATAAGTGGAGTAAAAGGGGAAAATAGTGGCACTTACTCTTGGGACCCTGAAGGGCCCTCCCTCAAGTGTCTTGCCTTGCGCCTTCTCCTCATTTCTTCTTGCCTCCTGATGGGAACAAGATCTCGGAAGCCGTCAAGCCTTGAAATATGAAACTTCTCAATCAATTACTCTATGGATTCCTCTTGCATATTGGATCTCTCATCTGCGATTACAAACTCTTCCTTCACATCCTGCTCAACGGAATCCAACCTAACTTCCCAAGCTCTTATGGTATCATCTATAGAATCCAACCTATTCCCGAATTAATCAATTTGTAAGATCATTCCTCCTACCTCTTGACCAATATCTTGCACTAGTTGGGTTGAACTCATGAGTTGTTCCCCAAAAGTGCAAATTGGTTGAAGAAGTCCGTGAGTAGGTTGCATCGAGTAGGTGGTACCCTAGGTGGAATCTCACCATCCTCCTCCTCAATGTCCATGTTTGGGTTTGATAATATGTTGTAGAAACCTCTTTCAAATTGAGTATCAGGTGCTAGAAAAAGGTCCTTTAAGGTGGTGTCATGGGCGATGGCGGTGTGTTCTGGTTGTGGAAGAATCATGTAGCTGTAAATTGAAGTACCACCATACAACCAAATGAAGTGGCCCTCCGAGGTAGTGGTAGAAATCATTGAAACATGTGCTAACTTATCCATAGCGTACCTCATCCCTGAATGACCTAAGTTTACACACAAAAAACAGGGAACTGAATGTCCCAAATGTTTGGCTAAGAGTCTGACAATGCCTCCTATCGGTATCTTGCCACCTTTCTTCTTCCCCGTGGCTAAGTATTCTTCCACGAAGGCCTCCACCATGTTGGGGTATAGATTCCCTTCCAGATTCAACGCCCATAGGATTAGGACATCTCGCTTGGGGTATGTGAGATCTCTCTATGGAAAAAAAAACTCCCATTGATAGAAGTAGGTGCACGTACCACAAAGCCTGGTGGACTATGGTGGTACTCTCTGTAAAGTGATTCCTCTCCCAGCCCATGAGGTTCCTCCAAAAGCTGCTCAATAAGAGCCGGTGAGTCCTTGTTGGTGAGTCCTTGCCGGTGAGTCCTTGAAACTTCCTTCCCATGTTTCCACCCAAAAATTTGAGCGATCTCCCAGTGTGTCATCATGTATTCCTTATCATCTAAGTGGAAATGGATTATCCTCCTCTCATCATTGTCTGTTGATTGCTCTAAGGTCGCCAAAAATTCCAAAGTACACCTTATATAAGTTTTGGAGTGCATTTTTAAGATGCCCTCTGGGCCTATCCGACCTAGCAAATAGGTGAAGCAATTCTTCCCAGAAATACTTATAGTGGTCAAGAATAAAATAGCTCCAAGGATCCAACAATCAATTGACTATGTAGCACATCACCACAAAAATTCCAACACCTCAAATCAACTAAGCAACAATATCCCAATCTCAAACCAACCACAAGATAAGCATAAAATTATTCCAAAATTTTTACACCAATCACAATGGCTATTTGTAGAAGACGTAAATTTACAGTGATTGTGAAGAGGGTGACTAGGGAGAACACCTTTCCAAGAAAGACCAAGAAATTTGTTGCTTCCCATGTGACCAATTCAACACAAGAGCAAAAATTCCCAAAACTTAGGGATCTTGGATTTTTTTTGGATTTGAAGATTTAATGGGTGGAAAGGAGTGTAGGAAGGTGGATAAGTGTTGAATGTTGGTGGAAAGGATGAATGTTGGCAAGAAATGATGAAATTTGAAAGATGGAAATGGGTTTTGGGAGAGCTCTTCTGCTCCCAGCTTGCCTTGGCCAATTTTTTTTATTTTTTTACTCACCTTTCTTTCCCTAGCCAATTTTCTCCCACCAAGATTGTCTTCAATCCTCCAATGTTACACCTATTTTGCGATAAAATCAGGGAATAACACAAACATGATAGAAATAAAATAGATCAAAATAATGAAAAAATAACAATAGAAATCAAATTGAAACAACATAGACGGAAAGTCACGAATGACTATCCAGATGATCAAAACCAAGTTTATTTAACGTCATCGACATAACTTTCTCCCTTTTTCAAATTTACTCACAAATTGTATCAAGAAGATTAACATCATCTCCTTTTTCCAGCACAAAGCTTTTGTGGTAAGGTTTCAAACATTTTCCATTAACCTTGAAGGTCTTGGTAATAGCTCGATTTATAATTTCCACCACACCATGTAAGAATACCTTCATCACTATAAAATGGCCAATCCACTGTGACTATAATTTACCAGGAAACAAACGAATGCTGGATTGAAATAAGAGAACTTTTTGGCCAACTTCAAAATCCTTCCTATTGATCATCTTATCATGCCATGCCTTCATTTTCTATTTCTAGATCTCAGAATTTTCATAGGATTCTCTTCTTATCTTTTCTAATTCTTGCAATGCAACTTTCTATGCAACCCAACCTCATCTATATCAAGGTTGAAGCTCTTGACCGCCTAATAAGCCTTATACTCTATCTCTACTGGAAAATGACATGGCTTTCTAAAGACTAACCGATATGGTGACACACCGATTGGCATCTTGTAAGCCGTCCTATATGCATACAAGGAATCATTCAACTAAGAACCTTAATCCTACTGGTTAGGATTAATCATTTTCTCAAGGATGAACTTGATTTTCCTATTAGAAACTTTGACTTGGCCATTGGTTTGCGGGTGATAAGCAGTGGAAGTCTTGTGAGTGATGTCATATTTCTTCAAAAGTGCCTCTATTGTCCAATTACAAAAGTGGGTGTCACGGTCACTAACCAAGGCTCGAGGGGTCTCAAACCTAGAAAAAATGTTATTCCTTAAGAAATCTGCAACCACTTTAGAATCATCAGTCCTAGTGGATTTTGCTTCAACCCACTTTGACACATAATCAACCGCAACAAGAATATATGTAAAACCACAAGAGTTAGGAAACTGTCCCATAAAACAATGCCCCAAACATAAAATATTTCACAATGCAACATAGATTTTTGAGGCATCTCATTCCTAGAAGAAATATTTCGTACTCTTTGACACTTATCACAAGGTTGGTAAAAAATGTATGCATGCTTCTTTAATGTAGGCCAAAGAAAACCACTCTCTAGGACTTTTCTAGAGGTTCTCTTCGCTCCAAAATGACCTCTACGTGCATAAATTGGGGATGCATATTCTAACAACTTGATTTACACAATGTTTCCAAAAAAGGATCATCCCACACATAATAATTTGCATCGCTCCTTAGCTTATCCTTTTGAGCTTTAGAAAAATGTGGAGGAAATTTACCGGAGACAAGGAAATTGATTATGTCAGAATCCCACCATTGGAGGTCTCCATTACGAACAATTGTTTATCAGGGAACTCCTCCCGTATTTGCTCCATCAATGGCACATTTACCTCAAATTTTTGGCATGGAACCAATTGCCTCAAATGATCGGCCACAAGGTTCTCTGCGCCATTCTTGTCTCGCACCTCCAACTCATACTCGCTTAAAAACAAGATCCACCTAATCAATCTTGGCTTGGCCTCTTTCTTCGTTATCAAATGACAAAGTACTGCATAGTCAGTGTACACAATAGCTTTGGTACCAAGCAAATAAAATTGAAATCTTTCTAGGAAAATACTACTGCTAGCAATTATTATTCTGTGGTGGAGAAGTTCTTTTAAGCCCCATTGAGAGTCATTGATGCGTAATAGATGATGAGAGACACTCTCCCCACCACCAGACCAAGCACTGCCGTGACGACATAATCATTTGCATCGCACGTGATCTCAAAAGGTATGGAGTAATCTAAGGGTTGTATGATAGGGGCCAAAACTAACCTCTCCTTCAATGTATCGAAGACCCCTTTACAAGTCTTGTCCACCACAAATTCCATCTCCTATTTCAATCACTTTCACAAAGGAGAGGTAATTTTTGAAAACTCCTTTATGAACCAGTAATAGGATCCTACATGACTAAGAAAATAATGCACTTCGCGAACATTAGTAGGATAAGGCAAAGTTTGAATTGTGTCTATCTTTGCCTTGTCTACCTCAATACCCTGAAAGGAGACACCATGCCTTGTTGACATTTCTCAGAATTAAACACAAGATTAGTATCAGTGCAACGCTTAAGAACTTGTGCTAAATTTGCTAAACAATTATCAAAATAGTTAACTTGCACGGTGAAGTCATCCATGAACACCTTAACAAAATTTTCAACAAATTATGAGAAAATGCTTACCATGCACCTTCGGAAATTGGTGGGGGCATTACATAGTCCAAAAGGCATACGTCGGTAAGCAAACATACCAAAGAGGCACGTGAAGATTGTCTTCTCTTGGCCCTCCGAAGAGATGTTCACTTGAAAATAGCCCGAGTATCCATCCAAGAAGATATAGAATGAATGACTTGCTAGCCTCTCGAGCATTTGATCAATGATTAGCAATGGGAAGTGATCCTTCCAGGTCATCACATTTAGCCTTCGGTAGTCGATGCAAACGCGCCACTCATTTTAGACATTAGTGGGCACCATTAACCCTTATCATTCTCAACTACCGTCACCCTACTTTTCTTCGGTACCACATGAGTTGGGATCACCCATTTGCTATCCAAAATCAGATAAATTATCACCGCTTAAAGCCATTTGAGGATTTCTGCCTTCACCACCTCCATCACAGGTGTGTTCAAACAGCGTTGGGGTTATCGTACGAGCTTTGCATCATCTTCCAACAAAATTCAATACATGTAAGTGGATGGACTTATACCCTTGATGTCGTCAATAGTCCATCCAATTGCTTCCTTATTTTCATGTAACGCCACCATTATCTTATCCTCTTGCTCTTGGGTGAGCTTACTCAAAATGATGACCGGTAGTGTCTCCCCTTCCACGTGAAATGCATACTTGAGGTCACTTGGCAAAGGTTTTAGCTCAAAAATTTGGGATTTCACAAGTGATGGAAGGAATTCTGGTTTCTTGGGTTCTTCTAAGGCTAGAGGATGAGGGTTTGATCTCGTCGCTTCAAGAATATTCAAGTCCTCAAAGCTTTCCTTCAAATTAGTACTCATGAAATATATGGCATGCATCATTAATACCACATTCATAAGCAACTAACAAAGAATCCTCACAATTTAATTCAAAAAAATCTTGAACAACATTTTCCACAATATCTATAGTTTGGCAAGAGTGTTTCTCAATAGGATATTTTATAGAGTCATTTATGTTAAACTCTACTTTAATCCCATCAAATTCCATGGTGAGGGTACCATTATGAACATCAATTATAGTCCTTGAAGTTTTCAAAAATGCCCCCCTCCCAACAAAATCTGGGCTACAAGTTTATCATACTTTATGTCAAGGGCATAAAAATATGCAGAGAATACTAAGGAATCCACCTTAACTAACACATCCTCGAAAATAACCTTAGGGTATGCACTAGAACAATCGGTCCCATATTGCTAGATTGAGGCTTTCATTCAAAGAGTAAGGAATCACATTTATTGATGCACCTAAATCAAGCATGGATTTTTCAAAATGTGTATTTCCTATCATTCAAGGGATTGTGAACATGCCGGAATTGCTACAATTAGGGGGTAACTCCTTTTGGTACAAAGCGAAAACATGTTCATTTTTCCCACTCTTAAGTAGGGATGATCATGGGTCTATGACCCAACCCAGACCCACAGGGTCTAGACCTATTGGGTTAGGTATGGGTCCAAAAAATTTAGACCCATCGGGTCTGGGTCTAAATTTTTAAATACAGGTCTGAGTCCGAGTCTAAAATACTAAGACCCAGACCCAACCCTTAGACCCATATAAGCCTATATATATATAATTTTACCCAATTTTCTAAATTAATTTCATATTCTCTTTGTATTTTTATTTCAAATTCAAAAAATAATATGTATTGTATATTTTGTTATCATGAAAAAATAATTCTAATACATATTGAACTTCAATTACTTACATTTAAGATAATATATATTTTATTTAGTGAAGAAAAAAAAGAATATTAGACCCATTTAGGACCGTTTTGGACTCAAGACCCATTTAGACCCATTGGGTTGAGTACGGGTCTAAAATTTTCAGACCCTACGGGTCCTGGTCGGGACTGGGTCTAACTAAATTTTCTTAGGGTCGGGTCTGAGTCTTATTAGACCAGACCCAGACCCCACCCATGATCATCCCTACTCTTAAGCTTATTACTTGCTCTTTGTTTTCTATTCACAGTGCACAATTCCTTAAGAAATTTAGAATAACTATGAATTTGTTCAATAGCATTCAAGAGAGGAATATTTACCTCACATTTACGAAAGGATTTGTATATGTCCTTGTTGTCCACCTTACTTTGTTTATCCTTCAATGCTTCCGGAACAGGTGGCTCCGCAACATAGGGATGAACTTCCTCCATCTTTGCTTTCTTGTGAGGAGGGGATGATGGCTCGGGATTGGAATCCGGTTTTCAATGATTATCTCATTCTCCTTGGCCATTTTCACTGCCTCTTCCTCCAGTTCCTTCTCAAACACTTCAACCTTTTTAGGCTCATCTTCAACAATCTCACCATTATCCCAGGAAGTGCTAATATCCTTATCACTTCTCAAAGTGATAATGTTTGCATTTTGGAGAGGGCTTAACTCCGGTTTAAAAGGAAGTTTGCCCAAATCCCTTAAATCCATCCGATTCAAGATTTGAGAAATTTGACTCACTTGAGTCTCCAAATTTTTTATGCTCGATTCGACCTTCTCTTGGAATTTATCAGCCTTTTACTACACAAACTCAACCTTCCAATGGCTTTCATAACTTTTTCTTGAAATCTTTGGAATTGTGGTTGATGAGGCCAATATTGTTGTTGAGGGGGTAATAAGGTTGAGGATTTTTACCCCCTTTAGCATTTCCATACCAAATATTGGATGGTCCATCCAATTGACATTGTAAGGCCTATTTTTGTAGCCTTGACCACATGTCATCAAAGACTTCACGATATAAGTGAAGGATAACATTTGATCCTCAAGTTTTCTATTGTTGGTGGGATCACATGTGTTGTTTGGGTTTTACCTCCTAAGATCGGACCTTGAACTAAAAATTCTTGACTCTTTATCCAACTCTTCATAGAGCTCCATAGCCGCTCCCAAACTCTTGTTCCCAATAGAACTATCACAAGTTCCCCTCAATAGCCTTTTTTCCTCATCAAGAAGACCATTGGAGAAGTATTACACCAAATATCCTTCCGAATAGACATGGTACGAACAACTTGAAAGAAGCTTTTTGAACCTTTACAAATAGTCGTAGAATGACTCTTCATGCCACTGAAATATGTTGGTAAGTTATTTCTTCAAGGTGGCGGACTTGAAGGCCGGGAAGTACTTAGCAAGAAACTTCCTCTTCAACTTAATCCATGAGTTTATACTCCCGTATGGAAGGTAATGAAGCCAATACCTAGTGGAATCTCTCAATGAAACCGGGAATGCCTTCAACTTGTAAAGCTTTTCATCCACTCCCTAGGAAATCATACCACATGGAAGTTGCAAAGATGTTTGTTGGGTCCTCCCATTGCCTACCAAGAAATGAAGGTAACAAGTGTATCAATCTGGATTTAGTTCAAAATGCCCATTAGGCTCAACTGCCGGATAAGTGATGCACATTTGTTGTTGCTCAAGGTTAGGAGTCATAGTCTCCCTCAACGGGACTTGCCTCAATGGAACATCTCCTCCTTGAAGGTGAGGGGGTTGATGCCCTCCTATGGAATTTTTATCTTGATGCTACATGGAAGTACAAGGTTCCTCAAAATGGTCACCAGAAGGTGTGTTATTCACACTCTCTAAAGAAAGCCTTCTAGCCATTTACAAGTTTAACTCTAACTCGAGGTCGTAGTGTAGGGGTTCTTGTGAAGAGGATCGCCTACGAAACATACACCAAGAACATGAACAATACGTCTCCAAGCCAACCAAAAATCAACTAAAAATCAAATATAAACAAACTAGCACATATTCACACAAACATGGCCAAACACTTAAAAAATATACGCCTCTTCCCCGGTAGCGGTGCCAAAAAGTTGGAGGTTGTTGTCATACCTCTCAAATATACATTTATAACACAAAAGTGTTACCTAAATACAACTGAGTGGATAGTGGTAAATCAAGGTTATCCACGAAGAAGAGGGATTTTTCTAAGGATTCATGCATATAAGGTGTATATAAGCATATATATATAGATACATAAACACAATTAAAGGGGGGGGGGTGTTGGTTGGTTTTTCTAAGTTATGAATTTAAAAGACAAATATGCTATCATAAATAAGAGATAAAGCTAATCATGGAACAAACTATAAAAAGTGAATTAAACACAAAATACGGGCCCTTGGGTACAATTGAATTCCACTTTTGAGCCTTTTATCGATCCTTGAATCCACAACCTATTTACTACCTTGAATACTTATTGTAAAGATGAACCTTCCATTCTTCTTTGGTAATAGTTTACAAGAGTGAATTTAACATCTCTTTTAAACCTCACTAATGACCCCTTTAGTTAAGAAACACCTAAAGATATCCCATTAGTGGCATTATACACGAAGAATAAATAAGCTAGGAAACACTTATAATCATTAAACCAAATGTGTAAGTACTGAACCAATTTATATAGTTACTAAGATTAATCAAGAAACTTCAACATTCAGATTTCTACGACTTGCTACCATAGGATAAACATGGCGAAGAATTCAACATATCATATTCATCTAGTAATTATAAAATCATTAACCCAATTAAAAGCTCTAACTCATGCTCTTGGATTCCATTTTCAAAAGAGTCCTAACAAGTTATCATGCAAGCATTGCATATCATCAAACTTCAAATTACATAATAACATCAACAACCAACATTAAAGCACCATAAATGCACAATAGTCAAAGCACTAAATAGATGGAAATGATTCTAAAGACATTGGCAAAGAAGCTACAATCAATTACTTCCAAGACTAAGAGTTAAGCTAATAAAAATCATACTAACATCCATGGACAAATTCATACATAAATAAAGAGAGAAAAGATGAAAGAAAAGCACAAACTAGGGTTCCATAGAGAGGAAAGTTAGCCAAGATGAAAAGATATGAAGTGGGTGGTCAAAAGTGCCTTTTATAGTACAAGAGAGAGGAAAATAAAGAGAAAACAAATGTGTAGCAAGATCCCTCCCGGGCAGAAAGGTCAAAATGAGGTGACATGATATTACGCATTACACCAGAGGACAAAGGGGTAAAGAGCATTCTCTAGAGCCCATAGCCAGTCGAGAATCATTCAATAGGCAACATAAGGGCTTTATGTTCAATGGGTACGCCAGAAATGCACTGTAACCAAGGTGTTGAACCCCAATTCCGTACTTTATTTACATTTTAGATACATATTCGATTATTTTTATACCCATTATTTTCATTACCTAATTAAGATGGATACTATAACCCACTAAGATGAAGTAATACAATTTTATGCAAACTTTGGAAAATTCCGTGACAGTGATAGGGTAACTGATACTTCCATTTTATACGATAATTTTGTGACCCTTTACACACATTTTGGTATTATTTTATACTTTGGATGCTTCATTTTACCTTGAAATTCTATTACTAGAGTTAAGAGCAACTTTAACGCTCTTATCACGTTTAATACGGAATTTCTGAGACGAGGTAATCGTTGGAAGATTTGAAGACTATGAAGACTCCATTTTGAAGACTATGAAGACCTTAAAGACCCAAAGAAGGGAAGAGGAGGCAACTACACTAAGAAAAAAAATCATGTGAGGGCAGAGTACTCTGGCCATCGCAAGTCGCGATGCCTGTGTCACGAGTTGCAACGGTCGTCGGCCCAAACTTACTTTTTGTACTATAAATACTCACTACTTTTCTCTTTCTTCCTCAACTTTTCTCTCCCAATTCTGAACTGTAAAACACTAGTTTTTCCATCTTAGTTTTATCTTGAATTCATGTTTGATTTGCTTTTGTTAATTAGTATGGGTTCTAGTAGCTAAACTTAACCTTGGGAGCAATTGATTAAGGCTTCCAAGACCATGTCTTGAGATCTATATGTAAGCCATTTAATGCTTTGCTATTGTGTATTTATTGTACTTGAATTGGGTTCTTGAATCCATTAATGTTATTGGAAGTTTGAGTATATGAATTGCTTGTATGATTATGTGTTAGGGTTTGGAGAAATTAGCTAATTCTCCCTACGTTTGATATGAAATCCAAGAGCATGAGTTAGAGCTTCTAACATTGTTGATGATTTGATGAATGCTAGATAAATGTAATAATTTAGAATTCTTTGTCATGTTTGTTTTGTGTAGCAACTGAGAGAGGTTTATGAACGTTGAACGTTAGTGGCTAATCTTGTGTAAATGCATGAATTGGTTCAATGCTTAGCCACGGTGTAGTGTTTCTAAGTGTTACCAAGCTTGTTGATTCTTTGTACTTAATTCCACTAATGAGATACCTTTAGGCGTTGAAAAACTAAATGGGTAATTAGTGAGGTTTAGCAACAGATGTCGAATTCACTCTTGTAAACTACTGTCAAAGAAGGATAGAAGATTTATCTTCACAACAAGTAGTAAAAGTGTTAAATAGATTATATGTTCAAGGATAGATAGAAGGCTTGGAAGTATAAGTGAATTTCCCCCAAGATCCCGTAATTCGTGTTTAATCTCGTTTTAGTGATTGTTTCTTAATTAGTAGATTTGTATGGTATGTTAGTTTAACTTGTCTTTAATTTTACAACTTAGAAAAACCAACCCAAAACCCCCCTCTTTATGTGCTTATATATGCATAAATCTATATCTAGCATAGTATTTACCATTATATGGACAAAAGCTTAGGAAAATCCCTTGTCTTCGTGGATGACTCCGACTTGTCATTATCTACTTAGTTGTAGTTAAGAGCATTTTAGGGCTTAAAAATAGTAACTTTGAGAGGTATGACGACGACCTCCCAAATTTTGGCGCTGCTGCCCGGGACAGGGCGTATGTTATGTATGGATATGTACTAGTTGTGAATATGTGTTAATTTACTTTCATTTTGTTTTTATTTGATCTTTGTTTGGCTTGGAGATGTATTGTTCGAGTTCTTGGTGTATGGTTCGTACTAGATCCTCTTCACAAGAACCCC
>JAULKK010000008.1:12505784-12518039 GCA_032355705.1 Rubia peregrina
GTTCTGCCTTGCCGACCTCAACGCCTAATTCTTCGAGTTCCAACCCAAGGAAGACCTCGCGCTCGTCAACGACACCGTCATCGGCTTCAGCGTGACCTCCATGTTACTCTCTGATGCCAATGTCCTCGCCTTGATGTCCAAAGTCCTCTCCTTGATGTCCAAAGTCCTCTCCGCCATCTTCCCGAAGGTGATGAATGGGAAACAGGAGTTCACCGACCATCTCACCCACAAGCTGAAGCACCACCACAATCATTGAGCACATGCTCACAAGCAGTGTCTTCGTCAAGGCAGCACAGAAAGTTTACGAGATGGAATGATCGCTAACCAGGTTCACGAGAGTGTGGGGGCCATCCTAAGCAGGATTGCTACGCGCTTCGAACATCTCCCCAATGGATGAGCCCCAAATCAGATAGGGCAACAAGTTCTTTACACAAATTTCTGATTTTCATTTTTTTAAAATGGGATAAAACTATCATTTCAAATAAATCCAGCAATGACCAAAATTGACCAAATTTTCATGTGACACCAAGGATATATGTGTACTTTCATAAAATATAGGGGTGTATGTGCACTAAACACGAAACTAAGGGACATGAATGTAAATTATTCTAAAATATTTAAATGGCTTATTCTATTAGTTTAATTATTCTGAGAAAAAAATAATGAAACAAGGAAATAAAATTAACCATTAACAAGTAATTTTTATCTTTTTTATTTAAGAAATAAAAATGATGAATAATAGGATCTTTGAGTGTCCGATTTTTAGATATTCAACTCTTCATTTAATTGGATTGATGAAATGATCTTTATATTACAAGACAGTATATTTTCATTTACAACATTATTACCCATTTTACACTACTCATATTTGACACGTATGCCCATTTACCACCCCTGGTTTATAGTTTATAATTTTTTAAAAAAAATTGGATGTTGTTACCTTTTATTTCAAAAAAAAGGATGAATATATAAAAAGAATACTAAAAGAAAACTAGTTTTAATTAATATCAAAATTTTAGTTTAAAATATGCTATATTAATTGTTTTAAAAAACTAACTTCACTTTAAATAATAATATATTTTGATTGAAGTGATTAAAAATGAACTAACTATAGTGTAATAAATATCACATTATACAAAATAGTGAGTCTGTTGGAGTTGAGCCAAAAAAATATATGCAATGTTGACTTTCATTCCCTATTCAGTTGGAGTATTGGACTTGTTCTAACTCGAATTGCCAATTTTACTACACAGTAAATTATAATCAGGAACGAATGGAAATAAACAGCCTGAACATTAATGAAAAATTAGTGTCCTCATGATTAAATTAAAATATACAGGGGAAAAAAGAACCCTAACTGAAACTATTCAATGAGAAAATTGAAGAAAGGTTAATACCTAATCGTAGCAAGTTAGCTGTTAATTAATTCCTATTAACAGAGGAATTTACAACAGCAAATTAATCAATCACTCAAAATCAGCTCAGCCGCCGCCAATGAGTTCCTTCAAGTCCTTCATCGCGCGACTGTTTGGTTGAACCTTATTTTCTCTCACAATTGACTCAGCAAATTTCCCGGGAACCAAACACTTCTCCATCGAGTACAACTTTTCTTGAATCGCCGGAGACCCCAAAAGAGGACTCAATTCTTCACAGTAAATTGACTCCCCATCGCCCTGCAATTCTCAAATTGGTCAAATTCAGACATCTTCTGCGTAGTACCAAATAATTTTAGAGACATTCTTACCTGATTTGCAGAAGCCATGGATTCGAGAACTCCCACTTGAGCTTGCAATAAGGTGATGTACTTGTAAGCAGCTTGGAACATCTCAGCAGTGTTCATCTTCTGTCCGCCCGGAATAAGCTTCCCGAGCTCCTGAGTCTTCTCTGTAATCTTCCTCCTCCTCTGTCTCGCAGCTACACTCTGCGAAGACAGCTTCTCTCCACCACCGCCGCCGCTGCTTCCACTCCCTCCTCTGCCGCCACACTTCTGCACCTCACCACCACAACCGCCACTGATATTGATACCGCTCCCACCAAACGGAGACAAAAACTCCAAGCTGGGAGGAGGATTCGGGTCGACAAACCCGAGCCCATCGCACAAATCCTGAAGCATCCCGCCGTTGTCGTGCCATTCTTGATAAACCTTGTGTCGCTTCGCGACAGGGGAGTCGTTTACAGGGACAGTGGGAGGAAACAGAGCACCCTGCGCCTGCTGCTGCTCGGGGTACGACGGCAAGAAGAAATCACCATCATTTTCATTCCCATTTCCATTTCCATTTCCCACGACTTCCACATCAACAATGCTGTTGCAGAAGGAATCGGAGAAGCTGCAGTGATTGCTCAAGCCAAGAATGTCGAGCAGATTATAATCATCGGGGCCCGCGAAGATGCTCGCGAGGTCGGAGTTGAGGTAATCGAGCTCCCCCGGAGCGGAATAGCAGCTCAACGCCATGGAAGCGCACCTGGAGACAGCAAGAGAGGGATCAAAATCAGAGAGTTAATGTTATTGCAAGAGGAAAGGATGAGAAAGAAGGGAGTGAGAAAGTACCAACCACTGTCTTAAAGCTTGTTTCGGGGGGTTTGAAGTTTGAAAGCAAGTAGACTAACTAGATTTTGGGGAGGTTAATTGAGAGTGAGAGTGCGTGTGTGTGTGTGTGTGTGTGTTTCTGCAGGTTTGTAGTTTGTGTTAGATATTGAGAGAGAAGACGAGAACGTGGGCTAAAATGGAGGTTACGGTTAACTCTTAGTAGGAGTGTTATTAGGAGATAATGATGGGTTTATTAGAAGACTCAGTAACTGCTTCCCCCGCATTTATTGCGGGTCCCATACTTCTTTTTTTTCTTTTTTCCCATTTTCTGTGTATTTTTTAGGCAGATTAATCTTTTTATTTATCGCTATAACCGCTTCTGGATTTCTTCTGTCTCAACGGAGAAAATAGGAGGAAATAATGTTCGCACGTCAGTTTGATTTATGGTCTAAAATTTAATTTTCTTTAAAACTGAATAATATTTTTTTTTAAATAGGATATCACTCAGACTAACTGACTAAGCACTTTTCTTAATTACTTCACTTTTACTAAAATGTTGTAAACTATTTTAAATGATGTACGTCAAATAAGAAACTTCATTTATCAGCATTAAACAGAAAAGGAATAATGATATGGAGCAAAATGTATTTTTACCTTTTTCTGTTTATAAGAAAGTCTGTCATTGCATTGGTATATGGTAATTTTTATCCCATTTGTGAGAGTTGGAGGAAATCTTAACTGCTCCTTTATTTATTTATAGATTTAATTTACTTTCTTTAGTGTCTTTACATATTGGGGCAATAAAAACTCGTCAACTGGTGGTGTGACCAATATTAGAATTACTAAGGTAATAATAGCCAAAGATAAAGTATCGATTTTCTTCAATAGAAAGGGGGAAAAAGAATGTACGTTATTTTGATTTTTTTTAAATGACACATTTTTTATTTTTGACAAAATTTCTCCAATGTTATCAACTCATTCTACTTTTACTTTCTACATTTATTTTCATCCACACATTTCTTCATTGTAAATTCATGAGGTTAAACCAATCATGTCAATTTAAGTGAAACGGAGGGAGTATATGAACTTGTTCTTGGTTGAGATGTAACGGAGAATTCGGTTTCGAAAAAAAGAATTTACTATGTTACCAGAAGAAGTTACGGACCTCACCTGATTAAAGTCATTTTTATTCATAGCAACATTATCTGTGATTTTTGATAAACAACAATCGTTTATCAAACAAAATGTAGTTACAATACATAGCATAGTATTAACTACAATTTTAATTTGTTTATATTCTGGAAAAAAAACTTCTTGATTAATATATGACTATTAGTCGAGCTGCTAGCAGCACAATTCGTTGGCATATCAGGAAGTTGAATTTTCTATCACCTTTTTGTACGAAGTTTTACGTATGTTGATTTGGTAGAAGAAATGAGGTACTGAAATGAACTAATCAAAATTAAGCTAAAATTTTTAGTTCAAATAAGTACATAGTTAAAATGAGAACTTTTAATCGAGACAGACGAAAATAGAAAGTAAATACAATTTGTTTGTACGGAGGAAGTACTATGTAAGAACAAAACAAAAGAACAAAGCTTGATGCAGAATTACCACTGAACTTACACTCTTATTGGTTTTACCATTATTCTCCATTAAAGTTTGACCGCATATTTGAATAAATATATGAATATAAATATTATTGTATATGATAATGTTGAATTCATCGTAATAAATAGTTTCTTAATATTAACTTTTCCCATTATTATACGTGAGTAAATATATTTACGGTCAAATATGTTTATTAAATAGTGTGATAATGATTGGTGTGCAAGTTCAGTTGGGACGGTAGGAGTACTTAACAAGGAATAACTTTGATAATGATGTGAGTTCAATAACCGGTATTTGCCATTTAGAGTATCATCCAAATATAGAGAATTCAATCAATAGAAATAGATGACTGGACCTAAGGTGGTTCTGGTTTTGGGGAACGCTCATCAAAATATGGCACTTTTATATGCAAAATGCGAAAATAACACATGTCACTGAGTGCGGTATAGTAGCCTAACCTGAAAGAGTGAAAACACGTAAGTTGAGTGGTTCTCAATTCATTAATATATAATATATGATTTGTGTTGAACCTCAATCTGATAACTGTCTTACTTCAATGTATCGAACCTGCAAAACAAACTCCATGGAGGTGGTTGGGGAAGAAGCTTTGATGTCAAAGTCAGACCAAAAGTATCTGATATGAGTATTGAGAATTTAATGAATGGAATGGATGAATAACTTGGTATATATAGAGGGTTGATTTCCAAAAGATCTCTCAATCATGGTGGGATAAATATGCACTTTTCATGCAAGAATATGTATTTTACCATAATAGAATTACAATATATATTCAGCATACCATAGTTGTACCTGGAAAAGAAATGTATTCCGTTGGTAGAATCAGATTTGGTGATCTTCCCTCTGACAACTTGGCTTCAACCCAACTGAAAATAAAGACGTGGCCTTTGGCCCAGATAGATAATAATAGCATGGCCTTTGGCAAAAAACGAGAGATTTCCCAACGACCCTTATAAATACCCCGCGAAACAGTTGAATGTTGAGCTCTGGCAGAGACGCTCGGTTCTCTCTAGCGCCAGCTTCCAAAAAGCAGACACGAGATCCTCAATATCTACTGTGGTTAGTCATTTAATCTGGCTATTTAACTCACTTAACTGCCCTAATTAAGGTGTGATACATTAATCATATCGAGCGGGTGGTAAGTTCTTGCAATACGACATTCTTTTTATATGCTTTTCAAAACTACTATTAACTGCTCTATTTTCCAAGGTGGTGTTCCTTGGATGTTATAAAAGTCAGCAGTTGGGATTTTATTCCTTCAAATTCTTATTTTTCTTCCCTTCCATGTAGATAGTCCCAAGCATGGTTTATTCCTTTCCCTTTCTACACTTTTTTTTCCGGGAAGCCCCTATATTTTTCCAATTTTCGGTAATATTTTTGATGAAAAACATAGTGCTTACCGTGAGAAGAGTGGGCTTGTTGCTAGGATAAAGAGATTTTATCACTCTGAGTCTCTGGCATCCTTACCAAAAAGCTCGTCATTCAATGCTCAACTCACCGCCCTGGTCAGGTATAGTCGTGCCTGCTTTTTCCATGCTTCCATTGTGTATTTATTTTTCTATTTACTGGCATTTTTTGACCACTTTCTTTTTCCAGTGAACTTGACCAATTAGAGCACGAAACATAGGGAAGAAGTCTTTAGCCCTCTCGTCATATTAGTTTGCCAATTGCGGCAAAATGGGGCCTAGTTTGTCTACTCCAACCAAATCTTCTCGGCAATTTATGTGGTTTGTCCAAGATTTTTCTTCCAGTTGCTAGCAGGGATGAGAGGAGTGTCTGAAGATTTCTGCATGCTATCTATCGAGGTTTTCTGCGATGTTGTGGGATAGCTTATCTTCATCCAGATGGTGCAGCTTCGACAGGGTGGTGTGGTGGGAGAATGGATCAGACTCCATCTCACTTCTTCGACCACTAGATCTTCGATCATCACCTTCTTTACTTAAAAGCTTAGAGCTAAAAGATGTTCCTCCTCCAAAGGTATCAGAATTGGCTCGTGCATATAAAAGAGCTGCCCAAGTCTCAATCCTTCTTCCGAAGTAGTATTAGATAACAATGCAATGCTCCGTAATATGATAGGATAGCTTCAGTGTCAATCCTTAGTTTTTGTAAACTCGGGAATCTTTTTAATGAATAAATCTTCTTTTCTTTAGCTTCTTCTTCTATTATGTTCATTTCTCCTTTAGAGAAAATAGTCTTAAGTTGGTCACTCCTAGTTGACCCTCAAGATCAAGTATTGATATTGTGTAGTAAAAGCATTATCCCTAGGACCTTATAAGGTAGGATCAGATCCTTGGAACTTCTCGAAGTAAGTACTGATCCTTAAGATTTCACAGAGTGCATACCAATCCTTAGGATTTCATGACATGAGAGCTAATCCTTTGGATTTTATGGAGTGAGAGTCGATCCTCACTATTTTTGCCTTAGATATGTTTATCTTATTAGGCTTTGTTTCAGCCAGGTAGTCGTCGCCACTTGGGCTTTCACCTTATCCCTTTTCGGTGCATCTTTTGATGATACACTCATAGGGTTCTGTTTGTCAAATGAGACTATCTTTTAATAAGATATCTCGTCAATGAAGAATAGTTACCCTCTAATGGGATTTCAACATATTTTGGGAGATCATCTTTTGATGAGATGTTTCTTTATTGTATAGTGGCGATGCCATGTTTTTTTAATATGATCATAATTTTTATAGAATATTGTATGGCCCTATTGTTCCTCTTGGAGTGAAAAACTCCCAGGGCATCATATTATGAAAAAGGGGAGTGTTTCAAGTCTAGCATTTTGTTTGTAGGAAGCTATGCCTTGGCTGGAACATGGAGATGCCATTGATGGAGAATTCACTACAATGTTCCTCAACGGTAGTATCATTAGATAATCAATCTTTCGGGGACCCAATTTCCCATCATGTCTTCTAGTACATAACTTCCTCCAACATGTGCTTTGTTGACTTTACATGTATCTTCCTAGATAGCTGCAAACTTCCCTTCTTTCTCCTGTCATCTTTTTTCATTTCTTTTCATGACCAACTCTCTAGGGAAGAACAGAGTCCCTTGTACCCTTCGATTCTGGTCTTTTATAATATTGTCTTTCACATTAGCTTGATAAATCATAGAATTTTATTTTCATCCAACAAATCCATATCAGTGCGGACTTTTTCGTGTTCTTTTTCTCCCCTGGTCCAGTTATCTAAAAGATAGGTAAGCCAAATTAGGTTGGAATTAATGCTTCCATCCCATAGACTAGGCTACTATCTCAGTTATCTGATACGACCAAAATACATGGGGTAACTCGTACACCTAATTACCTTCAGCCCCATCCAGCCGTTAACGATCATCCAATTTGTAACTTTGACTTGACCGTTGGCTTGAGATGATACAATGAAGTGAGTTTCTACTGGATTTTGAAGTCTTCACACCACTTCTTAAGGGGACTGTGGGTGAATTGCTTCCCATTTTCCATGATGATTGTTCTAGGTATTCCCTACCTGCACAGTTTATTTCTGTTTATTTCTCCAACAACAGTTGATGCATCTCGTAACTTTCAGGTTGGTCAACGTATTAACATCTATCCATTTGGTGAAGTAGTCGATGACTAGAAAACGTACTTGACTTCTCCAGCTGCTTCCGGGAATGGTCCTGCCATGTCAACTATTTTTTGTATAACTAAGATCTATGGATCAACCTTATCTCTTTGTGGGAAATGTGTCTCACTAGAGATTTTTTTGACATGGAACACATGTTTGGATTAGCTCGAAATAATCTTTGAACATCAGTGGCCAGTAGTATCCAAATCGTAATAGCCTTTTGGTAATTGATCTAGCTCATCGATGAGCTCCAAAAACTCCCCAATGGACTTCTTTGATGAGGTATTTTGCTTCCTCTGGCGCTACATATCGTAAGAGAGGCATCAAATCCCCTTTCTTGGACAAGATGTCATTCTGTATAGTGTATCTTGGTGCTTTGACTTTGATCTTTCTAACTTCCACCTTATCTTCGAGTAATGTGTCATCCCTTAGATATCTTATTATCAGTTCCATCCAATTCTCTAATTTTTCTATGGCCATTACAGTCTCTTCCTCATATCTGTGATACTTTAATGATCTAACAACAACTATTTATGAGATCTTAGGCTTAGATCAGCTGATGCCAACTTGCTCGGAGCATCAACCTTCTGATTCTGCTATCTTGGCACCTGGGTTAAGGTGTATATTTAGAAAATTTTCAGCATCGGTTGTACTAATTCCAAATATTTTTAAAGATTCATTTCCCAAGCCACGTACTCCCCCTTAAATTGATGGACCACTATCTCCGATCACTGAATATCTCCAAGTGTTGTACTTTCATTTCTTTGGCTAATCTCAAACTTGTGATCAGAGCCTCATATTCTGCTTTGTTATTAGTAGTTTAGAAGTCAAAATGTAGGGTGCATGGAAACTCTTGACTGTCTGGGCTGGTTAGAAGGACTCATTCTCCACCAAATTCAACGTTGATGAATCGTCAACTTAAAATTGCCACATTTGGTTATCTTTGGTGAAGGGTTCTTCTGGGATATCCTCCAATTTTTCTACTATAAAAGTAGCTAGAGCGTGGCCCTTAATTATTTCTCTTGGACTATATTGAATATCATGCTCGCCTAGTTCAACTATCTATTTCATCATTCTACCAGAGGATTCAGGTTTAATAAGTACCTGGTTGATCATATGATTAGTCAGCATCACAATTGTATAAGCTTGGAAGTGGGCCACAGGTGTCTGGCTGAATGCGCTAAATCTAGATAAAAGGGAAGCTATTAGTCTTTCTCCTTAATTAGAACCGCGATGATGGTTTTCGACGATGTAGATATATACAAGTATAATATTTCTTCTTTCTTCGGCATCATAAGGGTTGGCAAGGAGTGGAGGTGTTCCCCCAGTTGTTGAAAAGCAGCTTCACACTCTTCAGTCCATTCGAACTTCTTTGCTTTCTTCGACATCTGAAAGAAGGGAGGGTATTACTCAACCACTATTGATTAGAATCGACTTAAGGCGGCTAAGGAACCCGTGAGATGTTGAACACTCTTAGCCTTCTAAAGGAGTTCGCATTTTGGAGATGAGGGTGTCTAGTGAGTGTGGTTGATGAGAGATGGTGAATATAATACACGATAATTTTAAAAGGCGGAGTGTAGGTGAATTTTATGGAGTGTTAATTGTAAATGGTCTTACTAATATGAGTGGTTTTTTTTTTACAGATTATGTAAATAGTCTTTGCTCATTTTATAAATAAACTAATAAGTAAATAAATATACTGTATATATTTCTATTTATTCTTTTTCATCTCGTATATTTTCATCCGTGTGTAATTAGAAGTCCCTTAAAATTAGTGTTTACTTCATTCATCTAGTGACACATCATCCTCAAACTTATAGTTGTATAAATTTGTTATACATAATGGAAATTAGGTGCATTTAATACTTCTCTATCCTATATCAAACTGCATAAAGAGAAAATTCATTTCAAAAGTGCAGCTTGATGAAAAGTATAAAAAAATCCTGAGGTAAAATAGGTAGAAACATACTTCATCGACAACCATCAACACCGCCGACAAATCACAAATCTAACAATGTTAGCCACACATATTCAACACCATCTTCGGTCATTAAAAAACCCATAAACTATAAATTCAAACATTCATTTAAAAAATAAGAATAATCCATTCAAAAAATACAATCCCCAACAACATAAATTCTAACGAAATCAATGAGTATCAGAATAGGGAAGAAGAACAAAAGTATAAAAGAATCAATTTCTAAAATGAATGTTTTCAAAACTCCATAGCAGTGTGCAGAACTCCCATCTTTGAAGACTATAAGCCACCAAATCTAGTGAAATCTGAAGCAACATGGCTAGATCAGTGTTGCTAGCTCCAAATCAAGTTCGCATCATCTCCGATGATTTGCTCAGAGAGGAGAAATAAAGATTCTATGATAATGTTCATGAAAGATAAGATTATAGGCGAACTCATTTGGAGATGGGACGGAGATGTGTAGTGAAGGAGCCATGGTGGAGGAAAGAGCGGAAGTTTTTTATGGTGGTGTTGAATGTTGGGTGTGTTCAACCCAAATCCCACATTGGAAGTTGAGAGAGTGGTTGTTCACTATAAAAGTTGAGAGTTCCACCACATTAGTATGAGTTATTTTTGGGTTGGACCCAATATCAAAACCGTGCAGGTTTGGCCCAAAGCGGACAATATCATACTAATGTTAGTTGTGGTGGGTTTGGCAGTCCCAACATATGGTATCAAAACCATGGTTGTACTCATGATGGGGACTGCGTATGTGCACAATGTTGAGCAATTGTGCCCTTGGCGGTGGCAGTTATGCCCTTGTGTCGAAAGTCTGCCTTACCAGGGTGGTTGCCAGGTGGCGTTTCCCGCAGTGTGGCTGCAGTGCAAGATGGTCCGCGAGGATGAAGGACACCATTGTGTGGTCTTTGGTTTGAGGGGGAGATTGTTGGGTGTGTTCAACCTAAGTCCCACATTGGAAGTTGAGAGAATGATTGTTCACTATATAAGTGAGAGTCGAACCATATTAGTATCAGGCCTCTGGGATTGGACACACTATCAAAACCTTTCGAATTTGGGCTAAAGCGGACAATATTATACTAATTTTGGTTGTGGTGGATTTGACAGTCTGAACATTGATTGTGACGGAGAAAATGAGGGATTTGAGTTGTATTGACCAATTTGTGCCATTATATAAATTGGGTAAAAGAGTAGGTGGATTTTGTACATTTTAAGTGAAAAATGGTATCTTGGTCATTTGATTGTAATATCATTTGTAGTTTTTTATAATAATAAATTGTGTGTAGTTTGATTTCCATATCAAAACAGAAAGTGTGCAAATTGGTATGAGACGGAGAGAGTAGTCATTTGAGGTATTTCTAAAATTTATAATTAAACATTATTACAATAACAAGGGTAGATCAATCTTTTTACACCAATAATAATCAGGCGGGAAAATCAGTTGAATAAGCTAAAGGAAAGTTATTGAAGTCTGAACTGGTCTTAACTAGAATAACCAATTCAGATAAGTTATTTCGCTGAGTTTGATCAATGTATATCACAAGAAATCAGGGATTTTTTTTTATGAAACTCATAGGCATTTCTTTTTAGCTTTCTTCCCTACAACTTTCCATTCTTTCTCTCCCAAATCTATACTTTCTCTTGCAAATTACCTCTTAATCAGATTGTTACAAAAACCCTTGCGTACAAATCCACAATGGTATTCATGACTGAGACCACGTGGCAATGGCAAGGCTCGGGCTGTATTGGGCTTGTGTTGTAATGGGCTCGTTATAATTGAAAGACCAGTCCATCAACCGTACTCGGGGATTTTGGAGTTAAAATGAGAAAGAAGAAGAGAAGGATGATTGAGTGATGAAGAATGCCAACAAAATCAAGCAAAAACCGTCCTACTTCCCTTGCTATTGAAATCCCAGTCCCAAAATCCTCAACTTCACCCAGTTTCTGTTCAAGGTAAGTTCATTTATGCCAAAATTCATGGTGTTTCTTTCTTAAAGCTTTTGATTTGGCTGCTCAGTACTTAAGATAATGCCAAATTAGCATTTCTATTTGTTAAATTTAGCTGAGTAGAGTATGATTCTTGCCCTTTTTTTGAGGTACATAGTTAAGGTTGAAATCCCGTAGTATATGTTAGTAGTATGCTGTAAAAACTCACTTCCATGCTTTTTCTTGGCTATTGAAGTAGGTAATTTTCACAAGGTTTTGACAGTGTTTCCTCTGTTGTAGCGTGTAGCTGAGCTAGGTTTTTGATATATTGGGCGGTGTTATGGATAAGTCTGGAGGTTTGGGGTTTGATGATGCCAGCTTGAGTGTGAGAAAGAAGAGGAGCATCCGTCCTCGGCTTTCGCAACATCCCTCCCCGTCGGATGATTCACCTTGCTACGACCATTGGTCGTTGGCATCCACCCCTTTGTCAGATGGTATGAGCAAAGCGTCCAGCGAGGAAAATGCGTCCCATGGTTCTTTTATATCGGAGAATGTGAACCACAGTGTTTCCGGAGGATCGGAGACTAACCTGTCTGAAGCTGGAAACGTTGG
>JAULKK010000008.1:12523787-12539878 GCA_032355705.1 Rubia peregrina
GACTATTCCATTGTTTAGAGTCAAACTTGTGGCTGAAATTTGGCCAGCTCATTCCAACCACACACTCTTCATGCCACATCAGCATGCATAAATGCATATGCAAAAAAGTAATAGAAACTTTTGGCTAGAACGGAGGGAGTATGAAAAATATGCAAACTAACAAATATAAAATCTAGAAAATGTATGAAGAATGTAATAGACTAAAAATAACACACATTAGTTAAACACTAATCCTCAACGCAATGATGAATCAATTCATGTGTATCAATCAGTTATAAGACAAAAAAGTATTTAAATATAATTTTAATACGTAAAAATTTGATGATAAGTATGATAGAAATTTTTGGAGAGTAAAAATAATACCAACTTTAAAAAGTAGGTGCAAGTTGTGTGCGACGTGCACGTACATATTTTTTTCTGATAAGGTGTGCACCTTCCCATAATCCCCAATCCTATGGAAACACGTGCAAGTGTCGTGTGTTATTTGTATCTTTTGTTATTTATTTAGAAAATATTTTATATACATTTAAAATGTTAAAAAATTGATTGATAAGTGTGATAGATACATTTAGACAGTCAAAATAATACCAAATTGAAAAAAGTGTAAGTTGGGTGAGAGCGTGCACGTGTATATTTTTATAGTTAGTGTTTACACCTTCCCAAAATAACCACCAACTTGCTTTGTCATCGTTGCAGCTCTTGCAGCATCAACGTCCTTCTTTAATATGGTACAAAGTTGGATACTTGCATTGATTTTGTGCTTATAGAATCACATACTGCCACATATTTGGTAGTCTCATAAGGTTCCAAAAAACTATTATCTTACTCCTCTCATTCGCGCTTGCGCTTAGGCTTATGGTAGCTGCCACAACAGGGTTTCAACTTTTATTTAAACAGTATTCCTCTTCAACTATATATATATATATATATATCTTAAACTTTGAACTACCCAAAGTTTCCAATTTCATAGACATCATCCATAAACACTTGCCCTATTTTCCAAGGTAACACAACCTTCATATTCTTGAAGTCGAAAATTGAGGTTGAATATCATGCTCATACAATAATCACAAAAAAATATTTAAAAAGGGAACACGAAAACTCAAAATCCTAGTTACATGGAACTTTGCGGAACTGAACTAAAGTTATATCCAAATACGTTCTTAAGAAAAATGGTGAAAAGTGACTTTTATTTTATTTTATATTTAGATTAACTGAAACCAAATATCATTTAATTAGCTTCTATTCAAAGCTTAATTTTTAAAACTGGAATCAAAAGTGCATACTTAAAAACATGCTATCTACTAGAAATTGAATGGAAACATGTTCATGTGTCGTGTGTAATTTGTTTCTTTTGTTATTTATTTAGAAAATATTAAAGAAACATTTAAAACAGTTAGAGTAAATATAATACCAAATTGAGAATCAAGTGCAAATTGGGTGTGAGATTGCACGTGTATATGATCACAGTTAGGGCTTACACCTTCCCAAAATAACCTCCAGCCTACTTTTTCATCGTTGTTGCGCCTGTAGCATCAAAATCCTTCTTGATATATGGTAAAGAGCTAATACTTACATATATTTGGTGTTTACAAAATCACATATATGGTAGTTGCATTAGGGTTAAAAAAACTATTATGTTACCCCTCTAACTCGGGATTGCATTGAGGCTTATTTTAGCCCAACACAAGAGGGTTTTCAACATTTCATCCAACATTATTTCTCTTCAACTATGTATATCTTAAACTTCGAACCCCCCAAAGGTTCCAATTTCATAGACTTCATCCAATAACACTTACCCAATTATCCAAGAAAACACCAACTTCAAATTCTTGAAGTCGAGGATTTGGATTTAATATCATGCTCAAACAATAATAATAATATTAAATCTTCAAAAAGGAACCTGAAAGCCCATAATCCTATTTACATGAAACCTCATGGAACCGCACTAAAAATTACTACGCTCTTAAGGAAAATCGGTTAAAAGTGAATTTTATTTTAATTTTCTTTAGAATAAATGAAACCAAATATATCTTAGCTTTGATTTAAAGCTTAATTTTTTAAAACTAGAATTTAAAGTGCATATTAAAAAATCTTCTATCTACTAGAAATTGAATGGAAACACGTGCAAGTGTCGTGTGTTATTTGTATCTTTTGTTATTTATTTAGAGAATATAATATATGCATTTAAGATGTAAAAAATTGACTGATAAGTGTGATAGGTATTTTTAGAAAGTAAAAATAATACCAAATTGCAAAGAAAGTGCAAGTTGTATATGTTTATAGTAAGGGCTTACACCTTCCTATAATAACCACCAGCCTGCTTTGCCATCATTGCAGTGCATGTAGCATCAACGACCTTCTTGAATACGATACAGAGCTGGATAGTTGCATAGATTTTGCGCTTACGGAATCACATACTGTCAAATATTTGTAGTTGCATTAGGGTTAAAAAAACTATTATCTTACTCCTCTAACTCGCTTTTGCGTTTAGGCTTATTGTAGCCCGACACAACATGATTTTCAACATTTAGTCCAACATTATTCATCTTCAACTATATATGTCTTAAACTTTGAACAACCCAAAACAACCCAAAGTTTCATATTTCATAGACATCATCCAGAAACACTTGCCTTATTTTCCAAGATAACACAACCTTCATATTCTTGAATTCAAGAATCGAGGTTGAATATCATGCTCAAACAATTATAAAAAAATAAAAAAAGGAAAATGACAACCCAAAACCTTTGTTACATGGAATTTTGCGGAACTGAACTGAAGTTCTACAACTACGCTCTTAAGGAAATGCGGTGAAAAGTGACTTTTATTTTTATTTTCTTTAGATTAACCAAAACCAAATATCCTTAGCTTCTATTTAAAGCTAAAATTTTAAATCTGGAAGCAAAAGTGCATGTTTAAAAATATGCTATCTACTAGAAATCGAATGGAAACATGTGCATGTGTCGTATGTAATTTGTTTCTTTTGTAATTTATTAGAAAATATTAACTATACATTGAAGATGTAAAACAAATTTGATTTATAAGTGTGATAATTACTTTTAGAGAGTAAATATACTACCAAGTTGAAAATAAAGTGCAGATTGGGTGTGAGCGTGAGCGTGCACGTGTATATGTTTATAGTTAGGGCTTGCACCTTCCCAGAATAACCTCCAGCCTATTTTTCATCTTTGTAGAACATCAAAATTCTTCTTGAAATACGGTACAAAGATGAATACTTGCATATATTTTGTGCTTACAAAATCGTATACTTGCCCATATTTGGTTGTTGCACTGGGGTTCAAAAAACTATTATGTTACTCCTCTAACTCGAGATTGTATTTAGGCTTATTTTAGCCTGACACAAGAGGGTTTTCAACCTTTCTTCCAACATTATTCCTCTTCAACTATGTATATCTTAAACTTCGAACCACCCAAAGGTTCCAGTTTCATAGACATCATCTAGAAACACTTACCCAATTTTTCAAGAAAACACCAACTTCAAATTCTTGAAGTCGAGGATTGGGATTTAATATCATGCTCAAACAATTTAAAAAAATCCTCAAAAAAGGAACCTGAAAGCCCATAATCTTAGTTACATGAAACCTCATGGAACCACACTAAAAATAATATTTTACTACGCTCTTAAGAAAGCTCGCTTAAAAGTTACTTTTATTTTAATATTCTTTAGAATAACTGAAACCAAATGTCTCTTAACTTTGATTTAAAGCTAAATTTTTTAAAATCATAATCAAAATGAAAATTTAAAATCTGTTATCCACGAGAAATTAAATGGAAGCACGTGCCAATATCGTGTGTTGTTTGTATCTTTTGTTATTTATTTAGAAAATATTATATATGCATTTGAGATGTTAAAAAATTGATTGATAAGTGTGATAGATACGTTTAGAGAGTAAAAATAATACCAAAGTGCAAAACAAGTGTAAGTTGGGTGCGAGCGTGCACATGTATATGTTTATAGGAAGGGCTTACACCTTCCCAGAATAACCACTAGCCTGCTTTGTCATCGTTGCAGTATCAACGACTATCTTGAATACGATACAGAGCTGGATAGTTGCATAGATTTTGTGCTCACGTAATCACATTCTGTCACATATTTTGTAGTACCATTAGGGTTCAAAAAATATTATCTTACTCCTCTAACTCACGCTTACGTCTAGGCTTATTGTAGCCTGACACATCAGGGTTTTCAACCTTTATTCCTACATTATTCCTCTTCAACTATATATATCTTAAACTTCAAACTACCCAAAGTTTCTAATTTCATAGACATCATCCAGAAACACTTACCCTATTTTCCAAGATTGCACAACCTTCATATTCTTGAAGTTGAATATCAAGCTCAAGCAATAACAAAAAATAATGTTAAAAAAGGAACTCGAAAATCCAAAACCCTAGTTACATGGAACTTCGCGGAACTGTTTTAAAGATACATTTAACTACGCTCTTAAGGAAATGCGGTGAAAAGTAGCTTTTATTTTTATTTTTTAGATTAACTTAAACCAAATATCTCTTATCTTCTATTCAATGCTTGATTTTTAAAACTGGAATCAAAAGTGCATATTTAAAAATATGCTATCTACTTGAAATTGAATGGAAACATGTGCATGTGTCATGTGTAATTTGTTTCCTTTGCTATTTATTTAGAAAATATTAAATATACATTTAAGATGTAAAAAATGATTGATAAGTGTGATAAATACTTTTAGAGAGTAAATATAATACCAAATTGAAAATCAAGTGCAAATTGGGTGCGAGCGTGCACGTGTATATGTTTATAGTTAGGCCTTGCACCTTCCCAGAATAACCTCCAGCATATTTTTTCATCGTTGTAGCGCCTGTAGCAACAAAATCCTTCTTGAATCACGGTACAGAGTTGAATACTTGCATATATTTGGTGCTTACAGAATCACATACTTTTCCATGTTTGATAGTTGCATTTAGGTTCAAAAAACTATTATGTTACTCCTCTAACTTGGAATTGCATTTAGGCTTATTTTAGCCCGACACACGAGGGTTTTCAACCTTTCTTCCAACATTATTCTTTTCAACTATGTATATCTTAAACTTCGAGCCACCCAAAAGTTCCAATTTCATAGACATTATCTAGAAACAATTACCCCATTTCCAAGAAAACACAAACTTCAAATTCTTGAAGTTGAGGATTGGGATTTAACATCTTGCTCAAACAATTTTAAAAAATTCTTCAGAAAAGGAACCCGAAAGCCCATAATCCTAGTTACATGAAACATTATTGAACCGCACAAAAATATATTTTTTACTATGCTCTTAAAGAAACTCGGTTAAAAGTGACTTTTATTTTAGAATAACTGGAGCCAAATATCCCTAAGCTTTGATTTAAAGCTTAATTTTTTAAAACTGGAATAAAAAATGCATAGTTAAAAATATGTTATCCACTTGAAATCGATTCCTTTAACACGTGCCAGTGTTGTGTGTTATTTATATCTTTTGTTATTTATTTAGAAAATATTATATATGCATTTAAGATGTAAAAAAATTGATTGATAATTGTGACAGAAACTTTTAGAGAGTAAAAATAACACCAAATTGCAAAACAAGTGCAAGTTGTGTGCGAGCGTGCACATGTATATGTTTATAGTAAGGGATTACACCTTCCCATAATAACCACCATCCTGCTTTGCCATCGTTGCAGCGCCTGTAGCATTAATGGCCTTCTTGAATACGATACAGAGCTGGATAGTTGCATCGATTTTGTGCTTACAGAATCACATTATGTCACTTATTTTGTAGTTGCATTAGGGTTCAAACAAACTATTATCTTACTCCTCTAATTCGCGCTTGCGTTTAGGCTTATTGTAGCCCTACACAACAGGATTTTCAACCGTTATTCCAACATTATTCCTCTTCAACTATATATATATATATCTTAAACTTCGAACTACCCAAAGTTTCCAATTTCATAGACAGCATCCAGAAACACTTACCCTATTTTCCAAGATAACACAACCCTCATATTCTTGAAGTCGAGAATTGAGGTTAAATATCATGCTCAAACAATAATAAATAAAAAATTCAAAAAAGGAACACAAAACCCAAAACCATAGTTACGCGGAACTTCGCGGAAGTGCACTAAAGTTATATTTAACTACGCTCTTAAGGAAACACGGTGAATAGTAATTTTATCTTTATTTTCTTTCGATTAATTGAAACCAAATATCTCTTAGCTTCTATTCAAAGCTTAATTTTTAAAAATGGAATCAAAATTGCATATTTTAAAATATGCTATCTACTAGAAATCAAATGGAAACATGTGCATGTGCATTTGTCTTGTGTAATTTGTTTCTTTTGTAATTTAGTTAGAAAATATTTTATATATACATAAGATGTAAAAATATTGATTGATAAGTGTGATAAATAGTTTTAGAGAGTAAATATAATACCAAATTGAAAATCAAGTGCAAATTGGGTGCGAGCGTGCACCTGTCTATGTTTATAGCTATTGCTTGCACCTTCCCACAATAACCTCTAGCCTGCTCTTTCATCATTGTAGCGCCTGTAGCATCAAAAACCTTCTTGAAATACTATACAGAGATGAATACGTGCATACATATGGTGCTTGCAGAATCGCATACTTGCCCAAATTTGGTAGTTGCACTAGGGTTTAAAAAAATATTACGTTACTCCTCTAACTCGGGATTTCATTTAGGCTTAGTTTATCCCGACACGGGAGGGTTTTCAACCTTTCTTCCAACATTATTCTCTTCAACTATGTATATCTTAGCTTCGAACCACCCAAAGGTTCCAATTTCATAGACATCATTCAGAAATACTTACTCAATTTTCCAAGAAAACACCAACTTCAAATTCTTAAAGTCGAGGATTGGGATTTAATATCATGCTCAAAAAATAATTTTTAAAAAAATCTTCAAAAAAGGAACCCGAAAGCCCATAATCCTAGTTACATGAAACCTCATGAAACCGCACTAAAAAATATGTTTTACTATGCTCTTAAGGAAACTCGGTCAAAAGTGACTTTTTTTATTTTCTTTAAAATAACTGACACCAAATATCTCTTAGCTTTGATTTAAAGCTTAATTTTTAAAAACTGAAATCAAAAGTGCATAGTTAAAAATCTGATATCCACTTGAAACCGAATGGAAACATGTGCAAGTGTCGTGTGTTATTTGTATCTTTTGTTATTTATCTAGAAAATATCATATATGCATTTAATATGTAAAAACTTGATTGATAAGTGTGACAGAAACTTTTAGAGAGTGAAAATAATACCAAATTGTAAAACAAGTGCAAGTTGGGTACGAGCATGCACGTGTATATGTTTATAGTAAGGGCTTACACTTACCCAAAATAACCACCAGCCTGTTTCGTCATCGTTGCAGAGCATGTAGTAAGATTACTACCACCATAAATGACAACATGTCAAAACTTGATCATACATTTAAAGGATATGCTTGGGATCTTCTACATGACATGGCATGTCCTATGACTAGAGTAAGAATGAAGCTTAATTAGATATGCGACTTTAAATGTTTTTTATTGATCAATTTCATGATGAAGAGTTGAAGAGCAAATCGACAAAGTCTTGGATTGATTATTCAAGAGTGTCGAGGAATTGAAGACATCGTGAAGAACGTTATATTTTTTCACATCAGGGTTTTAATGAGGTAGTGTGATCGCTATAAATTATTGTAAATGATTTCATTTTGAAATTTATTCATTAAACTCGGCCATGTGGAGTTTGAAGAGTTTAATTTCGGACATCAGTTTAATTAGGGTTTAGAATATTCAGTTTTGGTCTGACTAGAATTAGATTTGGTATGATTAGATAAGGAAATATCCATTCAAGACTTAGCTTGATCAATTTCGGCCATATTCAGTTATTTTAAGTATTTTAGTTAGTTATGGTTTTACCTTCTTAAAACTACCATAAGTCTATATAGTTTCTAACGGGAATTACCAAATTTTGCTCTGTTTCTGATTAGGGTTTGGCCGCCCTATAAATAGAAGAGACCATTCATGATTGTATTCCCCATTTTTATCAATTAAATATTCATAATTTTTAAGTTTTTGTCTGCGAGCATTTTCATTGTTGCTTAATCCTGCGAGCTAGTTAAGTATCAAAATCCTTGAATTTGTGAACTAATCCCCCAGTCTAGTTAGTGACCAAATTGTGAAGCTATTATTGAGGTTGGGCAAAATTCCTCAGTAACAGTTAAGAAATTATCAAAATTTTGCAATCCAGAGTTTTCGCAAGTAGATTCATATCACGCCCTGATCTAAGATAGCGTACAAAGCCTAACGAGTACGACTTCATGAGAAAGAAATATGGGTGGTTGCATTTGGAGAATTGAGTGCTTCTTCTCAAAGATGCCTCCTGAGTGATCTTGTCGTCAGTGATGGACTTCGATTCGAGTACGATCTCAACCAGTGGCTCTTTAATTGTGTTTTCTAATATGATGTCATCGAGACTGGAGCGGAGCATGTGGCTAGGACGGAGGCGAACGACAACTCCAGCCGAAAAAAATGCAAACGTAATCGTCGTCTTCGAACTCCAGCAAGCAGACGGCGCATTCGAGGATGCTGCTATTCCTGGTGTAGATGAAGAGCGGGATCGTCTTGATCGTTGTGCCATTGAACCCATTAGGAGATACCATCTAGAGTGAGGTTTATCGCTGCCGACAGGGAATCAAGAAACAGGGGAGGCACAAAATGTGCCAAAATTTTCATGTGGGAATCTTGTTTATGTGATCTTCAGTATGACTGCCGAGTACGCAATTCCCGCGGGTAGAACTAGGGAGGTGGAAGAAAGGCGGGATGTGTGGTATCAGCGAGGAGATTGAAGAAGAAAGAAAATGTTTTTTGTTTTAGAAAAAATGGATAACCATGTTTAATCATAAATAGGGGTAAAATGGGCATAGGGGTAAAACAGGGGAGGCATAAAAAGCGCAGGATTTTCCATCTGGGAATATTTTTTTTGCGATCATCAGTATGGCTATCGGGTACGCAATTCCCATCAGGAGAACGAGGGAGGCGCAAGAAACGCGAGAGGGTGGTACCAGCAAGGGGATTGAAGAAGAAGAAGAAGAAAGAAAAGTTTTTTGTTTTCGGAAAAGGGATAACCATTTTTAATCATAAATAGGGGTATAATGGGCATAAAAAATTATGCTTAAACCCAAGGGTATTTCAGACTTTTTTGTACGATTAACACCCTATTTTTCCAGTCAACACCGGAAATGGTACAAAATTATAACTGCACCTTTCATTTAAAAAATAGTGTTAATTTGGCTCTTTCTCATTTGAGCATGTCTCTTGAAATGGAAAGACCAAGGTTTAAACTGTAAATTTGAAGAAATCAAAATAAAATTTTAGGTTGTATTAATCAGATCATAAACCTATGCATAATAATTTTTTAATATTACAACTAAAATATTTTGTCTTTCTATAATTAAAAAGATGGTATATCCTAAGAGTTTGTCTTCTCATTTTGTGGGATTATATTTCAACTTTAATGCAAAATACAGGGTTGGAAATACTTTGCCCTTTGATTGAAACATTTTGAAAATCCAGAAGCGTCGCCCATAAAGGAGTGACGCTTATCTTGTGTCAGTGCGAAGTTCATCAACTCCGAAGCAATGGCCACCAAGCACAGTCGCGATCATAATCATCAGGTATATGCTTTAGTTTAATGAAAGATATAAGGCTGTCAATTCCTGCTTTAATTCCATTGTCGAAAGAATTCGTAGCTTTTATTTTGGGGGTTTAGCTGAGTCTTATTGATGCCGAGTCTATCCATTTGGGAAGAAGAAGCCTTCCTGCTTTGTAGATGATGTGTGTTTTTTACCAGTGGGTGGTAAAAGAAGAAGAAGAAGCCAGAATTGGAGCCGTGTTTTTCCTTTGTTGCAATGGAAATAACGAAATGTGCAAGCTCTTATTAAGAAACCACCTGTCTCATTCATTGGTGCTATTATGTGGTGAATACAGCCTTTTTTTGTTCCATTTTTGTCCATGAACTCTACGAGTCCGGAGTCCTAGCTTTCATATTGTATGTTCTGGAAAAGATTTCATAGAAGAGCATTGGATGAGAGTGGTTGGTGGTGGCCTTGTTGGTTCCTTTTCTTGCCATTTTAGTGACTCTTTTGGCTCAGCAGGACTTAGAAGGCCTTCTGAATAACTTACAGGATTGGGAATTATCGTCCAAGGACAAAGATAAGAGGCTGAAATCGCAATCTCAAGGCAAAGACAAGTTGGTAAGTTGTACTCATTCCTCGTGTTTTTTAACTGGAGCTGTGGTATATCGCAAAAATACTTTTTCTGATTCATAAGTTCCATATTTGTTTTATTATAAGGATCTCCCTGCGCAGAGGCATAGTGTAGGAAATGCCAGTCAGCTCTCTAGTAGCTCAAGAGTTGGTGAAATGCCAGCAACTCGAAGAAGTGGCTCTGCTTATAACGTGGATTCCTCTGGAAAACATGATTACTTGAGAGACTATGATGCACTGAGCAAGTTATCTGGTGCTTTCATGACAGAAGAGAGTCCGGTTGATGCAAACTCGGAAAAAGAGTTGGTACGGTTTTGCTTAGAAAATTTTACGTATATATAATCTGTTTGTAATGGATTGGTATTGATTCTCGCTTTGCATTATTGCTAGGGAAATGAGTACTTTAAAAAGAAGAATTTTAATGAGGCAATTGACTGTTATTCAAGAAGCATTGCATTATCTCCAACTGCAGTAGCTTATGCAAACAGAGCAATGGCTTATATCAAAATCAAAAGGCAAGCTTCTTGTGCTATCTCTGCTCTAATCTATAGTAATTCGGGAAAAAATCTTCTTAGTGGGGCTGTAACATTTGTTCTTATTGTTTGTTAGATTCCAGGAGGCTGAGGGTGACTGTACCGAGGCCTTAAATTTAGATGATCACTACACGAAGGCATACTCTCGTCGTTCAACAGCCAGGAAAGAACTTGGGAAACTCAAAGAATCACTCGAGGGTATGATTCTGGGCTTATGCTCACTGAAAACTGCCCTTGACTTCTTAAGTGATAACATTTGAAATGGGTTGTAGATGCTGATTTCGCTTTAAAACTGGAACCACAGAACCAGGAAATCAAGAAACAGTATGCAGAAGTCAAATCTTTGCTAGAAAAGGTACATGCACTATCTAGTGAATGGTATTCTTGTTGTTTTGATATGAAGGAGATTTTACGGGGCCATAGTCGCAACATAGTGTTAGAAGGCATCAATAGATAATTTAGCCTTCTCTCTCTCTCTCTCTCTATTTTAAAAAGCATTTGAATTGTATTGGAAAAAATGTCAAAAGGTGTATTGGGAATTATAAAAAGTGCAGTAGGAATGTAAATATTCGATTAAATCAAAAAGGAAAAAAGGACGAGAAGAACAAAGCCTCGGTTTCTCAAATTTTCATACAGATAGATTCTTGAGAAATTATTCAGATTGATTCTTGAGAAATTATCAACTGACATCCTAAAAGTTTTAAAGTTTTTTTTCCGATCAAATTTTCCAGGCAATTCTAAATAAAGCATTGAAAGCATCTTCAAGCTCTTCGCAGGGGTTGAAAAAAGCAGTAAAGTCAAAGGTTGAGGCTGGCAAATCTGTAGACTTTGACAAATCTTTGGAGAGTAATGCTGATAGTAGGATGGTCGTTGAAATGCTGGATGACCAAACAAAGGTTAAATCATTACTTCTTACTTGTTCACTACTAAAAGTTTACGCGTGATTCCAATTAATTTGGCAGCTTCCGTTGAATCGTGTAGATCCTTTCTCACTACTTCCACTTTTTTGCAGTTACCTGAATGCCCTCATTATAGTTAAGGACTGTACTAATTAAGGATGATAATATGGAATTGGCTCTTTTCACTCTCTGCACCTAAAACTTCAATGAAGTTTTTTACCTGAAAGTCTATTAAAAAAAACTCAAGATGTATTTCATTCTGATTCTGAGAGTTTTACAAAATGAAGTCCTTTTCTACAGAGGAATATTAATATTATGTAACTTTAAACCTTTTGACAGGGCAATAGTGGAACAATTCCATTGCAGACATCTGCCAGTCATCACAATAATGATATTCAGACAAAGAATGCAAATGGGAAAGCTCCTCAGGGTTCTGGTTTGAACACTAGAAAGGTCTCTTTTCCTTTCCTTAATATTTACTCTAGAGCTACTTTTGCTTTATTTTAGTCATATGACTCATATATTACGAACATCTTTGAAGGTGGATTTGTTGGTTTTTAGGAATGACACAGCCTTCATTTCCGATGTGCAATGATATAAGATAGAAATTCTATTTGCAGTCATTTTTGGTTATACTTATAGGATTATAGGAGCAACCATGTGTGTATCACATTCCTTATTGACCTTAGTCAAGCTATGTATGAGTTGGCTTCATGAATACTGGGCCAAAAATATATTCAACCCGAAAATGAAATAGAAGGGCATTGTCAACTAGAAGATTGGGGCACTTCAGAATTGTTGTCAATCATGATTTGTAATGTCAGTATTTGTCATTATTTCACAAAAGTTCAGGGTGTAGAAACCTGTTACAGAAATAAGGGGAGAGCTGCATATATTATACTTTAATAGTCGAACCCTATCTAGAATCTTACATACGTGTGAGCTTCTAACCTGCACCCCCTGTTGGCTTCTTACAAGATGATATAAGGGTGAAGACATGAATTTCTTTGGTTGTCCTCAGGGAAATAAAACAATTGGCAAGCAAGATTTGAAGCCATCTGTGCAAGAGCTTGCTACACGGGCTGCTACTCTTGCTATGGCTGAGGCTGCAAAAAACCTTTCACCGCCAAACTCGGCTTATCAGTTTGAGGCTTCTTGGCGGGCTCTGTCTGGTGATCGTAACTTGCAGGCTCGCCTATTGAAGGTATAAATTCTGAATCTTCTTGCTTGCTTAATAGCTGTGTTGGCTATTTGTTTTCAAGTATACTCTTGAGAAAATGTTGTTTTTGTTTTACTCTTATTCCTTCTTGCTCTCAACTTCTTGGACTATTTTAATGCGATGGTTCTCACTCTTGCACTTCATACATTCTGTCTTCAGACTTTTGGTTTGAGATAGAAACGTCAACAGTTATTTTCCTTCTCATTTTTTCCCCTTTTCTGCTTGGTGATAAATATCTTATGATACATCTATGATTACCTGCTTTTCATGTAATTTACCACATACTTGATATTGAAACTGGACATAACTTGTGTGGAATGGAAAGCTGCTCTCATTCTTATTTTAGTGTTTTCTATTACTGCATTTTATGGTTGTCTGTTTTCCTACTTGACATTCGTGTTCCCTGATCAGGCAACTACACCAACTTCATTACCCCAGATTTTTAAAAATGCATTGTCTGCTCCTTTACTTATGGACATCATTAGGTGCATCGGGACATATTTAATGTAAGTGAACACTGTCCATAAGTTATTCCAAGGTTAACATATTCATGTATCACTTGATTCGAAGGTTTTTGTAATATGTTCTATTTCATTGTTGGCAGAGACGACATGGATTTAGCTGTTAAATATCTCCAAAACCTGACCAAAATTCCAAGATTTGATATGATTATCTTGTGCCTGTCATCCACAGATAAGGCTGGTAGGCTTATAGAACTTAATATTATTTTATGATAAGTGTTTATAATATTGATCACGGAAATTTTTCATGTACGCATGTTTCAGCACAAGTATTTGATTAGGCCATTCATAACAGTCTAAATAGATCTGCCTCGAGATGAAACATAAAGATGAGGTTAATCCATGTGGACGAACGCTAAGATAATGGCTCTGTTCTGTCATATTTGTAGCACTTCAACTGGGGTGCATCTATCATACGATCCCATGTTTCATGCATATCATGTTTTGAGGCAGAAAACTGACTGCATTTCACGTTAAGTTTTACCGTGTTCAGAATACACTCAGGTGGAACCTTTTCATTGTTCCTTGTGCTTTAACCTTATTCAAGGAGCATTATAGGAGTTAGGGCACAATGTGACACTTCACCGAGGCAACTTGGTACAGTCATCTTTGTGCAGTTCATCATACATCTAAAACTGTATCATTCTGAGCCTGCTATTATTGTTCAGCCATCGTGCAGAACCTTTGAAATAAACTGACTCCTTGCAGAACATTCTCTTGGAACTATTTTCCTCCCTGTGAAAGATTTCATATCAACCACTGATATCTTGTTTGTCTGCAGCCCACATCTTAAGCACGTCACCTGTTTAGCTTGCATAATTTGCTCTGTAATGGAATTTGGTGCTCTTCTAATATTTTCATTAATTCTCGTATGGTTAAATCAGTTTGTTTAACCCGGATATCATGTGAAAACAGACCTTGTCAAGCTGTGGAGTGAGACGTTCAGCAAAGCTGCTCCTGAAAATGGTGAAATTCTTGGCCAACTTCGTACCAAATTTAGACTCAATGACCACTAGCAGTGGTACAACAGCATTAGAGTGGGGAAGAATGCATACAATCATTTTGTTTTCCATGGCTGAAAGAGGGTGCCGTTGTCAAACGGATTCATGCAAGTATGCGCACAGAGGAGCTTTTGTTCTTGTACAAACCTGTGTCAACTGCCTAGATGTGTTATTGGCTGATCGAGGCCTTTAGTATCTCTGTGTTATGTGTATAATTGAGTGTGTGTTTTCAGTACGGTTGAGGTGTCCTTGCCTCATAACTCTATTGACAGGAACATGGATGTGGGGGTTGATGCAAGCATTTAATGGCCTTGCTCAAAAGCTAGTTTTGGTACCGTTCTTGTGAGGTTTCAGTTGATTTTGATCCATGAACTATGGCTTTTTGCAACGTCATTTAATATCTTTGCTTTAAGGGAGTATCAACGGCCAAGTTCACTTTATGGACTATAAGTGCAAAAGAGAACCGGTTACGGTACGTACAAGGCTTTGTTGTTGGATAAGAACAATTTTTTTGACTGAAATAGTGTATCGTAGTGAGCTTAGTGGCGACGTTGTTGCCTTCTTTTAGGCACTTAAATACAAACTTCAACGTTATTATACTGGTACTCCCGTCCCAACCAAATCTGCACCGAATCTTTTTTTCAGTAAAAGTAGTCGAGCATTTACCACATATTTAAATACATATATGAACAATAATTTTATCGTATAAGATATGGTAACGTGTAGTTTTTAAATAGTAAATTTTTGTATATCATTATTGTTCGTAGTTATACATATTCACAGTCAAATATATTTAGTAGAAATTGTGAAAAAGATTGTGTGCAAGTTTGGATTGAACGGGGGAGGGAGTATCCAAGTTTCAACGATGTTGTACTCGTGGTTAATATAGTAATTGTCCTAGAATAAGGGCAGCGAAGAGACGGAGACATACATTGTGATCTGAGAGAGACATGACTACAACAATGAATTACAACTTGTCAAAATGAACACTCGCTTTTGGTGAATTATTTTTTTGGGAAGAGTTTCCCCATCTATTATTTATGACACATTCACTGTAAATAGATGTTTTATTTTATTTGACACTATTTTCATTTTTGGCAAAATTCTTTCAATTTCATCCACTCATTCTACTTTTTTACTTTCTACTTTCAATTTCATCCATTCATTTTCTTCATCTAACTCCAAACACTTAAACCTATGGTGTCATAAATAGAAAAACGGAGGGAGTACCTGTATTGCATGTAGTCTTATTTTAGATTGATTAATCTTTATACTAGGTCATTTTAAAATTGATGTGATTAGTGACATAATTTGAAATTTGTTTTATATATAGCAATGAGGTTCTTATAACTTTAATTTTTTTTAAATGTATCGCATTATACAAATAATTATAATTGGATCATAAAAAAATAACGGACAGATACAGCCTTAGTGAGCGAATCCAGGGCGTAACAAATGATTAATGTTGAAATTGAAAACAGTGATGATTAGCCTAGTAGTTTGGCATGTCAAGAAAAGTCATACTCCCTCCGTCCCGCTATAAATTGCTGAATTACTTTTTGGACACTATTCTGAATCAAAGTCTGACCGCATATTTGAATAGATATATGAACAATAATATATACATATGTGATATTGTT
>JAULKK010000008.1:12589739-12604080 GCA_032355705.1 Rubia peregrina
ATTATTAAGTGGGTGCCACGTGGCACAATTATAGGGTGCCACGTGGCACCCTTGGGTCAACAAAATCAGGCGGCCCAACCTTTCCCTTGGCTTCGCAAATGACATCTGACTTTGTCAGAATGCAATTGGTGTGAGTTGATCACACCGTGCATGCGGTGTGTTTCAATTCACACCCAATTCATACTCCCATTGTGGATTAAATTGTGTCCATTTAATTTCTATTTTTAATTCACACCACTCTCACACCCCCATTGCACATGCTCTTAGTTTGAAATGCATTCACGTATGATTAGCATAGCCAGACCATGGGGGTGCGGGTCGTGCAGCTGCACAGAGCCCAAAACTTTTAGGGGCCCATTTTTTTTTAAAGAAAAACTCTTTACATGTATTGATTTTATATTTAAATTGTCCTTTTAATTTATGTTTGGGATAGTTTAACACTAATTCCTTTCAAGTGACCTTTTAATTTTTAAATTCAAATTTCTTAAGGGTTCGATGGTTTTTTAAACCCTTTGTACAGGAGAGCAAAAAAAACTTTTTCGCCTGGAACCTCAAACTACATTGGACCGGCCCTAATGGCTAGAACCAAGACAATTTATCAAACAACACATCTATGTGAGAATCAGTATTGTCAAGCAGATGATATGCATATGACCAAAATGACTTAGTGATTGAACAAAGGTTAAACTAATGGTCCATAGATTCATGGTCCTGTAAGCACAATGAAGATCCCCTATACATACTAAGTAATTTATCCATTCTATTCATTCAATTTTCAATACTTCAATCGTAATGATCTGACTTTGGCTTCAGAGCCTCTTCTCCTGACCATTCACGGGAGTCTATTTTGTAGGTTCGACGAATCAAAGGAAGGTTCAACGAATCAACGGAAGGTTCAACTATCAAATCACGGTCTGACATGCTTGTAGGTCATGTGGGATTCGATGGTAAAAAAATAACACCTTGTTGAATGGTACCCACGCAAATAGACCCACTCACAGCAGCCTTCCATCAGTACTGATTAATTAGTGCAAGCAAATCATCAGTACTAGATCTCATTTCCAATATTAAATGTTCATGAACTTTGCTTCTTTTTGTTTAAACATAAGATGTTAGATGTTAGGTTAAAACATCTCTAGTATAAAAGTCACTTTACTAAAAGTTAATTGACACGTTATATTGATAGACTTTCAAGTACAACTTCTATTTCAAGTACAACTTGAAATACATTTTTTAGAATGGGTCAAGTACAACTTCTATTTCAAGGTGACATCATTCAAGGTCAAATGGCCTGGTCACTCATATTGTATCCCGCCCTCATGAATCTGAATCAGTTCTTCAATCTGAACTTTTGTCGATTTTTGCAGGTCTTCAATGGGCAACAGAGAAACATACGGTTTGCTTCATGGAAACTGATTGTATGGCTGCTTATCAAATACTTTCAGGAATATCGAGCCTTCCATGGGACCTTACTCATCTAGCAAGGCAGATTAAACTCTTAGTAGAGGAAAACAACATATCAATTATCCATATCCCAAGGGAGGCAAACCAAGCAACATATTACATGATAAAATATGCATTGAAGAACGGAGCCGAAACATCATTTCAAGAATTCAGAGATTCTAGAGAGCTTAACTTATTGGTTAGAATAGCTAGGGTTTTCCCCAATTTTAGATATTCATGTTAAACTTATCTCTGGATTATGGATTAAGAAGTACAATGTACGTCTGGCCACACTAGATTCGATACAGGGGATGGAGGATTGAAGTGTGGAATCACGTTCATTTTACTTATTAATCCGTTTGTGACAGGTCCAACAAAATTTTGGATGATCATGTAGTATTATTTGGGTTCGGTCGGTTAGGGGAGCCGATGTATTCCCCCACTCATTCTCAATGAGTGATTTAATTTATATAAAAAAAATTCAAGGTCAAATGAATCTATAATATCTTGACTTGAGCTCGAACTCAGATGAAAATAATTGAACTTCAGCTCAAATCAAAGTCAAATACTACATCTGTCCTATTTCAAACAAAAATTTAACTATTCATTTAGTCAAAATTTTTAAGTTAGACCATAAAATTGAATTAGTATACAATTTTAGATACTATCGTGTGATACCTTGTTAAATTTGTTACAACATATATTTTCTAAATATTAATTTTCATAAGTTTTAATGATCCATGATGAAAAATAGTAAGGATCATTATCAAGCATTTTTCAAATCAACTGGCAAAAATGCAGATTGAAATTGGACACAAGGAGTATTTTTTTAAATATAAATATAAATTATTTTGTACTTAATTTTAAAAATAAAATATTTAATATTTGATAAACTCGACGAGCTTAACTAGCAATACCAGGTTGAACTCGAACTTAGTGTTATACGAGCTGATTCGAACTCAAATGTGGTCAGACTCAAGATCATTCAAGGTTTCACGAATAATTCGATTAATTTACTCCCCTACTTTTGAAACATGGTCGGAAAAAAAAAGAGCTCAGTCGCCTTCTTACCCTCAAGTCACCGCCAAATTAAAGAACCCAAAATTCGTAACATGCTCCATCATTATACAGAGAGTTCAAAATTTCTGTACAATCTGAGTCCCTGTAATCCCACAAATGGCAATAATGCCAAGAACATTCGAGGAAAAAAGATGTTTAAAAAAAAAATATGTTCTGCACTACAGGCAGTAGAGTAGAACAGAAAATGAAGATTTTACCAAACAGATACTGTGTCGGATCGTCAAAGATATGTTGTTGAACACTTAGAGATGATCCATGGGTGTGAAGGCCACAGTTTTGTTATTAGCAACGCGGTGACCAACAAAAACTGAAACGCAGAAAGCAACAAAAGAAAGGAGTAGAGCAAAGCCACTGGCGGCACCCCATGCGCTGCTTCCTGATCCTCCTTGTTTAACTGTTGAAGAGCCAGGAGCCACATCCATGGACACCCAATCGCAGCTGATGGAATAATGTGCTGATCCATGCCACGGATTTCCATCAGCCGGGTACCAAAATGCAGCCGAAAACTTGCTTGTCTGACCAATAGTGAATTGCACATCCTACATGCAGAATTAAGGATTTCATCAATGCATTCAGGTCTATTGGTAAGTAGCCTTAAAAAAATGTCATTTAGATCATTTTCTCATGATGCAATATTTAATGCAAATGATGATGGCGAATATTTGGCATCCACTCAAATGGTATGTGCAGGCGTGCACTCAAAAACCTTTACGTGATCAAAGTATCTTCTAAATATGTTATAAACAACTAAATCTAAATGCAGAAACCTGCTGCAGACGATCCATGGTCCTTAGAGGTCTGGAAAACTCAAAGTAGTATGTGCCCTTCTTGCCAGATGATGCGTATGGACTGTCTTCTGCTAGAAAACCTGTCACGCAGGAATATGTAAGTTTAGAAGAAAGTTGACATCTATTGACGCATTATCAGGAGGCATAGGAGCTGTATTCTTTCAAACAAAAAGAACGGAGAAAAGAAAAAGTAGAGAGATCAGAATCATCCTTTATGAGTACGAACCTAAAGAAACAATATCAACCAGTTTAATTTTCTTTTGAACAAGTATTCCAAGAATAGGCATTTTAAGTTCATCACACTGAAGACATGTGTCCTAGAAGAATCCTCAAGATGACCCAAACAGAGTGAAAAGAAAACTGGTAAACAAGCATGCACTAATTATTATTATTTTTAAACATGCGATTCATTGCAGAGCGTATTGCTTGACAATACAACACTGTAAAAAATTCCGTGTCCTTCGTACGATCAGTTTGCAGATGGAAAGTTGTGATTATAATATTTACCTGTGTGGGTAGTAAAACTGCTGTGCCACCATGCACCTCTCCAATCATTCTGGGCTGTCGAGTCATTTCCTGCAAATAGTATATAATATATATTAAAAGAAAGGGAAGAATAAACTATAGGAAATATGACGTAATATCACAGCTTACAGAAATATCAATATTTATGGACTGGTAGCATGAACTAACAGAGACCATAGATAACAAGATCATACGAGAAATTTGCGTTCATCATCAGTCCATAATTTGTTTGAGATTCACAACCATGACATATGATAGCAGCGAAAAAGTGAAAACCCAACTCATGTTACAACAGCATAACACATATCCAATTAATTAGTTAAGGATTAAACACAAATAATTACTATAGTTTACGAAACCCAGAAATGTCTTTTTGACCATGCCCAACTAGGACAAATATCAGCCCCACTTAAGTTCACCAACACATGAGTTAAGGCACAAATTTTCACTTGTATGACTAGTGCAGGGGTTTTCCAACTTCCATGATTCTGATTCCATATCACTAATGCATTACTCATATGGAGAAAATGGGCGAAATAGATTTGCAGTCTAAAAAATTACCCGCAGAGCTAACACCGTCAAGGTTCCTGCAGTGGGGATTCCAAGCATACAAGTCAACTAGATGACCAAACCTGTTTCAGACACATGATATCATGTCAAAAACAGATACCATCAACTAACAACAGGTTGACAAAAATACATCATCAAAAGCTACCTGTCTCCACCATTTCCCTCCTGGTTGTCTCTCGGATTGCCACCATATAACCGACCGGGCACAGCAGTTCCAATGGCGAAGTGCATAATGTCAACTTCGTATCCACGGCAACTCTTGTTGTTGCAGGTGGCTGGAGATTCTTTGCACCCTCCCATCTAGTTCAAATCAAATGAAATTAATAGTCTAGCATAAAGGGCAAATTCAAAATTCAAACATAAAAGGAAGGGGGGAAAAATCCAACTTATTCCAATTTGCATCTAAATCCATTTAAGTATACATAATTTATTAGCTTACACTGTGATAGGAGGCACTGTCACCGACTTGAAACATCAACGCCACTGAAGGGCATCCATAACCATTTCTGCACCATAGGAAAACCTCAATATTAATTTAAGAAAACCATACAGGGAATGTTCTTTAAGAAGCTACAGTAATGAACGATAGTGAATAACTAAATGCCAAGCAGCTATACATGTTTAAAAAAATTCAGTGTGATTAAGATGGGGACACTGATTCTAAATTTTACCATATCTCCTTTACAAAGAGCCATACAGGCACACTTTCTTTTCCAAGAACATCCTTTGGTAGATAACAGTTTTTAACAATAAAAAACCAGCAGGAAAATATAGGCACGCGATTGCTGCAGACTGTTTCTTTTAATATAAATCTTGACATAGGTTCCAGAAGTACCTTCATTTATTAATAACAATAATAATCCGCTCTGTTACATTTTCACCTGCAGAATCCGGTTTCTAATCTCTTAAAACTAGTTATTTTCCTTCCTATAGCTATAAGAAAGTACCAACATGAACTGTTCTAAGTCAAGTCAAGTCACTTCCGTGCATCAGCCCAGTCCTTGTGGAAACTGGTTGGTCAATTACATTAAACCTAATAGCACAACTGCACTAAGGATAGATTTGAAGTGGAGATAACTTGATTCTGGATCTCAGCTATTAACTATGCAAATTTCAACAAATCCTGCACAATTTGCTGTTGTCAAATAATATACACGTATTGTTTAACAGTATATCCTCCATCATATAAGTTATTTTAACCAGTACTGCATAATAAATCAAAACTCAGTACCATACACATGCAATATATCATTCTCTCGAAGCCAAACAACAGCATAATACAATAACCAACGTCAACAACAATGCTTTTGTATTACTACATGTGGCTTCACATTAAGTGTTGGTCTATTGCCCATGACGATCTTCCAAGTATCGTAGGGAAAAGCTTACTAGTGCCCTGATGACTGACTGAACATGTACCAAATGTCCGAAATAATACTGGGATAGTAACCGTAACTCAAGATATGAAAAATAGAGCCCATCTCAGATGAAGTTGAGACTTAGAATTATCAATTTGACATCATAACCAGAAGGTGTTGATCTAATTGCTTGCACAATCGCAATGATGGCAGTTCAACAAAAGTAATTACTGTAGCTTTAATAATAAAGATAGCCAACGAACCTCAGAAATGAGCATGCACCTATTTTTGTTGCATACCTTGATAACTCAACCTACACATTTGACAGACTAAGAGTCTATCCAATATAAATCGGTATGCATATCTGTTCCATTCAGATAAGAATGAGTGTAAAGATCTATTCAAAATAAACCTCTTAATTTGTTTCTTCTTCCATACTTCTTTTTTAAAACGACTCAAATACGCCTTTCTTAAATTAGCATCTCCACTTTAGTTATCTAATTTATATTCTAGAACTCTATGGCCTCCCTCCTTTTTTAACATCTTTACTACAAGTTCAAATATCTCAGCTCTCTTCCTCTTCTCATGCTTCCACAATTAGTTTTCAACTTACAAATAAAGTAAAAGGGCATCACTATCAAAACACAAAACCCCAAATAAATCGTGCAAGCTCTACACTAACCTCCGAAGTCCAAACATTCCTTTAAACTTTGAAAAGTTAGACACATTAAGTAGGCATCAGCAACCTTGACATAAACAGCTCAACTCTAACAACTATTAACAGACGAAAGCAACTTCCACACACACATTTCCATTTGAGGAAAGCTAAAAGGTAGGGTACCATAAAAAGCATGATACGCCCACAACTAAAAAGTAGGGAAATTGACACACCATTAGTAAAAGAAATTGCTCATACCACTACGAGAAAAAAAAAAGCAATTTTTGAAAAACAAAAACCAACCCTTTTGAGTAGGCATAGTCACCATCTACTTGCATCATGAAGAACACCTCCTTCCCATCATGCAAAGCCTATGTATGCCACACACAACCACCATCAAAATCCAATCAGCAATATGAAGACAGAGTCAAAATCAAAGTCAACGATGCTAAACCTTCACGGTCATTTTTCCGCCTTTGTAGGCCTTATCCTGATCTGGGTCTAGCGCGGGGAGAAGCGGGAAATCGAACCCGTAGATATCCTCCCAATCGTCGGCGTGGCCATCGAGAGTAATGAGTCCGGGTCGGAACTCGGCGACGACTCGCGATTCCGAGTCGGGATCGCAGTGCCACTCACCAGATTCTTCGTGGGCCGCCGCGAGCTGGATTCGGCGGCAGTATAAGGCGGCGAGGAGGAGCAGGAGGAGTAGGCGGAGATGTGAGAGCGGCGGCATTCTGTGGCAGAGGAGGGCGGCGGAACGGCGTCGTCTAGCCGGCGGAAATTTTCAGAATTTCGTTTCTGTAAGTGCGATGGTCCAAATTGAAGTGCGATGGTCCAAGACTGGGAAATTTATGAAAGTTTCGGAGAAGTACAAAAGTACAAAAGTACGCAACTGATTTTCTTGGATGTTTCCGTTGATGGACCATAATAGAGGTGGTAAAATAGACAGTAACTCGTGGGTCAAGCAAATTGTCTATTGTTAAATTCAGATGAGTATGAATAAAATAAATAATGGGTCAAATGAGTATTTGAAAAAGATGGGTTGAGCGGATTGAGTTTTTGGGTTGACCGCGAGTTTACTCATATGTGTTGAAACCCGTATGAATTGTTATATAAACCTACATGAGTCAATATATGGATTGAAACCTGCGTGTTTACCCATATGAGTTGGTATATAAATCCATATGAGTCAATATATGAGTTGAAACCCACGGATTTTACCAATATGAGTTGATACATAAACCCATATGAGTTCATATGTGAGTTGAAATCCGTTAGTTTACCCATTTTCGACCCGTGAGCTAAATGATATTCAACCCGCGGGTTGAGGGGGTTTCAACCCGACCCATTTGACCCATTATAAAATGGATTGAAATGGGTCATACCCATATTTTTTATATACCCATTTTTCTCAACTCATATTTGACTCGTCCATCAATTTGCCACCCCTAGACCATAACGACTCATCATTAATATTTTTTGAGCAAAGTGCTTATCTAACGCCCAATTTTTTTTATTTTTTAATCAAGCCTTGGCCCTGTGAAATTTGTGTCCGCTAAACCCTTTTGCCCCAGCCCTCTCTGAGTCGCACCCCCTTCTCCTTCAAACTTTTTCCCCATCTCCTCATTAGGGGAGATGAGGAATAACAACTTATTTTAATTCATATTTTTGTTATTGAATAAGTGTGAGATTTGTCTCCACAGATTAGTTTTGTTCTTCGACCTGATCGAGTAGATCATTGTATTCATGATAATAACTCGATTTAATCGTTCATGTTGATGTATTGTTCTAGATCTGCTTGTATAGATCGTGTGTTTGAGATTTCGTTTGTGATTTTATTTTTGAATTTTCATAAATTTTGGTTCGTCAAATCTGTGTTTGTTTTTCAAGGTATTTACAGTTTGGACAACATACATCGTGGTTGGATCAAGTGGTGTTACAGTTGTAGAATATCCCTGTTTGGCGCAGTGATATTGATCCGTGATACGCTCATTTTTGCCAAGTGGTTATATTTTTCGCAGGAAGCAAGTTAAAATCCCCGAGGGCGATGTTACAAAAAATTTATTGGATCTCTGATTTGTAATAGTATAGACGATTAGTATGGTTGACATGTAATTTAAGTATCATTGCAATATGTTAGTTATTGCTAGAGGCGGTTGGATATCAATTCCACTCATTGTAATTGCCACTGGGAGTTTTTCCCAACATCTTGGAATGAAATGATTGATTTTTTCAAAAAAAAACCCCAAATTTTTTTATAAGTCCAAATATATCTCCAATTTTCATTAAAAATGCAAATATAATTGTCAATTGGCCCGAAGTTTGAGTCAACACCTATCAACAGGCTCAAATTAAAAGTTTAAAATACCTTTATTTTAAATCGTTTAAAAAAAATACAATCCCTTCATTTTCACCTTCTTCTCTGATCTGTTTGTTTTCACCTTCTCCTCTGATCCCTCTCTCGCCGCCGCCCTACCGTCACTCAAAACCCAACCCATCGCCCCTCTTCATCCTCGACTCGTCCTCATCCCCTCGCACTGCCGCCCTACCACCACCCCAAAACCAGAACCCGCCACCCTGCAACCACCCCAAAACCTAGACAACCAACCTACAACCACCTCAAAACCCAGGGTGCCACCACTCCACCACACCAAAACCTAGCATGTCACCTTGCAACCACCTCAAAATTCAGTCCACCAATGCTCCATCATCCCAAAACCTAGTCCACTGCCCCACCACCACTCCAATTCACCATTGCTCCACCAGCCCAAAAATCTAACATGCCGCCCAACAAATTTGAAATCATTGACTAGTCAACCATTCTCTAATCTCTTATCGTCAAAGCCTCTACCATCGACTAGTCAGATGCAGCGGCTGCTTCCCAATGCAACACCTCTGCTGATTCAGTCACTGGCGAGGCATGGGGCTAGAAGACCATGCTGGTGGAGCTCGACCCCTTAAATCAGCCAACTATACTAGAGTCACCGACTAGCCATATTCGATTTAGGGTTTTTAGAGCCATTTGAACAGAGGCAAAGGAGGCGGCAACGAGAAAGGAGTTGTTGGTTGGCAGCAGAGGTAGCGAGTGGGCTTTCGAGGTGCGTTGGCATTGTCTTTTCCCTTGCTAGCCTTAGCAGAGGTGGTGGTGGAGTTTCGTCGGCCGAACATGCGAGCGGGGCACTGGGGGTGGGGTAAAAATATTTTAAATAGCAAAAATCAAATAAGGGTAATTTGGTCATTTTATATCAAGTCAATGCGTAATATGTAGGTCAACACCGATTTTTGGCATCATGTTTTTGAGTTTTTGTGTCAATGTCGGTCAAGGGTTATATTTGCATTTTTTAAAACTGGAGGTTATATTTGCACTTAACAAAGAACTAAGGGTCAAATAAGCATTTTTCTCATGTTCTTTTAACTAAATTTTGCCGAGTAAGAAATGAAATTTCGGCAACGGCAACAACTTCCCCATACTAGGAATTTTCATTGATTTTAGGAATTTTACATGATTTTTCAACTCCAACAGCTTCCCCATTTCATTTCCTAAAATAGGGATTTTGACAAGAGAAAATACTTCATTCCCTATATTTGTAGAAAGAGGGAAAAAATATAGGGAATGGAAATTTAATGTAATTTCGATTGAATGCATCAAATCATAACATATTAATTATTTTTCTATTAAAAATTTAAGTATCATATTTTCCTCATTCGTCCATTCCTACCAAGTAAAATCGACTTCCAACAAGGATTTTTTAGAGAAAAATACTACAATCTCAAGCTCACGTGGGATATTTATTAATATTTTTTTGTAAGGATTTGTCAATAATGACTTGTTTAGAAGATTGAAATTAATCTCTTTGGTTTATAGTTTATAATATTTTGAAGTTTTTGGACGTTGTTAACTTTTATTTCAAACCGGGTGAATATATAAAAAGAATACGAAAAGAAAACTAGTTTCTAATTAACATCAAAATTTTAATTTCCAATTTGTTATATCGATTGCTTTTAAAAATTAGGGTAAAGTGCAAAATTAATCCTATTAAATTTTGAAAGTGCACATATGACCTTGTAAAATCTGAAAGTGCTAAACTAACCATAAGATTTTGAGCAATGGTGCAGATATACCCAAATTGCACTATTCTAGCATGGACTAAAGAAATTCAGGCGTTGACTAATGTGAAAAGACAAAAATACACCTAGGCTCAAAAATAAAATTTGAATGACCATTCTACCCATAAGCTTCTTCTTCTTCTTTATCATCATCTTCCAACATCGAGCACCACCGCCTCCTTCAGCACCACATACCTCCACGATGTAACCATACCTCATCATCACCTACCTTCAGCACCTTTGTCGCCAAGCGCCACCGCCTCTTTCAGCACCACCTACCTCCTAGTCACCGTACCTCCTCATCAACTACATTTAGCACCGCCACCGTGAGCGCCATTGATGGAGATGTCAAGACTACTACCACCACAAATGAAAATATTACACGACTTGATCAAACATTCAAGGGTTATGTTCGTGATCCTTTAAGTGGCATGGTTATTCCAATGACAAGGTCAAGAATGAAGCTTAGAGATGCATCATTGAATGTTTTGATTGATAAACTGCATGATGAAGAAGTCAAGAACAAATCGGCTAGGGCTTGGATTAATTATTCAAGTTTGTCGAGTAACTGAAGACGCCGTGAAGAACATTATACACTTTTCCCATCGGGCTTTTAACGAGGTAGTGTGATCTTTGTAAACTATTGTAAAATTATTTCATTTTGAATTCTTTAGTGAAGAGCTTGGCCATGTGGGCTTTGAAGAGCTTATTATTGAATTCTGATCCGTTAGGGTTTAGAATCAATTTTATTCTTATTAGAATTAGATTTGGTAAGATTAGATAAAGTAATATTCTTCAAGATTACTTTCTTGAAGAATTCGACCAGATTACCATTTATTTTAGGAGTTCTAGTTAGATATGGTTTTAGCTTCTTTAATCTGTCATAAGTAGTTCAGTTTCTATTTGTGATTAGGGTTTTTGGCCAAAAAGCTTCTTTAAGCTGCCATAAGTAGATTCAGTTTCTATTTGTGATTAGGGTTTTTTGCCAAAATCTAAACCCTATAAATAGGGGCCTTGGCCGAGATTTGTAGCACATTTTATCAATCATATATTTAGAATTTTGAGATCATTCCCTGTGTTTGCTAGCTATTTTCATTGTTGCTTAATCTTACGGGTTAATTAAGTATCAATAACCCTGTGCACTAATCTTGCGAGCTAGTTAGTGAGCAAGTCGAGATTGAGAGCATCCCGGGGGCTAGTGTTCTTGAATTTTGTGCGGCCTAAGTAAGGGTTTGTGAGTCCCTTATTTCGGTCAAAGATTTTAATTCTTCAATCCAGAGTCTTAGCAAGGAGATTCAAATTAGCCACTGCCTTCTCCGGAGCCACCTACCTCCTTGTTGTAACCCTACCTCATCATCAACTACCTCCAACACCACCTTACCGCCACTGTAACCCTACCCTCGTCATCACCTACCTCATTGTAACTCTACCTCCTCCCCACTCGTTGTAACCCCCCTCATCATCACATTCTGCAGCCACCATTTGAAAACCCTACCTTGCTCTGCCAAAGCTCAGCCCCATTAGCGATTTTTGGACCAGAATCCCAGAATCCGGCAAGCTTAAATCTGACTATTTTCGGACCGAAATCCCAGAATCCAACAAGAAGGTATCCTTCCGCCGATGAGCTAGAACCCCGGAATCCGGCCGCTGTTTTCTACCTTTCCTGGAGGAAAAGAAGAAACGATGAAACGAATAAAGAAAAGAAACAAAGCTCGCTGGAGGAATGAGAAAAGAAAAAACAAAGAAGAAAGAAAAGAAATGAAGGAAGAAGAAGGTGGGAGGATAAATTAGACTTTTCCAATTTATTTATTTTTTTCATTTTTAATCAGAGGCATAATGGTCAGTTTGGCTGAATTCCGGCCAATTTCATATTTTTGGGGTTAGATTGGTATTTTCGTCCAAAACTTAGGGTTAGATTGACATTTTCAGATTTTACAAGGTTATATTGGCACTTTCGACAAAAACATGGGGTTAAAAAACATTTTTCTCAAAAAATCAACTTAATTTTATAATATGTTTTAAAGTGATTAAAAAGAACTCTTAAATTTAAATGAAAAAGTAATTATAGTGTAAAAATGTTAGATTATGCTGAATAGTGAATCTGTTGGAGTTAAGTAAAAAATGGAATATTAAGTATCATTCTGTATTCTAGAGAAAAGTTTAGGGAACCTGTTTGACTTTCTCTAAGTATGTCTCCACATTTCACACAAGCATCAATGCCAACTATTATTTTAACTTTACATTTAGACTCTATTTGGCAAGATTTATAAGTTTATCTTTTAAATAAAATTTTAAATTATTTTTTACCCTTTGTATTAATTAGATTTGACCTATAAAATTTACATTCAAATAATTTTTATAACAAACTCCTCACAAGTGATCCGTCCATAAGTTATGAATAGACTAGGGAGCTAATTGTAGTCGAAGAAATAGGAAAAATCATACCCAAGCAAATCAGACCCAAAAAAAACTCTCCAAAGTTAATCTGCTTATCGTAAGGCAACAAATGTTGGTCTCCCGTGTGCGACATGAGCGACAAAATCTGAAGTAGCTACAAAATTCAAAGGTTTTGTGCTCTCGCTTTGAGAAAATTTTACGCAACATCTGCAGGGTTCGAGCGGATAATGGCATGGAATTTTTATCAAAATGATCGTGCTGAATGTAAGCACCGACATCTTCTCAATGTTGCTCGTGATCTTCGATTTCAAACTCATCCACCTATTAATTTTTGGGGAAATGAGTCTTGACTGTGGCTTACTTGATTAATCGTATTCCTACTCCTTTGTTGAATTGGAAGCCTCCTTACCAATTGTTGCATGGATGAGAACCAAATTTTACTTTCTCCGGATTTTTGGTTGTCTATTCTTTGCTTCTCAAGTGCATCGTCGTCGCGATAGATTTGTATCCCAGAGTTATCGATGTTTCTTTCTGAGTTACTCTGCAGGAAAGAAGGCATAACATATTTATGATCTTGAATCTCAGCCTTTAGTTGATAGTCGTGATGTTGTCTTTTATGAAGATTAGTTCCTGTATTCTCCAGTTTCTGATTCGAATTCCGAGCGCCAAAATGAACCTGTTTTCAACAATCTGACAAAGCCCTTTTTGTGTATCCTAACTTCACCCCGGAATTCGCTGATTCATGACCCCCCCGCGCCATCCGCTCCCACCTCTCCGGCCGATGCCACCAGCCCCCTTCCAATCGGTCACCGCCTCAATCGCCGCCCTCTAATCCTATCTCATCACATGAGCTATCGACGCCCTCCACCGATCGAGATATCTCTCCCATCGCCAACCTACATGTCGCGCCTCTTATCGAGTGCTCAAACACGACCTCCTTTGAGTTTGGGCAGCCTAGTGGAGGCGACAGGGGGCATCGAGAGGGAAAAGTGGGTTGGAGGAAGGAAAAGTTGAAGAGATGTGGGGTCATGGTGCGAGTGGTAAGAAGGAAGGAGAAAAGAGCAAAAAAATGACTAAGACGTAGAAATGGTGGTAATGATGGTGTCGGAGATGGTAGCAGCGACCTCCCCTATTAGAGTTTCTAATTTGGAGGTTTTTTAAGAGCAATGTGTTTTAGAGGCTTCAAGGTGGTCGAATAATAGATTTTTCAAGCATATCGGCTGAAGACTGATGACAACACTTTATGTTGTTGACAAAGGTGGTATGATCTACCCAAAAATTTAAAGCATGTCGAGCTGAAGGATCTTAGTCTGTTGCACTACTACCTGGGCATTGAAGTAGGGATGATCATGGGTCGGGTCTAATAAGACCCAGATCCGACCCTAAGAAAATTTAGTTAGACCCAGACCCGACCC
>JAULKK010000008.1:12654150-12668518 GCA_032355705.1 Rubia peregrina
CCATACACTGCAGTTCGGAGACCATGATGGAGTAGGCTCTGAAGTACTTCTTCAACATCCACTGGGCATTTTTTGTAAAAAAGATGGTCAGATGTATGTAGCAGATTCATATAATCATAAGGTCTGGACGATTTTCGTTTAACTTACTTTTTTCTAGTCAATTACCCCACAAGCATGTTACATATATAAGTTGCGACCATCAATTTAAAAGTTCTTTTCAAAAATAGGCTAATTATATTTCTACTCACCTCATCTCTTCTTGATCATGACAAATTCAAAATCACAAATCTTATGCAGAACTAGAAAGGTTTATTTATTATACTTTCTACATCATGGCATTGCATATTATGTACAATAATATATAAAAGAATCTTGTCTTGAACTATGGATTCTATTCAATTTCAAAGTGCACTGATTTTTAAAAGATCCCAAATGACTTTATCTGTTTCATGGATTTTGGACCCAACATTCCTGAAGCATTTATTCAAATTACATTGCTGATGGTACAAGTGTGTACATGTTTGTAGGAAGCTTGTTTATCTAATTTCCTTTCCTTTCTGTCATTTTCAACTGCGGCACAGCAATTTTTCTTTCAAATTATTGTAAGACTTGTATTATTTTCTCTATTTGTGTCAAGTTTAACTATCAATGATGTACGCTACTACTCTTGCACATGTATGAATAGTATCTGTCCCAATCAGATCATAGTTTGTAACTCAAAGTGGAGCAAATTTTGTGTTAGGTCTAACTGAAAGATGCCAGGAAGGTCCCAGCTCATTTTATTGTATGCAACAAGGCTAAAGATTAGGGGAAAATACTTTGTAAAAATGAAAATTATCAAGACTTTATATACTTAGTTGTTGCCACTCTCTTGGAAAACAATAAGCTACATATTTTCTTGAATTGCAGTTCGAACTTAAGCATCTCAATAGACATTTTAGGTGCCCTCTTCAGCTACTTTTAATATTCATCTGATTTGTCTAGGATTTTGTATAGTGTTGAAGTTTCCTTGACATCATTTATCAAGGAGGTGAATCCTGGAATTTTAGTTTTATCTCGGATTTCAAAGAAGTTCTGAAGTTTGGTTCATATTATAGATCAAGAAGCTCGATCCTGCAACGGGAAGAGTCAGCACCTTAGCAGGAAATGGACACGCTGGTTTTAAGGATGGAGAAGCCCTAGAAGCTCAGGTTAGTAGGTTTAACTTTTGCAGGTACATGCATCCAGATTAATATGATGTATGACTTGGCATGCATTCGGCATTGCATTTGGTATGAATCTTAGTCCTTTGATTTTTCATACATCAGTGGGAACTTCACCTTATGTGAACCAAATGTAATTCCCTTAATGATCCCTCCGTCCCACTAATAAGTTCCGAATTACTTTTTGCACAAAGTTTAAGACAAGTAAATGTGGTATCTTTTTAATGGGTGATGACGATGGGCCCACATAAATCAAATGAAAGAAAGAGTTATGACCACATATTTATGGCTAAATGTAGGAAGTTCAGAAATAGGAAGTTATTAGTGGGACAGACCAAAAAGAAAAGTAGGAATTTATTAGTGAGACGGAGGGAGTATGAAATTGTGCCATTGTTCTCTGAGCTCCTGTTCATGCTGAAAACTGGCATAACTACATGCGAATTCAGAACATACTAGAGAACTGCTTCCCTCAGATACTATGACATGATGAACTATCCAATATTCGCAATCCTTCATCAGAAAGGTTCTGCAACAAAAGGGCATGCCGTAGATGGAGTTATAGTTGTATTGGTAACTTAGTTTAAGGAGAACCCTTGTCTAGAACTGGATCAATGGTGGAAACATGTAATTTATTGCTTTCCTCTTTATGCTCATTATATTGTCAAAATTTTAGTTAAATTGTTTGTTTTACTTCCCTTTGTTATCAGCTTTCAGAGCCATCAGGAATCGTGGAAACAACAGATGGTGAGTCTGTCTTCCATCATGAATATCTTGTACTGATTCTGTTTTAAGAGAGGATAAAAATACATCACTAAGCTGTGGTTACATTCTAAATAAGTATAGGTGGCTTGATCATGGTAGGCTGGGAAAAAAAAAGTATTTTGTCCGACTAACATGTTAGGTTGAAAATTTTGCCTTCTCCTGGCCAATATCTTTGATTGCAATTAACTCTTTTTTATATATGTTGGGAGGATTATGAAACAAATTATTCAGTCTTGGGGAGAACTGTATAGCAGAAAAGTTATCGACTGGAACAAGTCAAATGAAACGATTTCAATGATCAATTAAAAGTGCACAATTTTTTTTATTTCTGAGATCTACCGAAGTTTTGAGGTCCAGGGTTTTTATTTACCCAAAATTTGGTATGGTTACGACCCACAGTTTGAAAGTTTACTGTACTTAAAACTCTGAAAACCTTTTTAGTTGAATGTCTCTTCATGTGGATTTAAAAAACGTGATCGATAGATTCATGTATACTGGATGCCTCAACTTTCTTTGACTGGTAGCATCTATCATCACTTCACATCATTTCATTTTATCAAATGAAGATTTGAAGAATCCAATGTACTTGTTTTTTTAATCTTTGTCTCATCTATACTGACATGGATTGAACTGAGTCCTTTCTGTCTCCCTGCTTGGAGGCTATTAGTAATGCTTTATGTAACTGATGACGGTGATTCTTGTAGGACGACTATTCATAGCAGATACGAACAATAGTTTAATAAGGTACTTAAACTTGAAAGGGGAACACGCCGAGCTTCTTACTTTGGAATTGAAGGGTGTTCAGCCTCCTATGCCAAAATCTAGGCCCTTAAGGCGCCTTAGAAGGCGATCTGGAGCTGATACAGAAACCATAGTTGTGGACGGAGGTTCATCCAGCGAGGGTAATCTTATCTTCCAGATATCTGTACCTGAAGGATACCATTTTTCAAAGGTTCCCTTTCTTTTCAGTTTCTATTTTGCCTCTCTAGTTTGTGCACATTAATTTTTTAGTGATAGCATGGTTCCAAATGCAGGAAGCACGAAGCAAGTTTATAATTGATACAGAGCCAGAGAATGCTGCTGTATTCGATCCTCTAGAGGGGGATCTCAGCTCAGAAGGATCTGCAGTGATACATTATAAACGGGCCTCTCCTTCACCTTTACGCGGGAGGATAAATTGCAAGGTATGCCCTCAGAAAGATCTCTTTACGGAACCACACCATCTTCAGTTCTGTGCTGTTTGGTAACTGGTTATATTTTTATCATGAGTCGATCTGAGCTCAATAGTGACGAGTGATTCATATAACTGACCCCACATAATGGCTTAGTTGTGACGTCGCATTAGTTTTCTTTCTTCTGTTTATCGTGACTTTTGTAGACTTAAAAGCTTGCCGTGATTTACAGGTATACTATTGCAAGGAAGATGAAGTCTGCTTGTATCAGTCCTTGAATATTGAAGTTTCTTTCCAAGAGCTGAATCCCGAGGCCACTCAGGCAGATATCAGACTTCCTTACACCGTGAAGCCAAAAACAACTAAAAGTAGCTTACAGGTACCAGTTGATCATTACTGAATTTTTTTTCTTCAAGATCTCACGGAATTTCACTGACGGATATTAAAACCATGTCCATAACGATGCTGGCGAGATAGGATCCATATAGCCAAAAAGTCAACTCCACAAATAAATAGAGGCTTAATTTTTGTGCCATATCCCTTCTGTTTCCTTAGGACAAGAAACATAAACTACATTGTGTTGATAACGTGAAATAAATCACCACTCCATCCCTTCTTTGTCCATGTCATGTTTATAGCCAAGCCTTTACTCTTGTTCTTTACAAACTCATATGTTAAACATGTTTCTCTTACTAGGCCGTGGCTAGAGGTTCGTAGAGGTTCTTTCTCAGGACGGTGAAGAAATCAGGTGAACTGCACACTCTTACATGTAACTATTATTTCTAAAGAGAGTTTTCTGCTCCTAGTCATGTGTGTGTTTTGCACACAAATAGGTTTTCTTTAGAGACAACACAAAGTTGAGGAAGGAAAAGAAAGGTTTGATAATGTAAGCCTCAACCTAGTATATGGTTTTGATTTCCACTTGTTCATGTAATAATGTCATATTATCCATTTTTCTGTCCTTTTAAGTGGTTTTGATTTCCACTTCCTGTTCATGTAATAATGTCACATTATCCATTAATTTGTCCTTTGATTTCCACTTCTTGTTCATGTAATAATGTCACATTATCCATTAATTTGTCCTTCAAGTATCATATGTTTTGTGTAGTTGAAGAGGAAAGTACATTTGACCATAATTATTGTGTTTCCATTTCTTGTGGCCTCATAATTTGGTGGAGTATTTGTTAATGTTTATTGCCATCATTGTGTTTTGAGGGATAAAGTATTGGAAACTGCGCTAATTAATCATTTTTAGTACTTGTTCCAACTACAAATCACAAGGTGACACTACAAACTAAATCTCTTTGTTTACTCAAATTTGTCTTTATTCTGAAGTAAGGAATTAATTAAATAATTCACTATTGGCAATTATGACTTTAATTACTTCACTTTCAAGTTATCCTAGGAGCATAAGAAAAGTTAACCCTCCAATAATTACATTAGAATGTGACATGATGCACTTTTAGTTTTTTTTTTGGAGATATACAAATATAACTCTATATAACTTCAATAAATTCACATATAATCATGAGATAATTTTTATTACAAAAAAAACCCTAACTACTTTACACAAGTACAAATATAACCCTAAAAACTATATTTCAGCACTATCATGCCATTTCCGGTCATTGACTGTCAGAAAATGACCATAATGCCCTTTCAACCAAAACAAAAATTTGAAAGACAAAAATGCCCTCCGTCCACCACCCTCAGCCGCTGAACACCACCACGGGACCACCCCTTCGCTGTGTTGCTGCCGCCACTGACCCATCACCACCTTCCAACCCGGTCACCACCATCCTCAGCCAGAAACCTAGCCCCGTTGCCGCGACCATCCCCTCCATAGTGCCAAAACACACATCACGAATATCATCAATCTTTTTCTCCTTCTACAAATTGCCACCCCCAGCCACCACGAATACCACCTCCCGCCGCTCGATCATTCTTTCTGTTCTCGGGTAAGATCGGGTTCTCTGCGGCAGTGGTTAGAGGCGGATTCAGGGACGTAATTTGGTGGGTGGTGGAGCAAATTTGCAGGTTTGGTGAAGGAGACGAATGAGCGATTTGGTTTTACTTGGTGACGAAGGAAAGTTGCAGATTTGGTGGCAATTTGCAGAAGACGAAGATGGGTGGGGGCAATATGGTTGATGCACCCCAAACCGTCGCTGTCGTATCCACTGCTCCCTTAGCTAAAATCTGTAAGACAAAGCCCCTGAGTTGTCTGGGGGGAAGAGTCTCCGACGATCAAGTCAAAAAGTGTGTTTATGAAATTAGAAATGAATAGTTGAGTATACAGTGTTACCTTTCTCCTTTATATAGGATAGTAGATAGGACAACTCTTTCGTTTGCTTATGAGGCAAGTACTAAACTCTTCCCTGGGCTGGCCCAATGGTTAGTATCCAATAAACATTACTTTTGGTTTAAATAAGAGGGTCATGGGCCAGCTAGGCTGGGCATTCGGGCCCAGCCTAAATGAGGCATTATCAAACCTTGAATTTATCCTAGGTTTCTCGGGTTCGATCTCCGGATCCCCCTTGCTAATTTTTTGGTTTGGCCTTCGATATGGTTCCTCCGAAATCATCGTTGGACACATGATACGATCTCCGAGCCCCTTGAGAGTTCACTGGTTCATCTCCAGAGTCGACTTGGGATCCTTCGAATCGGTTTTAAGCCCGACCTTCAGATTGATTTACTTGTTGGGAGTTCGACCCTTAGCTTTCTAATATTTGTTAAGGCCAGAGGATCATAGGGCTACCTTCAAGCCCGTTTGTTTACACGGGGACTCCGAGGCCTCTAAAACAATGAATAAAGGGGCCGTGATCTCTTATTTTTGAAAGGGTTTCGGCAAGAGAAGTGGAAATGTCGTGAGGGGCATGATGCTCACTCATGCCTTTAGGCACGTGAGGTCCATGCTAGATTCCACGTGCCCCACTTTTCCCATTAATTCTGGGAATCTTTTGCCCACGCAGCCCGATAACCCATGTTCTCCCTTAATATTTGTCGGCTCGAGGCAATCATTACCCTTTTTTCTTCTTCTGTATATACCGCCTCCAAAGTTCTTAAATTACTTTTCACCCAGATCTTCTTCGGTTTCTTCTTCTTCTTGCCTCCAGAGTTCCAGCTATTTTTCAGAGATCATTACCATCCAGAGAGCTCCGACCAATTCAATCCGACCAATTCAATGCAGCCAATTCAACCAGCAAGTCCCATTTTCTCCTTCGTATAGCCTTTTTCTTTTTCACATATTCTCCATGTCGCAAACTACTTGCGGGAAAAAGGGAAATTCTGACCTATTTTTTGGCCGTTCGTTCCACCAGTGGAGCTGAAAACTCCTGACTTCAGAGCTCCGATGCCGTTTCCTCATCAACTTCCTATTGCAGTTCATCCAACAGGGGTGATAGAGAGACCTCAACTAGTTGTCCGGCACAGCCTCAAGGTTATCACCGGAATTAGGTCACCTCGAGGGATAGGGTTTGAAGGGAGGTGGCTATCCAGAGGGACAAAGAGGATTGATAAATTATCTACGAGGAGGTTTTGACCCCCGTTATCGAGAGCCCCCAATCGATTCCAGTAGAAACTTCCCACCTGGTGTCTACCTTCCCCTCCGCAGTTAGGGTTCCCACAGATTTGAGATTGGAGGTCCTCCGAGACGATGAAAACCCTAGACCCGGGAAGTGCATTGTTTATGAGTGCCACTTTAGGTTTGGGATATGTTTCCCCCTTCCCCCTATCCTCTCTCGGCTTCTCGAGGAACACCAAGTCAACCTAGCCCAACTGCATTCGAACGTCATACTTCATGTTTTGGCATTCTTGATCCAGTGTAACAACCTAAATATCACCCCTAGCTATGATCTTTTTAGGTCTTTATATTACCTGTCTCGAATAAAGATGTAGTGCATAGGGATTCAAAAATCAAGGGCATCCTCACCCTTAGCAATAGATTCTTGAACCATCCTATTAAGGTTTATTTGAATTGGCGAGACTGGCATAAGTCACCAATGTTTACCGTTGATAGTGAGGCCGAATGCTATTACGTCCCAAAATGGAATTCGAAGCCAGATTTTAAGAAAACGGCTAGTTATTCCGCTCTGGAGGGTGTGGTTACAGATAGGGACAAGCTGTTCAACGAGTTCTTAGATATTTTGTCTCCTTATGGAAAAATGTGTTCGGTTACACATGACCTTTAGAGGTGTACCACCAGTGGGTCTACGACCATGCTCCATTTCTAATCAAGCCTCCCCCTGATGAAGAAGTGGTATCATGAAATCGAGGAGTGGGCATGGGATCATCGAATAACCACTGGGCGGTACTGGTGTCGATCCCTATACCTCGAAGATGAACTTCAAGCCTCTAAGGAAGAGTTAGGGTTATGGCGGAGTGGCCAGTACAAGATACAGAAGGGTCTCCTCGATGACCTGAGCCGCCTAAGAGAGGAGAGGAACAGTTGGGCCACTGTCCATGATGGCTTGGTTAATGATCATAAGCTTCTCCTCGAGCGGAATAACTAGTTTCTTACCAAGATTACCACCTATGCAGGGTTCAGCTCGATTCAGGAATGCCTGAGTGCAGCGGAGGCTTTCAAATCATCTGAATCTTTCTCGAGCACCCAGGAAGCTATGGTTCACTACCTCCATGAAGCACAAAAGTACTTAGCGGATGCCAAAGCTCTTCGTGGCATCGTTCAGGAGACCACCTTCGAGCTCGAGGGATGGAAAATGACAAACCAAGAGCTTCAAGCTCGGGTTGAGGACTTAGAGAAATCAGTTAGCCAAATAGAGAAACTTTGCTTAGTTTCCTATCAGAAAAGGGATAGGCTTGAAGAAGATGAAAAAGAGCATCAAAGCACGTTTAAGGCTTATGAGGATAACATTCGAACCTACTGCCTTCGGCTCGGTATTGTGGTGCCCACTCTCATAGATAATTTTGAGGTACACCACCAGGAGACCGTGGACATCATGAAGCGTAAGGAGCTTGATAAGCATACTAAGTACGGGGAAGCTTATGATGAGGCCGAAGGGTGGCTGAAGGAGATAAGAAAACAGAAGACAGGGGCTTCAAGTTCTCGAGCCCTTCCAAAAAAGAAATCAAAGGAAAAAAGAAAAGCACAACTTCGAGCTCCCAGGGTCCGCATTCATCTGGACCTCGTACAAGGAGCGGCTCCATTTTTTCTCATTTGGGTCCGCCGGTGAACTAAGAAGAAGGGGAATCTTCCATGCCCCCAACTCAGCCGCCTAGCTCTATCCATGGGGTATAGGCCCCGAGGTTGGAAGCCAATTGGGGACATACATAATTTGTACCGGCTCAAAGAGAACTCCCTCCAGTCTGCACTAGTCACGGGGCTGCTCTGATCAATATTAAAGGGGACTCCTCCAATAGAGAAATTGAGATAGCTGAGGAGGATGAAGATCATGAGGATGCTCCCCTTTCTTGAAGACCCAGAAATCCGGTAGTGGGACCATTGAGCTCTTCCCAAGTGCAAGTGACTACTAATCCAGATGGGAGGCCCCAAATATGATTAAGGACTTCTTGATAGCCATAGCCCCCATCATATCCGAGGTCATGGAGGACCCATCTATCACTTTGGAAGATCTACTCCGCCCTTAGCTTTATAGCATATGTAGTAAATACTTGTCTGTTGCACTCTAATGTTGTAATTTTTTATCGAATGTATGCGGGGGGACTCGATCCCTGCACTTATAAACCATTGTGGCACTTTGTATGATTGAATAAAAGTGTTTAAGATTTTTCCTTGCTAAACGGGAAGTCGTATGCTTCTTCTACCCTTTGTTTTCTAAGGGACTTGGTTCCCCTAACTTTTGCCAAGCCGTGGAGGCCTTCGGTTATTTACCAGGAGTTTTTTTGTTCTCTTTACGCTCATGTATTCGAAGGGGATTTTGACCCCGAGCATTTAACAAGCCTTTTTACCCCTTAGGCACTCATATATGCGAAGGGGATTTTGACCCCGAGCATTTGACAAGGGTTTTTATCCCTTAGGCGCTCATATATATGAAGGGAATTTCGACCCCGAGTATTCGACATGGGTTTTTATCCCTTAGACGCTCATATATGCAAAGGGGATTTCGACCCCAAGCATTTTGCAAGCGACAAAGGCCTTTCAATTATTTACAAAGGTTTTTATCATTGGCGCTCATATACGTAAGGGAGATTTCGACCCCGAGTGCTTGATAGGCTGCAGAGGCCTTTCGAGTTTCACAAGGTTCTTATCCTTGGTGCTCATACATGTAAAGAGGATTTTAACCCCGAGTGCTTGCTAGGCTATAAAGGCCTTTTGAGTTTTCGATGCACCCAGTTAAGGGGAGTGAGGGGTTTACACCTCCTCGAACTATTGAATGTTCTAGTACTTGGTAGAAAATTTGATTAGTTTAAAGAAACACACTTCAATGGATAGGTAATAAGAATTGGGAACTCCGATCGACTTACAACAAGTATTTCCGTCTAAGGCGTTCCTTGGCCTTTAGCTATTTTTGGGTGAGCTACTCCCAGGTCTTACCAAATCTACTGAGATTTAGGAGAGTAGTACCTTCTAAGGTTCAAGAAATTCCATCTACGAGGAACCGACCCACCTTGGGGTGTTTCCAGCATGTAGCTGCCTCCAGGGTATGCTTCGACAACTTGGTAGGGTCCTTCCCAGTTTGCATTCTGTCTCCCTCCAGCTTTTTTCATTTCTTCTCATTACGAGGTCTCTTGGAGAAAATTAGATTTTCTGGATCCTCTAGTCATGATACTGCTTGATTTTTTCCTTCACCTTGGCTTTGTGGAGGGATTCCCTTTTTTTCTCGATAAGGTCCAGGTCCAATTAACATTTCTTATCATTAACCTCATATTTTTCATTGCTAATAGCAAACCTTCGGAATGTAGGTAGCGTTATCTAAGCGGGGACTACCGCCTCCAAACCGTAGACCAGGCTATACAGAGTTTTACCCGTGGCAGAGGATTCTGTCGTTCGATATGACCAAAACACGCTGGTTTGTTTGTTGATCCAATTTCCCCTGCTCATTCGAGCCTAGACTTGATTTCATTAACTATGGTCCGGTTCGTAACCTCCACCTGCCCATTGGCTTGGGGGTGGTTCACGCTGTTGACCCTCTGGCGGATCTTGTATTCTTTACACTAGCTTTTGAATAGGTCATTGACGAACTGGGTTCCATTGTCAATTATAACGGTTCGAGGGATCTTGAAACGACAATGATATTCTTCCAGAAAAATCCAATCACCTCCTTCCATTTTATGCTAGTTAAGGCTTCAACCTAAACCCACTTTGGGAAGTATTTTAAGGCCACAATCAGGTATGAAAAGTGTCTTGGGGCTCCTGGGAAGGGGAGGTCAATTCCCCATTTGTCGAATGGCCATGAGCTATTTATGTTCATCATTTCTTCTTGGGGAATATGGGTGACTGGTACATGCCGCTGCACTGATGGCAAGATTGGATGTGCTTGTTAACTTCACCGAACATCTTGAGCTAGTAATATCCTGCTAGAAATAGTTTTTTGGGTATCGATCGATCCCCCTGGTGGCTTCCTCATGCTCTCTCGTAGGTTTCATAGATTAAGCAGTCAGCTTCATTGGAGGCTACACATCGAAGAAGTGGCTGCAGGTAACCTCATCGATAGAGCACATCCTCGTGGATTACATACTTAGGAGCTTTCAATCTAATTTTCCTTGCTTCGATGGCTCATTTAGGAAGGGTACCATCTTGAGGGTAGCTGAAGATTGGTGTTATCCATAAATTTTCTTCCTCCACCACCATTACTGTTGTTTCTTCTTCGAAGCAGCATTTTCTCAATGTCTCCACCATCAAGCGCCCCTGGAACTGCAAGTCTAATCTGACAAAGCCAACTTGCTTAAGGCGTTAGCCTGTTCTTTTCTTGAGGGATTTCGTCAGGGTGTATTGGTGAAAATGTTGGAGAAGAGGTTGTACCACCTCTAAATAACGCTGCAAGCTCCTTTCCCTAGCCTCGTATTCCCTCTTGACTTGCTGGACCATGATTTGGGAATCACTATAAATTTGTAGACTTCGCACCCCGGGTCTTTAGTGAGTCAAAATCTAGTTATTAGTGCCTCATATGCCACGTCATTACTCGTGGCCTTGAAGTCAAAGCTCAGAATGTAGGGTTAATCTTTTTTCTCGGGCTTGTGAGCAGGACTCCTGCTCCGCTCCCCCCAAGTGTGGCTACCCGTCGACTTATAGCTACCACATTCCCTCAAAATCTTTGTTATCCTTAACCGAAATTGGTTATGTTGTTTCAACGATGAAATATTCCAAGGCCTAGCCCTTGATGACTGTTCTTGGGTGGAACATGATGTCATGTTTGTCCAGTTAGATTTCCCATTTCATCATTTGTCTCGAGGCCTCCGGTTTGAGGAGCACCTGTCTGATCGGGTGACTTGTGTGCATGATGATTTTATGGCTTTGAATGTACTGCCAGATTCATCTTGCTGCATGGACTAGGCCCAAGATTAACTTTTCGAGGGAGGTGTACCACATTTTTGGGCCATGCAGTGCCCTACTCACAAAGTAGATGGGGTGCTGTAGTTTTTCCTTTTCTTTCACAAGGACCACACTTATTGCCAAGGGGGAAGCCAAAATGTACAAGTACAAATCCTCCTCATCTCTTGCTTCATGAGGGTGGGAAAGCTTCACAGGTGTTCTTTTAAGTCCCTAAAATCTTGGTCACGCTCCTGCGTCAATTCGAATTTTCTGGCTTTTCAAAGAACCTCGAAAATGGCAGGTGTTTTTCAACACCTTTAGAGAGGAATCAACTGAGTGCAACCAGTGATCTTGTAAGTATCTGGACATTCTTGACAGTTCAAGAGGGATACATGCTTATCAAAGCCTCAACTTTCTCCGAGTTCACATCGATCCCCTTTTCCCAGACCATGAGCCCCAGGAACTTTCTTGTTCCCACTCCGATCAAAAACTTTGTTGGGTTTATCTTAGGGTTTGCGCCTCAGAGTGTTCGGAAGGTTTCTTCAAGATCTAGCAGGAATTGGTCGTAGTCCTTCATTTTGAAGAGCTTATTTGCCTATATCCGCCTATTTGCCTATTTGGTCGTAGTCTATATCACCCACGTATATTTACATATCTCTGCCTATTTTATTTTTGAAGAGCTTGTCGACCAACCATTAGTAGGCGTCCCTTGCAATTTTTAAGCCGAATGATATCTTTTTATAACAAAATGTCCCTACGTTTGTGATGAATGACATAATCTGCTTATCCTCCTCCGCCATAAGTATTTGGTGATAACCTTAATGGGCATCGAAGAAAGCTAGGACTTCGAATCCTACTATGGCTTCAACCAGAATATCAATGGAAGGCAAGAGGTAGCTATCTTTTGGAAAACATTTGTTTAGATTAGTGAAATTGATGCACATTCGTCAAGTGCCGTTATGCTTGGGGACTATAACATGGTTTGCTAGCCATTCTGGGTAGAACACCTCTTCGATGGCCTCCACTTTCAGAATTTTCTGGACTTCCGCCTTTATGGCTTCGAATTTTTCAGGGGCGAACGACCTTCTCTTCTGCTTGATAGGCTTCTGTGAGGGGTTGGTATTCATCCTGTGAACCATCAACTTCTCGGGCACTCCTGTGAGGTTGATCATGCTCCACGAAAATACATCTGCATGTTCATCAAGAAGACCCTTTAGTTTTTCTATTGTTGTGGGTGGTATCTTTTTTCCCATGGCCATCGTTCCTTATGATCGAATGGCTAGCGAATCAGTGTCCATGGTTCCAACCTCACCATTAATCAAAGACACTGTATCCCCCATTCTTTGCTTCTTTGAGGGCTATTTCCAAACAGCTTTTAGTTTTCGACTGATCCCCCCTGATGACTGTTATCCCCTTCTTTGTGGGGAATTTCATCGTGAAGTTGTAGGGGGACCATATGGACTACGCATGGCACATCCAGGGCCTTCTCAATATCACATTATAGGGGAATATGACATCAATCATGGCAAAACTGCAGTTGACTGTCACTTATTTATCACTATTTTCTACCTTGACTGGGAGGTTTATGACTCCTAGGGAGAGCATAGTTTTCCCAGTAAAGCCAGATAGGGGCAAAGTCGTTCTCCTTATACTTTCGCGCCTTAGTCCTTGTTGATCAAAGCAGTTTGTGAACATCACTTCTACTCCGATGCCATCGTCTACAAACACCCATTTGACATATCAATCTCCGATTTTGGAGTGGATTACCATCGATTTCGTATGAAGGGGGAGGTCAACTGGGTACTGGTTCTGCTTTTGAGAAAGTTATGAATCTTTTTCTGGCTAGGCTTTCCAGGGGGAAAATATCGAGATTGGGCCTTGATGATGGTGTTCGAGGACTGGTCACTCACCACCTCATTGATAAAATTGATTACCACATTGGCCCCGTCTTCCCAATTTCTATCTGCTCGAGCCTCCTGGTTTGGTCTGCCATTTTCTCTCGCTTGATTTTTAGCTCGATCTCCATTGTTTCCTTACTGGTCACGACTGCCTCTATTGCATCCCTTTTTGTAGGGTTTCCAGTTGCAGCAAACTCCTTTTGTTTTCAAGGATCCTCCTCCTTTTGGACATTTGATACAGTCCAGAAGTAAACCCTCATTTGCACATTTTCCAATTTCCCTTTTTAGATGGATTTAATCATTTGTATCATAATTGCGCTCCTTGTAATGATTGGAGAACTTAGGGGAATTCCTTTTTCCGGGAAAGTCCTTGCCAGGAGGAGGATCTTGAAATAACCCCTTTTGGATGGAGTGTATTCCCATATGTGACTTGGTTAGGGGGATGTATCCTTCAAAGACTCTGTTCGAGGCTTCCGACCTTTTCAATTTTGATTCTGAGGCCTTATAACTTTTTTCACCCCACCCATCCCATTTTTTGCTTTGTTGCCTCCTCGAATTTCGAGTGTTGTTCCACGATTTCTTGCAGCTGCTACAGAGTTTCAGGTGTGTTTGCGACTAGCTTTTTGTATAGGTTGAGGTTAGACATTCCATTCATGTAGTTTGAAAGACCGTCGATGTGCCTCTCAAAGATAGTATTTATAGCCCTAATTGCGGCTAACTACTAGACAGTAGATAGTGGCAAGTCGGGGTCGTCCACGAGGAAAAGGGGGTTTTACCGAGTGTTAACGTAGTTAAAAAGCACAAACAAATGTCACTCTACGTGTGTGGTAACCAGATTGGGGGGTTTTTGAGTTTTGGAAAACACTACGACTAATTTAAATAGCT
>JAULKK010000008.1:12718237-12731717 GCA_032355705.1 Rubia peregrina
GGGAGTGGTTTTCACCATTGTGGAGAAAAAAATGGAGTGTTTTAGTTGTGGTTTGAATTGCTGAGGTGGCGGAGAGAGATTGATTATTTAATAAACAAAAACCACAAGAGTGGGTTGAAAGTGATTCCCCCATTGTACATGGTTTAAGGATTCAAATTTAAAAGGGTAAATATACCATAAAGTTTGAGTTCCGCCCGTCTTTCCATAGTCCTATTGATTGGAATTATAGAAAGTTAGAAGATTTTAGTGGCAATCAGTAGTTATAAGTTTATGACTAACCCAAAATTTTAATTTTAATTTCTTATAAGTTGCAGTTTAAACCTTTGTTTTTCCATAATTTATGAAATGTCCGTCTTTCGAGAGACGGACTCTTGACCAAAAGTTAAATTCGAGATTTATACACTTGCAATGGAACCTTAATCGGAATAAAAAAGTTTAACATAGTTTCAAAAAAAGAAGAAGTTGGACATGAATTCAAAATCTTAAATTCTCACTTAAATTTTTTAAATTCCACTATAATTAACTTGAACTAATTCAAATGTTCATGTTAATTTTAATTCGACTAAAATTAACTTGAAATGACCATCGGACCATTGTTTTCACACAAAAAGTTTGTTCTGAATAGGTATTCCATCACCGATACCACTTATTAAGAATGGTAAATTAGTCATTTGATCGATCAATGGAGTTGATTGTCATTTTTAAATAGTCCAAAGTTTAATTGACATATTCAAAAAATTCAGGATCTAAGTGGTACTTTTAATAAAATTGAGGGATACATATGCAGATGCAGGGATCAAAATGAAATGAAGACACTCCGAGAGGGACTCCACAATAATTATAGAGAAGTGAAGGGACCTTAAACCCTCAACCAAATCAAGTTCCGGTACTTCACCAAGAGAGTAAAGCCCAGAAAAAGAGCTTCAACATTGAACAGGCTCACAAATTCTTTATTTATTCTTATTATTTGCCCCGGAGAAATAAAATTTGTACTCAAGAACTCCGGCGCCCACATAATGAGGATTGCTACAAGCAATCAGCTCCGGAGAATCTCCGTCAACTTATTCGATAAAGTCAGTTTCTTGATTCTATTTCTGTCTGAAAGCTTTAAACTTTTACTAGTAAATGCTCTGATCACATTATTATGATGCATTTTATGGGTTTTGGTTTCTTTGTGTGTGTGTAATTCTGCTGCATTATCATGTTGAACTATAATTGTTTAATGGAAACTTTTCTGATGTTATGTTCAATTTCAATCGTAGATTGGGAAGAACAGATTATATTCGACAGCGAAAGTTCGTGATGTTGGACAGCCAACTGCTGCCACTCATCCTCAGGTCCGTTAATTGTTTATAAAAATGTGTACTTTAGTCCTTTTAAGAAAAATGTTTAAGGCTCTGAAGCTGCAAGTTTTCCCCTGCAGTTGTTAAAGGAGGGTGAGCTTACACCCGGCATAACAGTTGATGAGTATCTCGCGAGGCGGAAGAGGTTGTTGGAGCTTCTTCCTGCCAATAGTATAGCAATAATTTCAGCTGCCCCTGTTAAGATGATGACTGATGTTGTACCTTATACTTTCCGACAAGATGCTGACTATTTATACGTCACGGGTTGTCAGCAGCCCGGTGGTATAGCTGTATTAAGTCATGACCGTGGTTTGTGCATGTTCATGCCAGAAACAAGTTCTAATGTATGTTACATTAGAAGCCATATGCAGATGTAAAATTTGGTTTAACTTTCTTTGTCACCATTTTACAGATTTTTTACACTGGTTAAAATTTCCCCCACGTGTGTTAGGATGTTCTTTGGCAAGGTGAAGCTGCTGGAGTTCATGAAGCAAAAAGCACATTCAAAGCTGATGAAGCATATCCCATCAGAATGGCACAAAAGGTAAATAACTGCTTTGCCTATGTTTATGGATCTTGGTCAGTGATATTTTTTCAATATTATCAGTCCGCCTATTTCTACCTTTTAGTGTGAAATGGTAAGTTTTGAGTCTATTATCTGCCGCTCTTTATTCTTGCATCACAGGCTAGGTGGTTATTGTTTGTTTGGATAACAACAGACAGATCTTTTCTCTTCAAGAACACTATTTTTTATAAGAAGAATGCGTTGGTGTTTTCAGATTCTTCCCGGGCTCATAAAAAACTCTTCCCAGCTTTTCCACAATGTAAATACAGCCTCACCAATCTATACTGGTATGGAGCCTTTTCAAAAAGCTGTCCAAAGCAAAAGAGTGAAGGATTCCTCTTGCGTTACCCATGAAGCTCGGTGGAAAAAGTCGAAAGCAGAGCTTAAGCTAATGAGAAATTCTGCTGCAATAGCTTGCCAGGTGAAAATTGTTATTTCTGTTTTCTCATGCGGATGATAAGTGATGTTTGTTGCCATTTTTCTCATTTTCTGTCATATCAGATGTTCACGAACTAGATGTTAGTGCTTAACGCAATTAGTATTTTAGTATATTAGACACATAGATTTTTTTGTGAGTCTTTTTCTGTTTACTTTCTTGATAAATGACTTAGTAAATGAATCCAGGAGAGGAGAGCATGCTCTCTGAAATCTGAACTGATTAATATTTGCTGGGATCAGTTTGAATTAACTTTCTAGTCCTTGGATTTGATAACCTGAAAGTGCTAAAGAATGTCTTCTGTAGTTTACTCTTAATTACAAAGTTCACTAATAGAGCTGGCATTAAAAGATACTCTTTTTAAAGTGGTTCAATCACTTGTAAGCATAAGAAGTTTGTCATTGTAGATAAAACCTTAGTGATATGAGTTAATTTGTGAAGTTCAAGTATTGTAAATCTTCTCTTTTCTTTTTACTTGACACCGTTGTTTGGAGATTTTGGAGATGCTAGATCCTTTTCTTATGCATAAACAACGCCAATAATCAAGTTTCATTCTTGGAGAGGCGTGTAAAATGGTTCCGTTCCTCATTATCTACTGATTGTTTCTTTTGTAAGGGTATGATCAATAATTGTGGTTATAAAGAACATTTCATTATTTTGAATCAATTTTGTTGGTAATTATGCTAAATAATAAATACTAGCCATTTAACTTTGTGCGTACAGTTCTTTTTACTCACTAACTGCTTAGATTATTGCATTGACTTAACAAAGGCATCTTTTCATCATGTATTTGAAGTGGTCAATAAGAACTACTCCCTCCGTCCCATGAAAAATGGCATGTTTTCTATTTTCATCCGTCCCAACTAAAATGACATACTTTGAAAGTTACCTAAAATGGCAAAGAATGTGTGGTTAGTTTCCTACAATGTCCTCTTTAATTTTAACAACTTTTATACTGGACCCATTGCTTTCCCAAAATATCCCTTCTTTTCCACAATTATTCCTTGTCACGTCATCTTTTGGTCCAAAGTCAAACATGCTATTTTATCTGGAACGGTGGGAGTAATACTTTTTGATAAATTTTGTTCTTTGTTTTTCCAGGCTCTTCTAAATACAATGTTACATTCAAGAAATTCTCCTCATGAAGCTATGCTTGCAGCTAAGGTTGAATATGAATGCAAGATGAGAGGTGCACAAAGAATGGCGTAAGTTTTTCCTTGGATTTAAATTTGATTACAAGGCTAAGTAAAGATAATAAGTGAATTGCTTCATTTGCTTTTCTGGCCCCTTTTCTTACTTGCTTATGCATTAGTCTTTGATTAATGCTAATTAATTTTTTTATGAGTCACTAGAAGTACTTACCTTCCTTTTCTATAGGTTTAACCCTGTGGTTGGTGGTGGACCCAATGGGAGTGTGATTCATTATTCTAGGAACGATCAGAGAGTAAGTAAGCTGCTATAACCATCAAAATCACCCCAGACGAGTAGATGCCTCTTGTAAATCTCATATTCTGTTAAAGATATAGTTGGGCTTAAGTTTATCCCTTTGCTTGTTTTTCAGATTGAAGATACTGACCTTGTTCTGATGGACATGGGATGTGAACTCCATGGGTATGTTAGTGATCTTACTCGTACATGGCCACCCAGCGGCAATTTTTCTCCAGTTCATGTATGTTGCATAGCTTTGTAAGGCTCAACTTTGATGAAGTTATATTTGATAGGTCAAGTTACAATAACTATAACGTTTGCATGCGTGATATTATGAAGGAACAGACTCATATAAAGTAAACAGTTTAATGATTTCTTAAAGGGATGGATCCGCGACTTAATCATGTGCATTATGATTGGCTTTATTTTTTCTTTTCCATAGCATAAATTAGCACAAAATTTGAATTGGGCTGTTAAATTAGATTGAATCAAAAGTTACTGAGCTTTGGTAAGAAAGAAAATTTTGGAAGCCCTCTCTATATATCTGGAAATGAGGCGTTGAAGTAGATATGGTCTTATTCTCCTCTATATTTCATATTTGGCAAGTATTGTTAGATTCAAGTTTTAGGTTATCAGGATGAAAATATGATGGATCATGATCGCTTTTACTGGTTTTAATCCTGCCTTCATTAGTATGCATGCATCTGAAAAAAAGTCTGGTCCTGAATAATGCCAACTGATAATCGAAGATATGAGAATTGTCAAGATATGCTGTAGCTGTACACCCTAAGGAAATACCTACGATAAATTTTTGGAGATGAATTTAGGAACCTTTTAGTTTTTTGGACTGTCCTCTTGAAGAGTTGCACCATTATTTGACAGCATCGTGTCTTTCCTCTATTAGAAATATTTTTTCTCTAGGAATAAATTGATGCATTCTATGTACTTTGCTATTTTTCTTTGATCTTCTCTTTGATTCTTGGAATAATCCAAGCAAAAGATAGAGCTTTTATGTGTCATCAGCATTGAATCCTCAGTAGGGTTGATGTGAATTTTAGGGCCACATGGTCTTGCTTGAAGATAGTTGTATTATGTGAAATTTTTGTGGTTCAATTAACTCATGTACTAAATTACTAATCAGGTATTGTTGGATCTGTACTTTTCAGAAAGAACTTTATGAACTCATTTTAGAGACTAACAAGGAGTGTGTGGAGCTCTGCAAACCTGGTGTGAGTATCCGGAAAATACATGATTATTCGGTAATACTTCAACCCTCCCCGCCATAGTTTACTTTCTTTTATGTAATCTACCAAGTCTTGTACTATTATATAGAGACGATGCCACTTTTTGTCTCCAACTGGCCTAAGAAAGGCAAATGGTATTTCAGTCTTCTTCTCTTGGTCCCTATGATGCAATTTCCAACTCCCAGACTTGTTAGTTCTTTGACTCCAACTTCATATAATTTGCACTACCTAGTTGAACAGATTTTGTATTCTACCTATTAATTTGATATTAAAGTTTCTGTAATGTTTTTGTATTCTACCTAGTTGAACTTCATATGATTTTGATGCTGTCTTCCCAATGTAAAATTGTACACTTGTGTGGGCCCTCCATATAAGCCTGGACAAAAGGTTGTTTTTATTTTGAAGATGGATCCTACAAATAATTGGATAGTATCTTCTAATTTATTTTATTTTTTCAATTTTTCCATGTTTTAGATATCATTCTTTTCCTGTAATGGAAATCAAGATTCTCATCAACGTTTAATGTCATTAGGTTGATAAGTTGATAAAAGGATTCAAAGATATTGGGCTATTGAAGGATGACAGGATTCAGCGTTATCATCTACTGAATCCAACAAACATAGGTTACTCTTGGCATCCCTTTGAAGTAAATCCGTAGATTTCTCTGTAACACCTCGCAGTGTGAACCACTTATCTGGATAGTTCTGCAATGATGTAATATTCTTTATTTATTGAGGTATTTATAACTTAATTTTGAGTTTCTGTTATTTGCAGGTCACTATTTAGGAATGGATGTTCACGATTGTCCTAGCATCAGCTGTGACCGCACTCTGGAGCCAGGTGTTGTAAGTTACCTTCCTTCTCTTGTTTGTATTTGGCATACTTTACCCGTTTTGTGTATTTCACTGTAATATGCAAAGGAATGCCCGTATTGCTGCATTCTAACTTGATAGCCTTATAATGATTATTATTCTCATTTCATTTTGGTTTTTCTTTAATACAATCATTTTGATTCTTGAGATATAGATATTTACTCTAAATTTTCAATGTGCAGGTGATCACTATTGAACCTGGAGTATACATCCCTTCTAGTCCTGATTATCCTGAGAGGTACAATTTGCTCTTATATACCAGATTACTTTCTGGCATCACTTATTTATCCCTTCCCTTTTTCATATCAAGTTTATATAATGGGTGTATTTGGTGGGGTTTATAGGCTGTTTTGCTTAGAAGTTAACTTTTAACTGTTTGGTAAAGTCACATAAAACAGTGTATCATAAAAGCAAAAGCCATTTTTGGGGGAAAAGCTGAATTGGTCACCCCCAGCTTTCGAAATAAGCCAGCTTTGCTTATAAGCACAGCTTTGCCAAACTCACCCTATATATTTGTTTGATGAAATGAGCATGCCTAAGCTATGTCTGGATCAGCAAGAAACATGCTATAATCCATATGTTGGAGACATTTTTGCAATTGATTGACTGTTGTTTTTAGGTCTTCTGTTTAGGTCCAGACTCTAGTTTAACATTTGGATGTGTTATATGGAAAAATGGTATTTATATTTGATTGAAAAGAATACTTAATGTCTACCAAACAACACCTTAATGTTTTGTTCCTACATATGGTATGTGTATATTATTTCTTTGCAGGTTCAAAGTTTGGGTAAAAGAGGGAAGTGTTCGAAGGTGTTCTTGTTTATCTGTCTATGGTGGCCTTAAGAATTTTCTTTTGAAGAAATGTGTAGCATTTATAATAAGAAGAATACGGCACAAGGCTCTTGTTGACCAACACTTTCTAAGACTACTCTAAAAGAGCATCACGTAAAAAGAAAGAAAAGATCATGATTGCTCTATTAGCAGATTCTTAGTCTTAATAGAGTGTGTTCATGTCTCCTGTTAATCCATGCATTCCTGATGCAGGTATCAAGGTATCGGGATTAGAATTGAAGATGAAATCCTTATTACAGAATCTGGTTATGAAGTAAGTGCTTCAGTCATTAACAAGGCTTGAAAGATGCTAATCCCTCTTCTTCTTTGCTGTTATAGTGTTACTTTGCTATAGTAAACTTTAGATTTCAGTTACCTTTTTCATAGAGATCACTAAATATAACAAACAAAATTAAACCCCTCAAGCACATGAGGTTTAACAACGAGAAAAAGAACAAGAAAAAGCAATGTAAAAGCCTAGTAAGATGAAATTTATAAGAATATTATGTTTTAAAAAATCAGATTAACCAATGCCAAAATTAGTAAGAAAAGAAATATAAAGAAATTTCTTTTACAGCAGGAAAAGAAAGTACGGAATAACATTTAAAGCAAAGCACACCTCTGGCTCCAACTCAGGATACAAATGTATTTAACCATTAATTTAACTAACGTCTAATATGTCATTCCCCCTCAACTTCTAATTAAGCATGCCAAAATCATCCAGCCAAGACCTCTACCTGAGTTTCCAATATTTGAAGCAGTACCAGGCCATGAACTACATACATTGTCCAATATTTGCAAATTTACACAAGCACGAGAGCCACAGGAATATCACAGTCAAGATTACGATGTCCAGAGGCCATGGATGGTACGCAGGTCACTGAACTCAGTTGATATAACATTTATATTACTAATCATATTTTGTGTGATCTAATGATAAATAATAATGAAGTTACGGTCATCAATAAAACTCATTCATGTAAAAATCATAAATATCATCAAAATCAAACTCTCATTAAAATAATTGAATACAGAGTATACAGTTTTAAAGTTACCTTCAAGAACGAATGGTAAATTACAATACGCAACATAATATGAATGGAATACATTAGATGTGTTGTAAGTTTCTAATGATGTAGTGTATAATTGTATATCCTATATCTGATACACTGCCAAACAAAGCCTACAAATAATAAATACTAGGTAAAATGACCACAACAAGATCCTTTAAACATCAATGTTTGACAAAAAAAAGCCTCCAATTTGATTGTGAAAGTGCACAGAAGAATGGCAAGATATGCCATTGCACCCACAAATCCAACAAGAGATTTGTTTTATTCCAAAAGAGCAGTATCCACTATTTTTTTTCCATCTGAGGCCATGGAATTCTTCCAGTGCAGTGCTGCTGTCTTTAGTTCTGCTTGTGGAATTCCAGAAAAAGAAACACCTCTCTTCTTGTCTTTGATATTTACAATGTACACTAGCTACATCTGGATAACTTGATAAAGGCGTGAGATACGGTAAAATCATTACTACAGAAAACTGAATCACTTGGGGAACAAAATGCAATTCCAATATTGATACAAAATACAATCAACACAAACCAGGTCTAAGCGCAGTTCAAACTCAAAACGCAGCATTAACAAACAATGCACTCAAGGGCGCCCCGAGTGCAACAAATGAAGTCTTGAACAACAGCATAAATCGGGTGGTGAACAAACCTATGAGGTCCGAAGCACATTGTCCTAATACTTTGCCAAATACAGTGTCCAAAGGTACTGCATAAACGATGTGACCATTATCAAACCCAATATTCCCACATTACTCCAACCACCGAGAACAAGATGCAACTTTGTCCCTTCTAACGCTGCAAGCTAATGGCCAACCATCACCCATACACAAAACAAAACCTTCTGCTAGTTCGGAATAGATGTAAAGCAGTGGAGAAAATGAAGCAGTGGCAAACAAAAAACGTGGAAGAAGGGTATTTCAAAGTGACTACATAATTTGACCAAAGAGTACCATATCTAAAATTCGGTCCAACATAACTAACTACAAGTGATCTAACTTTGTACAACCAGTTTTAAGCAAGATTGCCATTTCAAATCAATAAACAAGAACACCAGTTAGAAAATTTTGCTACATGCTTAGTATTCAAAATATGGCCATTAACCTTATATGCTACATGCTGCATATAAATTATGAACTATAATGGCCAGCTTATACAAACTAGGAATATATATGAAGTAAATGTGATTAGACACTAACTAAAAATTAGTCAGAAACAATAAAACCAAGCTGTAATTTTAGGACAGATAGTTACTTTAAAACCTGTCCTACTAACACATAGTTATTATACAAAGTAGGACCGAAGCATAAAATGTCAGACGTAAAACGTCTACATGGAGAACTGCATTTTAGTTCCCATTTTCTACTATTCAAACAAGCTAATTCCTTTCAGTTTTCATTTATCTTTTCCTCTCTTTTTTGGAATGTCTGGGAAGGGAAACTTACTGGCCAAGGAATAAAAGGCAAATCTGGTTTCCATCATTTAACTGAAGATCAGCAAGATTTGAGGAACCCGAGGACCAACTATCAAATAATTATTAGTGAAGTAATCAAGTCATTTGTAATTTTAAGCTCCTCATTACAAGATTGATAAGCATAGCATCATTGAACAATCGCAGCAAGGAAGACCCTGTATATATGCAGTAAATTTGCCAATGAAACTGAAGAATTGTCAATACCTATTGTCCATCTCAGCTGCCTCATTCTCAAACCTCTCGATCACACGTATGTCAATACCACCAAGCTGGTAGATCAAGTGCCCTGTGGTGGTCTATTTTCGAAGGTTGACCTGGCCAATGACAACAGTCTTAATTTGAAATTTCGATGCAGAGCATGAAACAGAATATCAGAAAAATAATTTTAAAGAAAATCTCAAACTACCCTCAATTATACAACCAAAACACACTAAATCTCTACTCATAGTAACAGAACATATAAATATGCATCACACTTATCATCAACAGAATGTATCCAAACATTCTACATATAAACATGTTGATTACACAATGAATAGAAATTCTGTAAATGCAATCCAATCTCTTTAATCTAAGAGAAGTTGTGCTCATAACACCATGAATTTATCATCCAAAGATGTAGAATAGTTACAACTTAAACGAAATTAGAACCTATACTAACCCATTGCATCACTTTCTTTGAGTCGGTTCTTGCCAAATCAGGCACGTCGGTTATGCGTCCGGGCGAATGGTCGGTTATGCGCACGAGACAGAGACGGCACGGCGAGAAAGGCACGTCGGAGAGAGCACAGTGAGATGGAGTAGAAGTGCACGAACGGTGACGGTACGGCGAGGCACGGCAGAGAGGGCACGGCGGAGATGGGCACGGCGGAGGCCACAGCGACTTGGGCGGAGATGGGCACGCGACTTCGACTTCCGGGCAGAGATGAAATTGGGGCTGAGAAGTAAACAAAACCAGATCTGAAGTTAATAGAGACAAGGGGGGCTGAAGTTAATTTCATGGAAGTTTGAGGACCAAACTTCAACAGGAAAAAATAAGGGCAGGTTGGACATTTCCCATATAAAAATGGGGCTGTATTGAGAAAATGGAGGGCTGCATTGAGTAGCTCCGTTTAAAAAATTAGGAGTATAATGGTCATTTTATTGATTTTCGACCAAATTCAGGTTATTGATTTTCGACCAATTTCAGGTTGTCAGGGTCAAATTGGCACTTTCGTTCAAAACTTAGCGTTCGATTTGCACTTTCACATTTTACATGGTTAGATTTACACTTTTGACTGAAACATAGGATTATTTTAGCACTTAACATAGTGTTGCGCGGTGCTTTCGGATTTATTTATTTTTAATATTCCCAAGTGGTTATTTTAGCACTTAACATAGGGTTATTTTAGCACTTAATAAGGGTTATTTTACTCTCCTCTTTGCCAAGTGGTCATGTTTTTCGCAGGAAACAAGTTAATATCCTCGAGGGCGATGTTACAGTTTTTTTTATTGGATTTCTGATTTGTAATAATACAGACGATCAGTCTGGTTGACATGTAATTTAGATATCCTTGCAATGTGTTAGTTATTGCTAGAGGCTAGTTAGGTTGAATGTCAATTCCACTCATTGTAATCGTCGTTCGGCGTTTTTTCCAGCATCTTGGAATGATTTATTGTTCAAAAAAATTATTTGTTTAATTGTGATGTATTTACATTTCATATTCAAAATGAAAATTGAAATAAAATTATATATTTTTTCATCTAAACATTTTTGTAAGAATTATAAACTAAAATTGGTTAATTTAGGTAGAATTTATAAATAATGAATGAAATTAAAATAATTATAAAGTTTTAATTTAGACCGACTAACTATTAAATGAGACTATTTTTATAATTCATATAACTAATGAGGTGATTGTATTTTTGGTTTTATTTATCCTGCTGAGAGCCATCAAGATTTTAAAAAAGATCATTTCAATTGCATAAACACAAAACATATAACATTTTCTATCTAAAAAAACATACTCCATCTGTCCCAGATTAAACTGCACTTTTTGGTCAAATTTCTCAAGACACATTTGACCATAAATTCTAACCATTATATAGATAAAAATACCATTATGTGAGATATCATTGGATTCCCTGCATAATGTATTTTCTAAATATCAAATTTTAATACACCAATATTATATATAAATAAAGTTATCTTTGGTCAAACATGGTCTGAGAAAGTTGACCAAAAAGTGTGCAGTTTAAACTGGGACAGAGGGATTACTACATTTTCCTCTATCATCGCACCAACCACGAAGAAACTTATCATGACCTTGACATGAAAGAAAAGGAAACATGATATATTTTAAATTTGGCTCTACGGTGCCATTAATCCAATACTAACCTAGTCACTTTTACACATTAGATGTTTAGGGTGTAAAGATTATCCAAATAGAAACCAAATATACTTAATCCGTGTTTTAACATGATGAATGCTAAATGGTTCCATAAGTTGTTCTTTAGTTAGTAAAATCAATAGGTAAAAGTGACTCTCTTTAAGTTATTTTTTCCTTACTTTCATTGATTCAGTGTACCTGGCATTATAACACAGGTACAAAACACCAAACAAATGAAGTTTTTACGTTGCGCAGTGTTCTTAATTAAACAAGTGAATAAATTTGGAAGCATTTGTTATCTTCCTTGTCTTTGATTTTGATTGGTTTTCATCTTCACTTTCAAGTCTTGACATCAAATGAAGTTGCACATCTTTATTTCTTCCTCTTGAGTTTTTGACTTTGTAATAAACACACAAACTATTAGCTTATGAAAACAATATTAGTGTTAACATATTTGTTTAACATTTTACCTTTTGAATCTTTCGCTGTATCATAAATTTGATTGATTGAAACTTGATCTTCTAATTCCACCATGTCGTCTTCTTCTTCAATTTTAGGCTTGTCTCCGAAAGATATAATGAAGTATTTCGGCTCAATTTCAACTTCTCCTATAGCAACCTTTACTTTAACTATATATTCATTACCTGCAATTTCATTATTGCATTTCTTATATAATCTTTTTTTAAATGAAGATATAGTTGGTTAGTAGATATAAAATTATTACATTATGTAATATACCAAATTATGAGATGAATTTATCAAACCTTAGTAATTTTGTTCATTCCTTGTTAGCATGAGATCCAGTAATTTTTCAATATATTCACCAAAAAAGAAAGTTGTGATCTTTCCACTTTCATCTATTAGGTGAGGTTGAAATCGACACCTAAACAAAAAATGTCATGAGCATTGATACAATTATGGACACATCCAGATGGTAGTAACAGTAAATGGTACAATTATGTTATGAACATCGGATTCTACCAAATTTCACCAGCAACTAAGAATAAAGAAGACAAACTTGTATATGAAAAAGAGAAAGACTCATATGAGACCGTCTCACCATAAGTTATCGTGAGACGGAGTAATAAGTAAAGTTTTAAAAATTATATAATGTACCTCATGTCATCTCTCATCTTTAAATAATTGCATTTAGACCCTTTGTCTCACCATAATAATGAGTGAGACCGTCTCACTCAAGTATTTGTATATGGAAAAAAATTGACGCTAGATTCTATTGAAATTGATAAACATCTGCCTCTACAGCGTTACTCTTGCTGTAACCACCTAAAAATATACATCGAACATTTTTCTTAAATGTAGGTGATGGAGAAATTACAAAATTGAGGTATAATAAAAATTTATTACCTTATGATGAGGCTTAATATTTTTAATTATAGCATAAATTTTGTCTTCGTTGATGGGTATTGCAAATTTGTGTCCTTGTTTGAATTCATGAGTATTTTCAATTGCAATTGCAATTTCTTTTCGATTTTATTGTGCCCTGTAATATTTATAGCATGGAAAATTTAATGTTAAAGAGTATCATAATCGTGAAATGTAATTGAAATATACAAAGGAAAAAAGCAACATACAAGATGTATAAAATAGGGTATGTGGTGTTTATCACTTTTTTAATGAGTGAGTCTAATGACAGGTGGCATGTCCATAAATTTATGGACATGTCATGTATCTTTTTACTTACATACTGAATTTATTAAATTACATCTAATTTTTTTAAAAAAAAAATACTCTCTCTGATTTGTTATTTATGACACACTTACTATAAATATTTATTTTCTTTTATTTGGCACTCTTTCCATTTTTGTCAAGATTCTTTCATTTTCATCCA
>JAULKK010000008.1:12744081-12757696 GCA_032355705.1 Rubia peregrina
ACTAGTGGGACGGAGGGAGTATTACCTGCAACTGCAAGGTATGGAGGAGGGAGTTCCTCACAATATCAGTTTCACCCTTGAGCAAAAAAGCCAAAGCAGAGGGAACAAAATCGCTAATAAATACTTGATCATAATTCAGAGGCATCTTATCATTATGATTAATGGCAGCAAGGGTCCCAACAGGGCTGCCGTTATATGAAACAACAGTGTTTTCCAACAACCTCCAGGCCTCCTTCTCAATCTCAGATTCCACCCTAGCAACCGTTTCCTTCGCGGGCTTTACAAAATCCACACCATCCTCCTTCTCAGAAATGTTCTCGTCGAGATCGATCTTCTCCACCACTAGGGGCTTCTCCGCGTTGTGGAGTCCACCCTGCACGTAAATCCGCTCGAAGTTGATGTCATTCACCCACTCCACTATTGTCGTGGTGGAGTAGCATCTAACATCGGATGCGACGCTTCCTAGGACCTTGACAAAGGTGGTAGCCCATGTTGAGGTGGGGCCCGAAAAGGGCAACCTCAGCTGCTCGCAGTGGACCCGGGAGGTGTGTGAACTGCGGTAAACGGTAGAAATCTGGCAGGAAAGAAGAATCCCGCAAAAGGGTTTGATCGCCGTCATGGATTTGGCTGATTTCATTGCAGTATAATTTAGATGATATATTTTGGGAAATGTACTGTGAGAAGCAGTTTTTATAGTTTGTCGGCGATGGCTACTGCTGCAATCAAATTGCAGCTTTTAACTTTTAATAGTTCATTTAAAAAATATTTTATTCGTAATATCTTTTATTTGGAATAGTTAAAATTTGATAGTATCAAGAAAATATATATTAGGAAGTTTAATATATAAACTCCTAACTTTAACAAATGTATCACACACTAAAATTTATACTTATATACCAATTCAATTTTAGGGTCAAAATTATGAAGTTTTGACTAAATAAATAGTTAAATTGTAGCTTGACATGAGACAGAGAAGGTATCATTCTTTTTTCAAAGTAAAAATATTTCATTTCATGTTACTGGTATCGACAAGTACCGTTTGAAGGTAGGAATCCTGGGGGAGTGACCCATCATTCTCCGTAAACTCGCTCAATTTCACAAAACATGCAAGTGAATGAGCTAGACTATTTCTATCCCTAGGAATCCAGAAAGGTAAACTAACACCCGACTCGTTAATGAGTTGTTGTATCTGGCGGATCATATCCACATAAGAGAGAGGGGTTTCTATCTTGCCTTAGACCATTCTTATGATTGCTAGTGCGTCCCTAAGAACATAAACATCATCCATGTCCTTTGTTGCCCATTCAATCGCCTTCAACAGTGCAAGGGCCTCAGCCTTGGTTGGATCAAGCTCCTCCTGCATTCTTGTCGCCATTCTCTTTCAAAGAGGAGTCCAGCGTCCAGTTGTATCACTCTCACCGTAGCTAAGTTGTCCCATGTTCCCGCGTCGAAGTAAATTTTCTTTCCTTTCTCCGGTGGACGAAGTAATGCATGATAATGCAGTTCATCTGACTCCCTTTCCGGCCACAAGTTTGTATTTTTGAAGCTTCACAAGTTTGTGAAGACTCCGACGACTATCATATAAGGCGGCAAGCATTTAGCTTCGAAGATTTTTTTTATTTAACTGAAACCAAAGCCCATCGCAGACCATGATGCATAACTGGCGACTTCATCTTTTCAAATATCAATCAGATTCTTAAACCATAATTCACCTCTATTTTTCCTTGCCCTCTCTACGGTTCCTTCCAATGCAAGGCAACTCCATGCATTCACGGCATAACTACACCCAAAGAAAACATGTCTCGTCGTATCTCCATCTTTGTCACACCACATGCATTTTATATTTTCAGTCATTGGAAGTGAATCTGTGCATAACCTCCAAGCCATGTGCTTTGCTCGCTGCGGGATTCAGAATCGCCATAGTCGTTTCCATAGTCTTCTATCTCCGTCTGCCACTGGCATGTTTCAGCTCAACCTGGAATTTGGTGCTTCAACCAAAGTGTGGTAGGCGGACTTGAAGTTTCCGGATGGAGCATGATGCCAATTCCAATGGTTTACACCAGTGGAGAGAGGAGGCTGCAGTTTCTGAATTATGTCAGCATCTTCCGCGTGAAAGAACACCCCTAAATAATCCTCTCGTCATTTCTTTGTATCAGGATCAACAAGGTCATAACTTTAGACAACATAGCAAGGATGTGGTCTAGTTCCAATATGAAAAAATTATCTGACCTCGGAAGCCAGGGGTCGTGATAAATGCTTGTCTATCAACCAAATTTAACTTCTTTTTGGCAATCGAGCCTGAGCACTTCTACACCTCTCATGACACTCCTCCAAGACCGGGATGGTCTCACACCCATAGTCGCTTCAAAAATTGTAGAGTTAGGGAAATACTTATCTTTAAAAACCCTCATAACTAGTGATTGCAAGTTCACCAGAAATCTCCATGCTTGTTTTCCCAATGGTGCCAAGTTTTCCGCTTTTAAATCACGGAAACCCAGGCCTTTGTTATCTTTTGCACAAGTCATCTTTTCCCATGCTACCCAAGGGATCTTCTGTTTACCTGTCGTGGAACCTTCCCACCAGAACATGGTAATCATGCTTCGTATGTCATCTAGCATGCCTTCCAGAATGGTGAAGCAACTCATGATGTATGTTGGGATAGCATGTAGAACATATTTGATGATGATCTCCTTTCCTGCCTTGGATAAGTTCCTTTCACTCCATCCATCAATTTTTTGTTTGATCTTGTCCTTCGGGTTCAAAAAGATGTCTGACTTGCGTTGTCCTATCTCCAACGGAAGTCCCAAGTAGGTGTCGGGCGATGAAACCTCAGGGATCTTAAGAATATCACACACTTTAGCTCTAGCATCTTCAGTTGCATTTGGACAAAATAAAATCCCTGATTTCTCTGCATTTATTTTCTATCCCGATGCATTCTTGAACAATATAATGGGCCAATGAAGATGATTTGCTTCCTTCTCTGTCGTTTCTCCAAAAAGTAAGGTATCATCTGCAAAGAATAGATGAGAGATTCTAGGGCCAAATCTAGAAGCCCCAATCCCCTTAATTTTTCATGCACACATAAGATCTGTAAAAGGTCTAGAGAAGACCTCCGAGAAAATAATGAAGAGGTAAGGTGATAGGGGGTCTCCCTGTCTAAGCCTCTCTTTGGATGGATTAACCTCATCTCTCCACCATTAAGAATAAATGAGAATGAAACTGTCGAGAGGCACAGTCGAATTAGTCTGACAAATGCTTCAGGAAATCCCATCACATTCAAAGTCCCACATACAAAGTCCCATTCAATTTTGTCAAAGACCTTGCTCATATCAAATTTAATGCTCGTGTGCCCCAGATTTCAGTCCTCTTGTTCTTCACAGTATGATGAAACTCATGTGCGATAAGGATATTATCTGTAATCATCCTCCCCGGGATAAAAGATGACCGAGATTCAAAGATAATCATCAGATTAATTGGTCTGAGCATGTTCTCCACCAACTTAGATGCTAGTCTATAGACCACGTTACACAGGATGATTGGCCGAAATTGTGTAATGAGTTCTGGCTTCTGTGTTTTTTGGATCAAGACAATGTGGGTGTAATTCACCTCAAGCTCAAATACACCATTATTCAGAAAATCCAGCACAAACGATGTGACATCTACCCCAACATTATGCCAAAATTTCTGAAAGAAGACAGGGCTCATACTGTTAAGTCATGGGGATTTGAATGGGTCCATTTTATTCACCGTCTTTTGCTGCATCAGTTCCCGTATATTGCCTCAAGAGGGATCCTACCATCTCCCTCGTGATGCATAACTGTAGTCGGCATACCACCTGCTGTATTGCCTCCACTGATGGGTCTGACGATGAGAATAAACCTTCAAAGTAATCCACGATAATCCTCTCAATACTAGCATCATCCATTTTCAGCTCCAAATTTGCATATTTTAAACCTCCAATGTGATTTATAGCACGGCGCCTTGATGCGAATTTATGAAAGAAACTAGTATTTCTGTCTCCCTCTTTATAATAGTGTTGATTTGCCCATTGTTTCCACTTCATGCTTTCAGCATCCTGTAACAGGTCATAGTCTCGCTAAAGCAAAACTATTCTCTCCTTAGCTTCCTGCGTAATAGTGCCCCTTTCTAATTCTGGGATTTCTTTCTTAAGCTCCTCAATGCGCTTTGGAATATCCAAAAATGTAGCCTTTCCCCAGTTCATCAAGTCGAGTGAGCAACTCTCCATTTTTTGAGGCAAAGTTACCACCAGCTCGTTCCAAGTCTCATCCATCATTCACAGTCACTGGATTTGACCCAATGTGCTTCAAATCAAAATCTCTTTCTTCGTCTCTGGCGATTTGCTGTAGGATCTCGCGACTGTAGTCTGGTGTGTAGGCTCATGTGGTAGGATTAAACCATAGGTAAAACGTTGACTAACGACCACGGGAAGAGGTCATGAAAGGCTTGATTGCATGTACCTCTATCAAACCGAGCTCTTTTTGTATCCGGACGAGTTGCGAGCCTGCTCCATGTGTATTTCGAACCTGTATAGCCCATGTCGAACAAACCACAAAAATCAAGTGCCTCTCGAAAAGCATCAATCTTCCATTCAGCTGTTGGTCGACTTCATTGGAATTCATCTTGTGACAAAACTTCATTGAAGTCTCCAAGGCATATCCACGGTATGGGGATTCTGAAACAAACTGTTTAAAATTCTGCCAACCTTCTCTTCTTCTAGCCACTGTCGATTCCCCGTAGTAACCAGTAACACGAATTTGACTTCCAGAAATTGATATAAAAACATCTATAAAATGATTCAACATTAGTTGCAAATCAACTACTACTTGCTTACTCCATAATAATGCAAGGCCACCAGAGCGACCTTGTGACTCAACAGCAACACCAAAATAATTTAATTGTGACTTCAAATTATTAATAACTTCTACCAAACACTTAGTTTCACCAAGAAAAATAACAACTGGAGATTCCAGGCATACCATGGTACGCAATTCCTAAACTGCCCAAACTCTTCCAATCCTGCAGCAGTTCCAACTTAAGATATTCATGGGCCTGGGCAGGACTGGTCTTCATTGCTAGTCGTTGCCTGTGTAATACTCGTACCTGCCACGGTTAAAGATGCCTCCTCGGGGGTGTTTTGTTGCTTCTGTCTTTTGTTTTCCACCTTTGGGATCTCCTGGGATGTTGTTCCAAGCTCCAGCTTCCGTTTTGTTTGTCCACGACCATTTATCGCCCTCGATTTTTCTGCCACAATTTTTTGATGCTTTCTTCTTTGTGGTTTTCTTCCTTTTTTTAGCCTTCTCAATCTGCTTCATGATTCTACCTGCAGGAGAGGAGAATTCAATTGGCACCTGCACCATCGTCGGGCTCAACGGATTGGCCGGAATTGAGAGAGTATCATTCTAATTACTCTCTCCGTATCATTGGATTTGGCACAATTTCTTTTCCCGATTGTTGTCATAGGTTTAGCACACTTCATTTTTCTGATAAGATTTCTTCAATTTCATTCACTAATTCTATTTTTTCTTTAAAAATTCAATTTGATTCACTCATGCCATTCTTCTAAATCAAAACAGCTAAACCTAAGGTGTCAAATCCAACTAAACGGAAGTAGTTGTGAAAACAACGGTGTGATATAAATTTAAGAAATTAATTTTACAGTACCTTTTCCTTTTTTGAAATTTATTTTAAAAATATTTATCAGAATTTACAATTTTATAACTTGATTCTACCGTATCGATTCTAACTTGTAAAAGATATGGTCTCCCATGAGACATACTAAAGTTTAGGCAGAGACGTGGCAAACCACCTTCCTATAAGTTTTGGGCCCATACCATAAATATTTTATTTTTGGGGCCTATTTTAAAATATCTAAAAAATATAGGGACCCTTTAGCAAAAGCACAAAAAAAAAATACCATCTCCCCTAACTCTCCCCTCATTCTTCTCCACATCTCCGCTACGTCCAGCAAGCTCAATCTACCAAAGAAAACATAAATACAAAACTTACAAAACATCAAATAAAATAACTTAAACATCAACTAAAACTAACAAAAACATATATCATCAACTCATAATAATAAAATATCAAATATAACTACCAAAACATCAACACAATCGTCAAATTAAAAGGCTTTAAACATCAAATTGAACTAACAAAACATATAACTTCAGCTGAAAATCATAAAATATCAAGGCCAAAGCTTAAAATGTCAAATTAATATCAACTTCAAAGCATAAATCTCAACAACCTACACGTAAACGTTAATTGAAAGTATAAATGCTAACAAAATAGAATAAACATCAACTACACTAAAATAAACATCAACTAAAATAGAATAAACTGAACTACGATAGCATAAGCATAAGCATCAATAAAATTGTAAACGTATAAATTTATTGAACATCATCAACTAAATAATAACCTAAACAAACGTATAAAACATCAACTGAAATAAATCTCAACAAACAACATGTAAACATCAACGGAAATAAGTCTCAACAAACAACGTGTAAAAATCAACAAAATTAAGTCTCGACAAAATATGCATAAATATCCACTGAAATATTATTAGTATTCGATTATCAAGCTAAATCCAGAAGATTCAACAGACAACAACCTCAACATCTGAATCTCCTTCACGACTCCGACATCAATCTGCACCCCGCTCGACCCCACTCAGCTCTGACTCACCACAATTTTCCCACTCACCGCGTTGGCTCGCTAGGATTAATTTACTGAGCAGGCTTTATCTAGCGGGGATGATAAGCTGCTCCATTGAAATTATGTTGATTTTCTCTGCCAGCTTATCACTCCCAAAGAACACAAACGAAATTCCAAAACTCTAGCAAGATGTTGGGATCGGAGTTGAAACGGTAAGAAAATATCTGCAGAAAAACGATGAGGAAATGGCAACAGATTATGTTCTCATTGCGCATGGAGTCCACCACTATATCAAAATGAGAAGAACATGTCGTAAAGGGTCTATGTCCATCAAGCTGGACATGAGTAAGGCTTTTGACAGAATTGAGTGGTTTTTTCTACTCAAGTTTCTCACGAGAATGGGATTTAATTGTACATTTGTCAGTCTCATTGAAAACTGCATATCAATAGTCAAATTCTCATTCACGCTTAATGGAAAGCAGTTTGGAAGGGTAATATCTTCTAGAGAGCTTAGGCAAGGTGATCCGCTATTCTCATATTTATTCATCATTTGCGGAGAAGTATTCTCTCAAATGTTGCAGGTAGCTGTGCTAAAAAGGATCTCCATGGACTAAAGATAGCTCGGTCAACACCGATTATATCTCACCTTCTATTTGCCAATGATACATTATACTAGGGTAGGCTACCACACAGGAGGCAATACATTTAAAGGACATCCTACAAAATTTTGGGCTTGCCTCAGGACAAAAGATTAATTTTAACAAATCTTTTGTCATGTTCATCCCAAATACCTCCAATAGCGACAAATCCAGAGGCCTAACCATACTAAAAATGACAGAAACAGTCAGCCATGAGAAGTATCCAGGACTCCCAATAATTTTTTGGAGATCTAAGTCAGCTCCATTGGAACTTCTCAAAGACGGAATAGTGAAAAACGTTAATAGTTGGGACAATAAACAACAATCCAAGTGGGGAAAGAGTGCTTGTTAAAGCGGTTTTACAATCCATACCCACATACACCATGTCTTGTTGCATGCTGCTTGACAACCTAATAGATGATATACACCAAACGTATTCACGATATTGGTGGGGGAGTACTTCTCAAAAGAAGAAGATACACTGGGCCCAATGGTGCCAATTATACCTACCAAAGGGATTAGGAGGATTAGGCTTCATAGATATCAAGATCTTAACACAGCAATGCTAGGAAAACAGGCTTGGAGAATACTTAACAACCCATAGTCGATGGTGGCAAGGGTCATAAAAGCTAAATATTTTCCTTCATCGTCTTTTGTAGAGCCCGACCTAGGCTATGACCCATCAAACGCATGGCAATCCATCATGGAAGGGACACAATTACTAAAGTTAGGCGTTCGTAGACGTATTGGATCTGGGGTAACTACAAACATTAAACATGATCCTTGGTTACCAAGAGTGGGTAACCCAAAGCCCCAATCCTTTCCGTTATCTTTTCTGGATGACATGACAACGAGTTAACTGAAAATGGGAGGCATGAATAATTGGAATGAAAGTCTTATCAAAGAAACTTCCAATGCGAAAAAAGCCTCTCTGATTTTAGCCATGCCATGTAGCAACAACCGTTATCACCAGGATACATGTTCCTGGCAGCCAACGGCTGATGGTAAGTACACGGTTAAGTCAACATATAACTTGGGCATTAACTCTACACTCTATTCCTACACAGGATACATGGCGAACAATAGTCTGGGCCCCTCACAACATTGGAAACAAATATGGAATCTAAGAGTGCACCTAAAACTGAAACATTTGTCATGGAGATTGTGCAAGAACTAGCTACCATCAGCAGCTAATCTTCGACAGAGGCACACAATATATGAAATGACATGTATTCTTTCAATGCCCTGCAGCACACCACATCTGATTCATGGGTTTATGGAGAAGCATGCAGGCTACACATTCTATACAATGTTAAAAATTCAAAGGCCCCGTCACTAAGGGCATGTTTACAAACTTCAATGAAGAAAGGACTATCAATCCAACATATTCAAGGAGATGCGCAAATTATAGTCCACGCTATCAGTAGTCGAAAAGATGACCTATTTAATTTTGGGCTACTCATAAACTATATCTCGACCCTTATGAAGCCCCACAATTGTCTTAAAATAGATTGGATTATAATACAGAACAATGTAATAACTCATACTTTGACTAACCATGCCAAATCTCTTTATGGGATCATATCCCACAATGTGTAACAAATTTCTTTGATAATCAATGAATACACAATGTGTAATAAATTTCTTTGATAATCAATGAATACATCTTTTACCTAAATTTTTTTTTCACAATGTGCTGATATAACTCTACGTGGTCTGGCAGTGGTCCAAAGGCGGTCTAGCAGTGGTGCGACGGTATTGGGTAAGGGTGTGATTGTCCTCCCAAATTCAACTTTTATTCTAAGGGTATTTTTGTCATTTTAAAGGGTTAACGGCTGGAAAAGCACGGTTAACACCGGAATGTCCACTTTCATTAACTAAGTATGATTTATTTTTAATTTTAAATTATTTGAGGATTATATTGACACTTTCGCAAGTATATATGATTACATTAGTATATCGCCCCAAGTATTAAAGACAAAGCAACAACATTAGGTCCTTTGTGACAATAACGGATAAGATTGAGGGCTCTTTTAGATAAATCGGAAGTTGGAAACTCAACAAACAAAACAACAGAAGCTCGCGGAAATATAGCTCGAATGTATTTGTAGAAGGAATTCGAAGAACACAGACACCCTTTCCGTTGATTCAAATTTCTCCAAATGGATCCAAACACTGTAAGTCTTATCTTTTTCCTCATGGTATTGCTTGCTATTGGCGAGCTTATGCAAATCGCCCAATTTGGATTGAAATCTGTTTATTGTGCAATTTATTTTTCTCAAAATCGATTAGTGAAGGACTGTTTCAGCTGAGACTTTTTGTTACTGTAAATTATCCTTAGTATCTCGTCATTTTCATCGCTAGATCTGTTGACCGTGCTGAAAATATTGGATGCAATTGGGTCTTGTGATCCAATACTAATACATTTGGGTAGGGTTACTTGTAGGATGTGATGCAATTCTAATATTGATTTGATGTTGTGATTTGAAGGAAGTGGAGATCATTCTTAGTTTATTTTATTTGAAGTAAATAACGTTAATGTGCACATTTTTTCACTCGTTGGTAATGTGGCACAAATTTATGATTTATCCATTCTGGATGGAGTTTCTGTATATTGCTTGCATGAACTATTTTATCCATCTAAATCTAGGTCTTGGTATATTAACAATTTAAGTCTAGACTCAGTCATTGGAGACAGGGTGTTATGAGGGTTGCATTGTTTAATTTGTATGTCTAATTCGATTGTAGTTTTGTAAGTTTTGGATTCAGTGTTTCTCTTGGGATAGTATTGCTGTTACCAAATTTCAGTTTTAGTAAATTGGTTTGAAGGCTATCAGATGTGTTTTCCTTCTCTCTTCAGCTGGTGGTCAATATGGTCTAGTTCAGATTCCATACTCTTTTTGATTATCTGGTTTGGTTTTGTTTTCTCTAAAGAGGAAATTGGAGTTTCATATGAAATCTAATGCTCTTCTGATCAGATGACTATCTGATTTTAGCTGAATTTTAGTTATCAGAAAATCCCATGTGATCGGGCCTCTCCCTACTATTCTCTACTCTTACATCTCTAAATTATTGGAAGTGGTATCAATTAAAATCCAATTTGTATGTCTAATATTTATCTCATTGGCCAGCCTGCAGGGGAGAATTATTCTCACCCTAGGATTTGCTTCTTCCATGTGCTGTTCAAGGTAGGGAACATTTACTTCACTGATGAAGCTTATGTATTTTCTTTTCTTATTTGGGGCAAGTAATAAGTTTGAATGCTTTGTGTTCACTTGGCAGGCTGCAGCTCTAGCCTTTTACATTCTCTCAGCTCTGTTTTTTGATAGTTTTGTCATCATTTTCGTGGTCACCGTACTTCTCGCGGCCCTGGATTTTTGGGTGGTCAAGAATGTGAGTGGGAGAATTCTGGTTGGTTTGAGGTGGTGGAATGAAATCAATGATTTGGGTGAAAGTGTATGGAGATTTGAATGCCTTGATCAGGAGGTGGGTTTTGATATTTTCAGTATCTTGGATTCGTACATCACATATAGCAGATGCATCAAATCTTTCCATTGACTAACTATTAATTGCCTTGTTTCTTTACGTCTTATAGTCCATGGCTCGAATCAATCAGAAGGATTCATGGCTGTTCTGGTGGACTCTCTATCTTACTGTAAGAAGATTCCTTCTCTTCTAGCTTTCTCTGGCACATCTGTTTAGAGCTCAAAGAATCTGGACCACATGACAGCAGGATTTGTTTTCGGTAGCTATCTTGCATGCTTGAAGGCTGTTGAATGTGAGATGTATAAGTATATAAATAAAACCTGAACATTCACTATTAACTATCAAATGAAAGACAAAGTACATCTGAATGTTTTCTTTTTAGGATTTGCCTTTGGAACAATGGCCAGATCTAGGTAGCTGAAGGCATAGACTAATTTCAAGGTCAATAATGTCCAACAGCCTTTTGCTGTCTAGTATGTCAGAGAAGCAGGTTTTAGGAATTTCTTTATTGACTAGAATTATTGTTAGCTTGATATTATTATTATTTTATTGCAGGCTGTAGCATGGATTTTCCTCGGAATATTCTCCCTTGTAAGGTTTCAAGCAGATTATCTCCTTGTTGTTGGAGTGTGTTTGACTCTCGGCATTGCAAATATTGTTGGCTTCACTAGGTGCCGCAAAGGTGAGCTGATTAGAGTACAGTGTTGAATATTTTTTCGCTGAATTTACCTACCAACTGTTCTGTAGTTGTTGGTTTTGAGTATGTATTTTTTCCCATCATTAGCATAAGAGTGAAGGAGACATTTCTGGTAGCTAATAGTTAAGTCCCTGAATAAAATATTTGTGATATGGGCCTTTAAAAGGAAAACAGAAATGGTAGATTTCAAGAGTGAGATATAGCAACTTCACTACAGGCCAACTATAAATAGTTTTAAAAAAAGCAGCTCTTATCCGAAGCTGATGGCTCAACTTCATCTATCAGAGAGGGAGTTGGGAGATTAAGCTTTTGGAATCAATTTACTTGTTCCAACTTCCAACTGATATACTCCCTTGAGGCTATTACACTACTATTTAAGCTTGAGTTTATTAAGTGTTTAGTAACTCAGGTAATTTTGCTCGACTCTTTACTATCTCCTGTTTAGTTGGCAGTGTACTTTTTAACTATTTGGTAAAGCAAGTTTTGAATAAGTAAATCACCTAAAGTTGGATTTGGAATTGAATGGTTAAAAGAGTTAGCTTGTGTAACATGTACTAGTGCTGGAGTTTATGTTTCAAAGTGATGAATCTATTTGTTTCTCCAGTTCTTACAGCTTGGTTATCTGGGTAAAGACAGCATATGACACCAAGTTTCACTCTTGTCAAGTGTTTTTGTTATATTACTTCCAGTGAATTGTTTCTTTTTTATCATTCTTCTCCTTTGTTTTGCTTTGTGAAATTACACTTTTCATGATATTCAGAGCTTCTTCTCCATACAAAACATGTCTCCCTCGGAACATTCCTGTGATGGAGAAGATGCTTTTTATAGCTGAATAAACCATGTTGAAATGTGTTCATTGTGTCTTTCAGATGCCAAGAAGCAGCTTCAAGCGTTCGCTACTCAGACCATTGCTTCTCGATTTTCCTCCACAATACAATCAGCATTCAGTGTCGTGTAAATCGCCCAGATCAGACTAGTAAAAACCGTTGCACCTGAAACCCCCAAGATTAAAGATGTTGGCTCATAGTTCATTACTGTATTGAGGAACTGTGCCCCTCCTGTACTTTTGCTCCATACTACATCAATATATAGACAACCAGGAGGTGATCTGTTTTGGTATTGTTCTCCGGAAGGAGTTTTAGTTGAAGTTTTTGTACATCTCGACTAATGTACTGCTATGCCCATAACTTTAGAGCATTGAATGTTAAAAGAGATTGTCAAATTTTGTATACCAAGCCTATTAAGAAAATAACTAAATGAATTATTTCCAATCATTCTCGTTCATACTTCATTTTGATGGGGTAAAACTGACAGATACAATTACAATCCTGATAAAGTTTTAGACGGATGGCATAAAATGCAACAAAAATGGCACTAATCAGAATCCATAACTTTGTAAAGTTTCTAAAATAACGCGTTGAGTGTACTATTGTGTGAATACAATACAGCAAGTATCCTTGTAGTAATTGGTCAGAAAATTTTATATGTTGGAGAATTTTATATGTTAAGGTGTTGGTCCAATCACATATTAACACGTGTCAATTTTTAATTTATTTTTTATAAAAAATAGTTGAATATTAAGTAGTGACTGAATTTTTGAACACATGACAATATGTGATTGAACTCTCACCTTAACCTAGAAAATTCCTAACATATAAAAGTTTTACAAAGACTTGAGTGAGACGGTCTCACTCATTATTATTGTGAGACGGAGGGTCTAAGTACAATTATAAAAAGATGAGGAATGACATGGGGTGCATTATGTAATTTTTAAAACTTTACTTATTACTTTGTCTCACCAACGGTCTCATATTAGTCTTTCTCTAAAAGTTTTAGCAAAAGAAAGAAGTCAATCCAAGTAGCATAATCATTTATTTACAAGTTGATGAATAATCTTTTATGCAATAATTTTTAAAAATAATTTTACAGGACATTTTGCATATAATTTCAATGTTATAGAACGGAAAATAACGATGTCGGGGTTCTGTTTTCTTCCACCCATTTTTTTTACGTTGTCATTTTCGCATAAAATTTCGATGATATAGAACGGGAAAATACTACTCCCTCTGTCCCAGTTCAACCAGCACACATTTTTGTCAACTTTCTCAAGACA
>JAULKK010000008.1:12757796-12770616 GCA_032355705.1 Rubia peregrina
ATTTCTAAGAGATTATCAGCTTGATGAACAGATCACGGTTTTGTGTAGTTGATTTATAGATTCCTAAAATCTCTTTGGACGATGCCGGTACCTGCCACTACTTACCAATCTTAGTAGTACGAATGGGAGAAAAAATTACAAATTTCATCTTTGACCCATAATACTCGAGCTTCCTCTCAATTTTGATTGTTGTATCTCCCGTGGTTTATTGATTGATTATCTGGGTCAAAATTTAACATTTATGAACTCGAAACCTTAACGGTCGACAACATTTACAAACTCGTAACTAATATTCTACAAATAGAGAATTCTAAACCAGAAAACCAAGTTTTGACCAGATATTAGACCCAATTATTTTAGGTACCGGAACCTATTGTAGCTTCCAGTTCTGGTAGCTACAGCCACAACTGAAGAAATCACTCAAGTTTTGAACTCGGAAGCTATTTAAATGTGATTTCTCTGGTAGAAGAAAGACGGAAAATAGCCGCCTTCCATTGCATCATTTGAAGGCGGTTCTAAGAATCCACCACTACACAACAGTACAAACTTAATACAAAAACACCACTAGTAACACATTTTGGTAAAATTTAATTACATTAGAATAATTTTAGCCTCAAAATCATATAACGATAATTCAACACCTACCTAGTACAAAGACACCACCTACCAACAATTAGGAAACTCATATACCAAGTCCTTCCCTCCAGTCAACACCAACCTAGTAGATAAACACCACCTAACAACAATTAGGCAATTCGAACACAAAGTCCTTCTCTCCAATACCTACCTAGCACATAGACACCTGACCCGCACCCGCAAGGTAATTCTAATTAACTCGAGAGTGCTTAGAAGATCAAAGATAAGAATTTATATTATTTCTTCCATACTCTTTCCTAACTGCAATAAAGTAGCTACTGGCAAGTCCAGGTTCATCCACAAAGATACTAGTATTTAAAGGTTAGCCAGACACAACCCACAATCGGGCATCACCCCAATTGTGTTTTGGGAATAGTTATAACTAAACAGATAGAGAGGTGGTTTGTGAACTAAAAACTACTAACATGCAATTAAAGAGAAGTAAATTATGAATTAACTAGTCTTGGGGTATTTGTCTAACCTGTCCGATATAGATATTTGATCCAAGGTTTAATCACATATAGACATATAAACCTAATCGCATGTTTATGTCACATATTGTAGATATGGCTGGCAATTCCCACTGCCTATCACACAGAGGTTTGACTCCCTTAAAACCATCTCGCCACCTTAGTAATTAGGGTTGCGCTCCAATCCTTCCGACTCTGAATTTATCCCCGTAATCCCACTTATTATGCTAACGAGTCTCTTCTCAAATAAACTTAAGCCTCCACATGAAACACTATTGGATACGTGAGTGAACCTAAAACATCCTTGGATCTATACGATGGACACTAACCTTAGGCTCAAAGATCGGCCTTGTGATGACTCTAGGTTCAATACGACCCTAGTCACTACAAACTACGAACACTCAATTATCAGGGTAAGATAGGATTTCCCCTGTTAGGAATTTTTATACAATGACCCCCTGTCTCCTGCTCCTAACATGCGATCACTCACACAACTAGCCAATTATAATTAAAGTCTAATGATCATCTCGGTATTCTTAAGGTTGAATGAATGCACTCATCTCCCCGGTACTCTCAAGACTACAATAGTAATAAGCAAACACAAACAAATTAGAATTTTAGCCTAGCACGATATTATACTATGAATGAAATTATACATGCATCATAAAACACATCATGGCATAAATCATATAAGAATAGAAACCTCAAATCATACACAATATTCATAAGCATAGAAATTCAGGGTAATCTAGAATATCACAAATCCTAATCAAGTTATGAATAAAAATACAACCCCAAGAAAATGAACTACTCTACTACTACTAAATCAATGTCATTCATTGAATTAAATGTCAGGGATCTAAGAACTAAATGAAGGGGGGTAAGATCCCTATAGAGAAAATTCTCATCTTCCTTCCTACCTACCACTCTCTAAAATCTACAATATGGCTACTTAATTAAAACCCTAGGAGACTAAAAGCTCTTATATAGTATGATAGATTGGCCTTGAAAGGCTCAAGGTAAAAAAAACCTAGGGAACCTCGCTAGCACAGGCTGTGCAAGATTACAAGGCCCGACCAGCATCACCCGTGAAATAGTTCATGAGATGTCGGCTAGAGCCCTTGTTCCTGCATCCTAATAGGATGGGTCATGCTCAATTGCACTGCCCATCGTTTGGAACTCATGTTACCCACATGTTGAGTGCACGGGGAATTCCAAGTTGCACATCCCATCGGTTGGGCCTTCATTTCCTTATTCTTCAAGCACAGGTCGTGCAAGTTTACACGGCCCATTGTTTGGGCACCATCTTCTTAGCATAACATATGGCACGGACCGTGATATTTTTCACGGCACATGTCCTTTTTCGACTCTTCCAAACTTCGTTATTTTTTTCGGTGCATTTATCTATTACCACTTTTTGACTTGTGCCCTTTAGCCTTTCACCATTCTTGTGAATGGCCTTCAATAAACTACTATAAAGTGCTTATGAGGTACCTACAAAAAAGCTTGCAAAATAGAATCTAGATCTCGTATGGAAAAATATCCATAAGACTCAGAAAAGTTTAAATATTGAAGGATTTTGATATGAAAATCCAAAATGTTTATCTAAACCCCTTATGATGTAAACCTACCTAAATCCAAAAATGTACCAACAAAAAGATAATAAAATATATGTTAAATGCTTCAGAAAATACATGCATCTGACATCTCATCAACACCCATAATTCAGTAATTCGGATACCAACTCCTCCCCTTGAGGATCTATTTTAAATTCCACCACATGTGCAAGTACATTTTTCCACGTGTGTTTCTAGAAGCTTTCAAGCGTCGTATATCCCTCACGCAATACTATTTATCGTCATTAATTGGCCCACACTTCTAATTATCTAGCAGCAAACTTAATAGTTATTCAAAGTATGTATAAATCTCTAGATCTTACCTTAAATCCTCCACCCGATGCTCTAAGAAGCTAGCACGAACCTTTCAACCTTCTTCAGAAACCTTAGGCTTCACATATAAAAATTTAGCAATCTCCTAAGAATCAAATTCACTTCATGTTCCTTCTTCAAAAGCAATTCAAGTGCCCGATGCTTGTCGTCCCCATGAGAATATTGAACGTCCTTATGTAAGATCTTCCTTTTAAAACTCTCATACTTTGCTAATAAATTAACAACAAAATTTCATTCTTCGTCATAACGATTCTTTCACTCATGAACCCTAGTCAACAAGTAGAAAGAATCATCTTCTAATTCCCTCTTTGTTCCCAACAATTGCTCCAGATGGTCAGCCTCCCTAATATGATAGGCTCTTTTTATCAACCTCGTGCGTCTTGTCCACCAAATATTTCCGCCACTCATTTTCATTCCACTTTACATCCATCAACTCCTTATTAAACTTCCAAATCAAAAAATCCTGCTCCAAAAGATAAGCATCATACACCTCTAAAGACACCAAGTTTTATTCCAAATACATCCTCCACTCCATCTCATATTCCATAAACCTTAGCAATAACCCTCTCACCCGACATCCTAGATTTATTTCCCACTCCGTCGCTCCCCACGGAATCCCCACACACTTAAGGTACTCATAGACGACTACCAAATTAAGAACAAAAATCCTTATAGCTCAGCCAAGTCACCATCCAACTTACCTTTAGGAAACTCACCATTAGATTTTGAATAACCAACATCATCCTCCTTCCCCATCATTGTCCCCCTAGCCATTCGAGAAAATCCATCCAACATATGTACAAACCTCCCACCTGACACAATGTGTAGCCCAGTATAAATCTACCCCCCATTGCAGTAGTTCCCCCATCGATGGAAACGACACCATCTTAGCATAATTATCGATAAAGATAAAAGCATGATGGCCTCCACTGGAATGCCTTTATCCCCAAAACCTGTAATATCCAGGCTAGGGTTATGGTCACAAATACGGACTAATGATTTCCACCACCCAGCCTTATTTATCCTACCATACATATCACTATAAATAATCATAGAACCCTTGAATCTTCAATAACATATTAACCAACACAAAAGGATAACCTGGGTGAGAAGAACCATCCACTTTCATCCCCTTAACCTCATCACACAATGCGTCACTTGCTTCATCTTTCTCATTATAGAGAGTGTTCACATTCGTCAATTCCATGACCATCTCTTCACGAACCTCGCCTATTTTCCAACACTATTTTCAACATTTTTTTGTAAAATCGATGATCTTATCCGTGTAATCAACAACACATTGTGCTACTGATATCATAGCATTGCCACCTACATAAACAAATTTCCTATTAGAACAATTGGGAACCAACACATCTTATATTCGAAGATAGAATTAACACCTCCTTAGCTAACCTAGCCACGCTACAAAACTTGTGAACACCAATTCTGAACTCTAACGATAGCTTCATCATGCCGGCGAGCGCAGCGCTTTTAGTCACCATAGTGATATGAGCTTCCAATTTTATTATCTTTGAGGCTCTGGCACTAAGATCCTCTAACCCACCAGTGTTTCGTTTAGAAGACCCAGCACCTACCTCGCCGTCATCAACCAAACGTTGATATATGCAAGATGCGGCCAACTTTAGAACACTCTTATCATCCCCACATTGATTGATAGATGTGCACCTATCTCTATCTGCGGACACCACACCTTATATTTTATATAGTTTCACAACAGAAAAAATAAATTAGTACAACATCATAACACAACCACCCCACACTACTAGTGGTTCAGATATCCTAATATAACAACATCGCCTTCCCCTAGGCCTCCCTATCTTCATCAAATAAGGAAGCATCTCCCTCATAGCACTTGTTTCCTACTTTCAATTTGCATCCCTAGCCACAGGCATCATGTCAATCCATGAAGTCAGGGTGTCAGTACCAGCACATTTCACATAAAATAACTTATCTTTCCAAACACCACAATCATTGGGAAACCCTTGCACATCATTAACCCTTGACAGTACAAGATAGGAATCTACTCAAGACTTAGGAAAATTCACCTTACTTATTTGATAAAATGTAGAAAGTAATTCCATCGTAAAATTCTTCTTAGCCTTACACCACACCTGCTTAAAACCTACCACTGTGACCACCCCTGAGGATTCAGCTAGGAAAGAGCAACCCCATAAGCCTCCAACATGCCCACAATGTAATCCAGGATAGGTAAGGTCATGTCATAAAAAATTATTGTACACACTAAAACTTCTAGATGGGGGACCTTCCACCATATCACCGGCACAAGGAATTCTACTTTCACAATCATTCATAAATGAATGAAGCTCCCTCAAGGCAACTATGTCTACAGAGATAAGTACACTATCACAACCATTACCTTTGCTCATCATACTTATGAAATACATGACTACACGAAAGGTAGCCTACCTTCCACTCTATAAATGAGCCTTAACAAACCTTACATTAGCGGGATATTCCACAAAAACATAAATCTTTTCTAAATTAGTCCCGCTAATTAAGAAAATTCTTAAATTCCCATTAAACACACTGTCGTAGTCAACACGTGTACTGCTCCTTTTATAATTTAAAAAATTTCCTAACCTTTGGAGCCACTTGTAACCACCACCCAAAGTTATAGGAATGCAATCTCGAGGCACACCCTTCCCCACTTCTTCACCCACGAAGCCATCTTTCGCTTCATAGCCAACTTATTTTCAAAATTGAAAAGCAATAATACGATTAACTTTGTAACCTCACTTATATATTCACTTCACTCAGTTTGATTAAAAAAAAGTTAACTTGCTCCGCTCACCACAACTTCTTGGCTGGGAAGCTTATGGTATATACTTACCCAGTCAAGAAAATTCTATCTTTAGAACTAACACCTCGTCAGAACAAAGCGGTTCGCCAAACATGCGGTTCGCCAAACATGCACAGCACCTCGCTTGAGGCAAGAGAATAACCAATTACCACAACACCCTTTACTAGACCACGATCTAGATGAGTGGAGCACATCGCGCCCAACATGATCACTCATTGAATATGCCTACAAATGAAGATGCATAACGCCGGTGCAAAGTAAGTGATACTAAACTAAAAATATAATTTAAAAACCCATAAATTGGGCATCAGAGCTTTCTCTCGAGGAACACTTTCGAGACCTCTTTTGCATCTACTCAGAGAGGCTGTGTTTTGAATGTTGATCCCATGAACTATGCCGATCTAGAAGACCCCTCTGCATCATACAGATTAAAAAGTTCTAGTTATAATCCAACTTATACATAATCTTATCTATGTTACTTAGTTAACAATAGCCAACTGAGTGAAGTTATCTCAACAAATGCAGTATTAATGGTAATGAGAGTAGCCAATTGACTAAAGTTATCTCAAACAAATGCAACATTAATGGTAACAAATATAGTGTGTATCGAAAACAGTACAACTTTTTCACTGGCTTTACAGTAGGTGTTTTTGTACAAAATTCAGTGCTCTTCTTCCATGGGTTTGGCCTTTTCTTTTCCAAACCTAACTTTATCCTTACATAAAACTTATTGGAGTCAGAGGCGGCTAATCAATCGCATTTGTTTTTGAATTTGTTAGTTCTTCAATGCTAGTTCCATGTAGTATAAGAAATACTAGTTTTAAGATAACTTAGGCATATTTTAACGAAGGAGAAATGATTTATTGACGAACTTTAATGTTACCTTCTAGAAAGTTGTATAATTAATATTCACAATCAAATACGTGCACTAATACAAACAGTACATATTCTAAGGTAACAAATAAATATTCTACGTGAAAATTGTCAGCAATATTTATTTCATTTTGCTAATGTTTTCCACTTGTTTTTTACATGTTCATGGTAGTTGAATTTGCACATTCATTCACTTCTTCAGAAATTTCATTCCCGTTGAAATCTACAACAAAAGGTCCGTGATTGTAGTAGTTATCTTGTGGAGCATAATTTGGAACAATCTTATCTTTACCAGGTGAAATTTCATTCGATCCGAACTAAATTTGTTCGAATGAGACTGAAATTTAGTTGTGTGAATATCTCCGACGCATAAGCTACGTGGAGTTCATTGATTCAGATTTCAATTAATTCTTTATTATTGAGGATTGAAAATTCTTGTAGGTCAAATTGGAGATCGTAGATTGGCCATGTGATTAGAGGAGTACATGTCAGAGGTTTCTATTAGAATAGATGAGATAAGAGATTGAGATATGATTGAATTGCGATAGGATTAAAAGAGATTCACTTTATTTTTATTCTTACTCTTGTAACCTATATAAACCATGCTTAGCAATAGGCTATGTAATCAAACATTTTAGCGTTTAGATGGTTTCAATTCCTTTCTAATCTTGGTCCCTAATTTCTTTCCTTCTCTCTTTTCAGCTTTTTTGCTGTTTCAACTATATCCATATCCTAAAAATATTCCCGGTCAGATTTCGGCGAGTTCTAAGCAAGTTTTGAGCAAGTTTCTGGAGGTCTGACCAAGGTGTTGTCTTCTCATATCGTTCCTCAGTGTTTTCAAATTGTTGTCCTCTCCCTCTAGTCGTTATCTCAGCCGTTGTGGTTTGTCAGCATCGTCCCGATCATTATCTCTGGCTTCATTTCTGCGGTTTTGGTTTCATCTCTGGCAGTCTTGAACTTCTCTGGCAGTGACTCATTATCGAGCGGTGTTTCTCAGTTAGATCCATGGTTTAGCAGCTTGTTCTTCATGGAAATCCCCATGTCCCTTGTCCTTTGTTGGTTTCTTCTATTTTCTTTTGGCTTTGTGGAATAGATAATTTTGATAGAATATTGTGTCAATTGGGCGGTATCTCAGAGCATAATATGTTGTTACTTGTCCTCTCGGACTTGTTCAGGTTGATTCTTTTAAATACTTCCTCTCAAAATCGAAAGTATTGTAGGTCAAAGGTGATTATAGATTCTAGAGCCACAAAAAATATGGTGGCGTCTCCTACTATTGTTGATCACGTAACCCTTTATAATGATACTAACTTCACCATTGTTTGTAATGGTTCTCAACTTTATATTGCGCATATTGGTGATTTTACACTTTCTAAGTCTATATCCCTTAATGATGTGCATATTGTGCCTACTATCACTAAAAGTCTGCTTTCGATTAGCAAGTTAACTCAAGAGTCAAATCCAATTGTTTTCTTTGATGATCGTTCAGTTATTATTCAGCAATTACTAGGGAAATTTTATGTCGTGGTCATAATGAAAATGGACTATATGTTTAAACTATGGTGCATCTGCTCTATCGTTAACCATGGAATCAAATAAGTCGCATGCATATTTTGAAACATGGCATGCTAGACTTGGTCATGTTCCTCATTCTATTATTTCTGTTTTACGTGCTTCTAGATACATATCTTTCTTATCGGTTTTGGCTAAACCACCATTTGTGATGCCTGTCAAGAGGCTAAATGGAAACTATTATCTTTGCATGCAAATGATAAACGCGTTGCCAAGGTGCTTGATTTAGTTCATTGTGATGTATAGGGAACCTCTCCCATTTTGTTTGTTGCAAGATTTTCCTATTATGCTATTTTCGTAGATGATCATTCTCGGCTCTCTTGGTTTTACCCACCACGCCGCAAATCTAATGTTGGGATGTTTATCGTCAATTTGAAGCCTTTGTGGAAAACTAGTTCTCTTCCACCATCAAAGTTTTTCAAAGTGATGGAGAGGGATGGAAGTCATCAATGGTCGCTTACGTTATCAATTTTAGACGAAGGGATTCATCATCAGATTTCTTGCCCTTATAATCCTTAACAGAATGGTCGGGCCGAACATCACATTGTAGAAATGGGCTTGTCTATGTTGTACCACTCACACGACCCTCTCTCTTACTGGCCTATCGCTTTTGATGCAGCCATTTATAGCATTCACCGGTTGACGATTCATGTTCTTGGCGGACGGTCACCATTTAAGTTTATTAATGGTCGGGTTCCCATGTACACCAACTTCCATGCATTTGGTTGTCGTGTGTACCCTTATCTTCATCCATATACTGCTCATCAAACTTGGTCTTCGTTGTTTTACCTGTATCTTTCTTGGGAACACCTCCCAGTATCAAGGATATCAATGTTTGGATCCCACGCCTCAAGAGATTTATGTAACCAGACACGCTAGGTTATGATTGAGATGTGATCGAGATTGGACATTGGGATATGATAGGCAGTGATTGAGATATGATAGGATTGATAGAGACTCACTTTCTGTTTATTCTTACTCTTGTAATCTATATAAATCATGTTTATCAAAAAGGTATGCAATCAAACATTTTAGCCTTTACAGTTTCATCAGAGCGGCGCTGAACGAAAAATACCAGAGAGTAAGGATTTGACATTTGAGCTGTGAATTAGAGTGAAGAAACGGCAGTTACGTTGGAGAAGAAGAACAATGACAAAAAAGAAGAAGATCCGGTCTTTTTTGTGTTATAACCCGACCTGACACGCATTTATATCTTTTTCCAAATTTACATAACTTATGGACAGGTAACCCGACATGAGATATTCTCCTTGTTTTTTTATGTGAATGAATTCTAATTTGGTGAAATGAAATTTTTGACGGTTGTACTCTTAGGTAGATTTTCCTAACTTGTAAAAGATAGTACCGCTTTAAGAGAATTTAAGGAAGAAGTGATCTTTAAACTTTGCTGAATCTTGGTTTTGGAAAACTTCAGTTTGGGGGAAATGTGAGAATAACTTTGAGCTACTTTCTTTCCAACATTTCCCCGCAAGTTTAAATATAAGAAAATGTTTTCCTAAGCATGTGATAGCCTTGGCACAAGAAAAAATAAGCAGCACAGAAAAGTTCAGCACAAACAGAAGAATCCACAGCTTTTTGGTTCACGTGAACAAAAACTGAATCCTGAAGAATTCTTTTTCTGATACATACATTATACCATCTACTTCATATCTTGTTTCAATTTCGACCAAACCATATATTGGAAACAGAGGAGCAATTTTGTTGCAGTCGAATGGCTGGAGAAGATCAGCAGCAGAAGCTATTGCTGGACGAACACACAGAGAAGCATTTCACGGCGGGAGAAATTGTTCGCGACATAATCATCGGAGTTTCAGATGGCCTCACAGTCCCATTTGCCCTGGCTGCTGGATTGTCGGGGGCTAATGCGTCATCCTCAATTATACTCACTGCCGGCATTGCTGAGATCGCTGCCGGTGCAATCTCCATGGGCCTTGGAGGGTATTTATAATTATTTCTCTACTTTTTCCACATGAATTCTCTTTTTATATATATGGGTATGGCTTATATAGTGCAGCTTTATTTCTGCAGCTATTTGGCAGCAAAAAGTGAGGCCGACCACTATGCCAATGAGTTGAAGAGGGAGGAAGAAGAAATCATAGCCGTACCCGATACAGGTTCTCTTTTCTTTCACAGCCTTTATTTATTCTTTCCGTCAAGGTAGGATATTCTATATTTTAGCCTTAGTGAAATTTTATTTTAGTTTTGACGTTGAGCTCCGTCCCACGCAAACTTTCGAACAATCTTTTTCACCGTCTTTAATAATAAAAAACATATTTGTTGGTAAATATGTGTAGTTATGGACAATAACGACACATAAAAATTTAATATTTAGAAACTACATGTTACGGCGAATATGACCATATCTCATACGATAAAATTATTGTTCATATATGTGGTCAAAGTTTGACTACTTTATCTATAAAAAAAATTATGTGCAGATTTGGTTGGGACGGTGGGAGTACATGTTCTTTTGAGAAATGCACTTGGCATATCTTTATAATTTTTTTGTATTCCTAGTTTTTTATGTCAAGCTGAAATCAGCCTCCAATTTCAATAATCTCTCCAATCCAAACTAAACTTTACAGAACTTTTTCACAATCTTCATTATACATTACATGATTACTGTTAATGTTTTCAGACTCATGATAATAACATATGAGTAATGAAGAATCAACAAGATTATATATCATAATATTACTTATATGGTCAGATGATAATATTTATCGAAACTAAGTTGTGTACTCCCTCCGTCCCAGTTCAATCTGCACACTTTTTTGTCAACTTTCTCAAGACACATTTGACCATCAATTTTAATCAGTATATAGATACAAATATCATTATGTGAGATATCATTGGATTCCCTGCATGATGTATTTTCTAAATATCAAATTTTAATATACCACTATTATACATAAATAAAGTTATCCTTGATCAAACATGGTATGTGAAAGTTGACCAAAAAGTGTGCAGCTTGAAATGAGACAGAGGAAGTAGTTAAAATGATGAAGTGAGTATGATATTATCATACTTAGTACCCAATCTGTATGGATTTGTTTTCAAGATTCCTATCAAAAGATTTTGTCATTATTTTATTAGTTTTTCTGACTTGTATTTAAAACATATTGGCATTGTACACCTTGTACAGATAATTTGACAAATCTAACCTCCAAAACTCAGATGTATCAATTCTCGGAGAAAAAAAATCAAATTTTGAATATATACGATGCTGTTTATTTTGACATATCAAAAGTTGTGATTTTGTTGAGTGCAGAAGCTGCTGAGGTTGCGGAAATACTGTCACAGTATGGAATTGAGCCGAGTGAATATATGCCCGTGGTGAATTCTCTGCGAAAAAACCGACAGGCTTGGCTTGATTTTATGATGAAGTAGTAATTGTAACTGAACCTTAAAGTTTAAAACACTTAATATACAGCCACTGGATCTAATCTAAGCTCTTATGTCGCGCAGATTCGAACTGGGGTTGGAGAAGCCAGATCCGAAAAGAGCAGTACAAAGTGCATTCACTATTGGCATTGCTTACGTCGTTGGGGGGTTGTTTCCTCTTGTTCCTTACATGTTTATCCCAGAAGCAACAAAGGCTGTTGAGGCATCAATTACCCTCACACTCGTCGCGTTGTTCGTGTTTGGGTATGCAAAAGGCTACTTTACTGGACAAAAGCCATTTAAAAGTGCTGTGCAAACTGCTTTTATTGGAGCCATAGCTTCTGCTGCTGCATTTGGCATGGCAAAGTTCCTTCAAGGATAGAAACTCAAGGTGTAATGGTGTTCTAACTTTTGTAATTATTTGGGAAATATCTATCATGCTATGGACGGAATGCGGGTTTGATGTTTCTTTTCACTTCCATCTCGCCATTTTAGTGTCTAGCTATATATCATGGTTTGCAAATACATCATTTCTGAGAGTTTAAATGTAACTCGGTTCTTTAAATGAATCAGTACAACATAAATCATAATTTCTACTTAGTTTGGAATAGTCGAGGCTACAACAAGGGCAAAGTTAGATTAAAAGGACTAAACAAAATTCATAGGATTAAAATGGTTTGCATGCATGATAACTCGCAGATCTGTACCTTAACTAAAGAAATTGGTTTCAGAACTATTCCGCTAACAACTAGAAAAGAGTTAATCTCCTGCGAAACCGTCTCACGGTAAGATGAGGGACTAAATACAAATATGATAATATAAGAAGAAGAAGTTTTCAAATTTGGGGTCTTCTTAATATTATTTTATTTTCGAAGTAAATATTTAGAAGCAAGCAACAATTCTGTTGGAACAGGCCCTCATTCAAAAGCATGTTTGCTGCATACTTTCAAATATATCACAAAGAGAACACACACGCACATACGGTTCACAAGAAAGAGAATAGGTATAAACATTAAGAAGATAATTTTGTGCTGAAATTATTCCTTAATGTTGCAAACTAATACGTAAGAAACTAC
>JAULKK010000008.1:12797573-12821760 GCA_032355705.1 Rubia peregrina
GAAGGCAGAGCTGCAATGGTTTTAGGTTTTCGGCGTTAGCTATGAGGAAGAAAAGACGTTACCAGTGTAATAAGACCGTTAGAGACATCGGCTATGGTTGTTAAGATTTTAGTAATAGTAAATATAGAGAGAAGCGAGATGATATGATGATAGAGAGAGAAAACAGTTGTAAACTGATATTTTGTACAACCATTGATTAATGTAACAAATATTTGTGTCCACCTGTTGTTTGAATAACTTTAAATTATATATATATATATATATATTGGTGTCAATTGAATCAAGGGATTTAGTTTTTCATATGTTGGTGTCAATTGAATCAAGGGGTTTAGTTTTCCTTTCAACATTTTAAAGAGGTTCTGTCTGTTTTACCTATACACAAATTTCACATTTGTGTTTAATGAATATTAAAAATGGGTGTATGGTATAAATGAATTAATCTAAGTATAGAATTAAAATTTACATGACCAAGTCTACCATGCCATAAATTAGATGACTCAAGCATAAAAACGGGAGACTTTTCTTTATAGTTATCAATTCAACCAATGACAATTACATTCATCTTCATTATGCCATCTGTTGCATAACCCTCGCCCATATACATACCTTTTTAGAATAAAACAATTTTATGGGACTCAAGTACAATTTTGAAACCATTGATAATCAAAAGTGTCTGGGAAATGAGTTTTTTCTAATATCAGGTACATACAACACATTTTTAAGCTTAAGCTATTTTCCCCATGCCATATTTAGAAATATTTTCACCTTGATCTTTGAGGTGGCTGAGTTGCCCATGTATAATTTCTCTACATGCTCAATAATTTTTGGATTGGAAAATGCACTTTAATTTGAACAAATATGGTGGGTTGATGGAGATCCTGAGACGACTACCACCACAAATGAAGACATTCCACGTCTTGATCAAACATTCAAAGGATATGTTCGGGATCCTCTAAGTGACATGGCTGGACTGATGACAAGGTCAAGAATGAAGCTTAGAGATGCAGCATTGAATGCTTTGATTGATCGTCTTCATGATGAAGAATTAATGAAGAAGTCGGTAAGGTCTTGGATTCCTTATTCAAGTTTGTCGATTAACTGAAGACATTATGAAGAATACTATACTTTTTTCCCATTGGGTTTTTTAGTGAGATAGTGTGATCATTGTAAACATTATTTTTAATACAGTTTGGCTTATTGGACTGAAGAACTCGGCCATGTGGGCTTTGAAGAGCTGGTTCGAAATTGATAGTCCATTAGGGTTTAGCATATTCAGTTTTATTCTAATTAGAATTAGATTTGATAAGATTAGATAAGGAGATATTTTTCTAGTCTACTTCTTACCATACACGGCCGAGATTAGGATTAGAATTAGAAGAATAGTTAAATATGGTTTTAGCTTCTTCAAGCTGCCATAAGTTGATTCAGATTCCAATTGTGTTTAGGGTTTAGAGATGGCCAAAATTCCCCTCTATTTAAAGAGAGGTTCAGCCGAGTTTTATACAACTTTTATCAATCATATATTCAGAATTTTGAGTACTTCTCATTATTTTCATTGTCTCTTAACCCTGCGGGCTAGTTAAGTTTCAATCTCATTTTTAAGTGTACCATGTGGGCTAGACGCTTATAAAGAACCCTTGTGATATAAACCTGCGGGCTATTTACAGAACAAGTCGGAGTTGAGTATACCCTGCGTGATAGACGCTATAATTTCGTGCATTTATGCTGAGTTGGGCAAGATTCTAAGTATAAATAAAGATTCGATATTCCGCAATCCAGAGTTTTTGCAATGAGATTCATATCAGGGTTGCTCTAGTGTCTAGCCACCACTCTTTGGAGTTTTAATCCACCAAGTTTATTTCCAAGATTAAGCAACAAGGTCATCAATATTGTATGTCGTATTGATCTTATTCTTCCTTTCTTTTGCAGCCTACAGTTCGCCGGTTTGTGACAAGTCTTATCGAAGTTGAAACATTTTACCGAAAACTTGGGTTGTTGTTTCTTGTTGGAAACTCTTCCCCTTGGCCCCAATTTGTTCTTGGTGGCCATATATTTTTTGAAAATTTCATTATGATCCACAATATTTGCTTTAACATCAATTTTTTCTTAGAACCTCTGTTATCCTCTTCAATGCAAAGACGGACAATTAAATTTTCAAGGCTCATCTCCTTTTTCTTATGCTTGAGATAGTTCTTGAAATCTTTCCAACCAGATGGAAAATTTTCAATTACCAAGGCAACTTGAAATAACTCACTAATTTTCATTCATTCGGTATGTCATGTATGATCAATTGCAACTCTTGCACTTGACTAACCACAGTTTTAAAATCTACCATTTTTAAATCAAGGAATTGGCTCACTATATATTTCTTGGCTCTCGTATCCTCGGGTTTTTAGTTTTGAGTTAGAGAATCCCACAATTTTTTAGCACTCTCTTTTTTAATTATAAAAATTATACAAAGAGTCGGCCAAACTATTCAACATATAATTTTTGCACAAGTAGTCAGAATCTTTCCATGCATTGAAAGGCAAAGCACACAGGAATAACTTTTATTCTCTTTTAAATTTGGTGGTTCTTCGGTTAGTAACCATGCTAGAGACAATGTGGTTAGGGTGAAAAAAATCTTTTTTCTACCACCTTGAAGATTAAGTCAGCAAACTTCTTTGATCTTTCAAATGATTCACCGGAAGAGAAATTGAAGCAATAGTGGTGGAAACTTGTGTCACGAGACCACTTGGAACTTGACCAATTCCCAACCTTATCCATATTGACCTTATGTCCAAGTGGCACAAATATTTTTCTAATATTAATTGTCAGAGGGAATAAGGGAGGAATTCCATCGAATCCATCAATAAGTTCATGTTTTTATTGATGGAAAATAAAAACATTAACTTATTGATGGGAAAATAGTCGAGGCATGGGACAATTTCCATAAAGTTTATTCACTCTCCTTCGGGTGTTGGCATCGATGAGCGCACACTTCTCAAGATCAATGACTTCAAAACTAGCACCATACACCAACGGTCTGGATTCATGCGAACTAGAATTTGAATCTTTCTCTATCACCGAAACCTGGGAAAGACTTAGAGAAAAAGAGGGATATTTTGAGTCGCCAAGAAAGCTCATGTATAATTTGAAAGGGATTTCTAGAAGTTTAATTTTTCCCATTAAATAAACTAATTGGTTTGATTTCTTTTTTCCCATCAATCACCTCGAACAGATTCATCTAATGCCTTCAAGACAACGAAGTAAAATTGGGAACAAGGAATAAGAAGAAAGGCATGGCGTTGTTTTTTGTAAAATAGGGAAAGCCAACAAATGTTGGCAATATGGCGTCGCTTTTGTATAATATAGGGAGTCAAAATGGCACAAGTATAGAACAACATTCTTGGAAAATCACCATTAATATACTTGGAAACTCAAAACAACAAAATAACAACTAAAATTAAAAATTAAACCATAATTCCTGCTATCATTTCAGATAAGCCAATCCATAACCCCAAATATTCTCAAGCTTATAAATAGCACCAACTGGTAGCATTGCCCTCCAAAGCTGCCGTAGATGTGATGCTACAGGCCAGTGAAAATTTAGGTGTACGCCAGAGAGCTTCGTTTGAGGAATACAAATTACTTATTTGGACTTCAACTGTAACCCATCACTAATGTTGAACAAATCATTTGGGCGAGATTCCCGTTTGTCCATCTTCGTCCACCAAATCACATTGTCATAGCCGCGGCCGCCGCGAGACTGGCAGAGCTACAGTCAATCACGACTGTTATTCGCTGGACAAAGAAGCTGTGCATGGAGTGGGAATAAGTTTTAGGATTGGGCTGAATGGAAATAACCAGGCATTAGATTTGCAGGCTAAATTTCAGGAGGGGCGAGGCTAGGTGAGGTCGCAGCTATCATCTTTGCCGTTGTGAGACGCCTTTAACCACCAGAAGCCACCTTATGCCTCCTTATTTTGTCGTGAACCACCGGTCGTTCGCAGCTGAGAGAACTTCTTCTCCGCACGGCATCGACCTTCTTCTTCTTCCCGACAAAGAGACCCTCACATCAGTAACCTTACTGTTGATGTTTTAATAAATACAAGCTATTTAAGTATCATTGGATTCGAGTAATTGTGAGTTCGGGATGTTAAAACAAGTTTGGTGGTGTGGAGTGCACACTTGTATAAATTTTCACGAGCTTACTGTTTTGGGATAAATATTAATTTATGTTGGTCATAATTTTGATGATATGAATTCTGGTGTGGAAAGATGCGTTGTTTCAGAATTCATTTATGATAACTACGGTACATTGAATGTGGAAAATGTAATCATTCATGTGGAGAGATGCATTGTTTCAGAATTTATTTCTGATAACTACGGTACATTGGATGTGGAAAGAAACATTGTATGTGGATTGTAAAAGCGTAGACTAATAACTCACAGTTTCTATGATGAGTATCATCTTCTCGGAACATCTCCTATATAAACATGTGTATGCATGTACAGAAATACAAGTGAAATCAGTGATATTTTCTAAGTTTACTCAGTAACCAAAAACCACTAAAAAAATTTCTCTTGTTTCAAGCCTAGATCAAGAGGACATCCGATAGTTTTATTCTCGAGGAGAATTCGTGTAACCCAAGGCAGTAACCGGGTGGAATTGCTCTTTAAAGAAAGCGTATGTTAACGCCACTCTAATCGATATCCAAGTTTCATACTGATATACAGTTTTATAAATTTACCCCTTCTCCAAAAAGCCACAACAGTAATTGTATCTTCCAACATTCTACTCATAATAAATCCAACACCCCATTTGACCACACTTTTTTTCAGGGCATGTTTGACCATTGATAACTTTTGTTGTATATAATAACAGATATCATGTAAGATGTCTTTGGATTCTCCGTAACATGTAGTTTCTAAAAAGTAAAATTTTATAATCCGTTATTGTAAGCAACCAACATGACTTCAAAAAATATGAGAAAAAAGGGACAGTAATTAGAGGACCAGAGGAGTATTCATATTAAGTTTACTTGTTAATTTTGTTTTAACATCATCAAATTAATTAAACTCAACAAAAATTAAGCTTGAATTAACAGTTCTTATCTTAACGGATGCTCTTTGAATATTTTTTACTATTGAACAAGTGTATAAACTATGTCCACACATTAGTTTTATTTTTCGACATGATCGATTAGATTGTTTTGTTCATGATAATAACTCGATTTAACTGTTTGTGTTGATGTATTTTTTTTCTCGATATGATTTTATAGAGTGTGTATTTATTATATTATTAGTGTCTGTTTTTATTAGGGTTCCATCTATTTGGATGCGCCAATTTGTGTTTTTAAGGTGTTTAAAGTTTGGACAATATAGATTGTGTTTGAATCAAGAGGTGTCACAGTCGTAGAAGATCCCTGTTTGGCATAGTAATATGATGCTTGATACACTCTCTTTACTAAGTAGTCATGATTTTTATGGGAATCTAGTTAATTAATATCACCAGTTACAGTTGTACGGATGATTAGTTTGATTGACATGTAATTTGGATATTCTTGCTTAGTTATTACTAGAGTTTAGTTAGATTGGATGTCAATTGTCACTGATCACAGTAATCGTTACTGGGCATTTTCTCCAACATATGAATGTTTAATTAATTTCAAAAAATAAAATGAAATAAAGAACTAACTAAAATGAATTAAATTTAAAAATCACATTAAGTTAAACTAAATTATAATTAATTAAAATCAATCCAATTTAACCGAATCTATTGGAAATGAATTAAAGGATAATTTAACATAAAATTATGACCTAATTCTAATTATAGCTAATTTATGTAGGGGAAGGTATCCACTCTTTCTAAACTAAATATGGATGCTTGTTTCTTAATCAAAACTAACGTCCCACCTAGTACTGTTATCTATTCACCGACATCCCATACGATAACAGAGATGGACTGAACTTTCCAACGAAGTAACCATGTTTGTCGATTTAATTAGGGAAAAGTTCAATATAACCCCACATACTTGATATAAGTTTCAATATAACACTCAGATAATTTTTAGTATAAAAATAACTCTAACTATTTAATGTAAGCGCCAATATAACCCTAAGAGAACGAGAAACCACCGACTTATAACATAATGAGACGGACAAGATATAATACGTATTTGCTTTAGTCAGTAGAAAATTTTGCACTTGTTTTATTATTTTATTAATTATTTTTTACAATTATTAGAAAAATACATTAACTCATTGAGTCAGTCTCTTGAAAGATAGTAGTTTTTAATAAGTCATGTAAAGACCAATGTTTAAAGTGTAAATTAGAAGAAATGAAGAAAAAAAATTCTGGGTTGCATGAATCGGGTTGTAAACTTTATAACTACTGCATGTTGCATAATAAAATTTTAATATTACGACTACGACCTCTTACCTTTTATTATTCTAATTAAACCCCGTATTTCCCTATGTTTATGGAAAAATGATATTTTCCAAGATTTTGCCTAAATCGTTACTATTCTAGTTATAAGTTTCTAAAAATCACGATTACGTGTATTCTAGTTATAAGTTTCTAAAAATCACGATTACGTGTAATAATAATACTAACAATCAAATTGTTGACTTCTGATTAGCTCCTTTTATGTATGCACGCATTAGACTAGTTATTTTCTCGTACGTTTCGTTAGTTGAATAAAAAATGAAGAATCCTAGGTAGGAGACACTCTCCTCCTTTAACGTAGTATTTATTTTTCAATAGCAACCAAATTTGGAAAATAAAGTAGAGAAGAAAACAAGGAATTTTTATTCTTTTATCTTTTAGTTTCTGTTGGTCGGTGCCTTGGTTGGTAACGGTTGATCGATCAGGTACAAGTTATCGTCGTTGCCAAGAGACACTTCTCCACAAATTTTGGTGTCAAATGGTGAATCTGATGATGCTGTAATACTACAATATTTTTTAAATACTTTTTTCCGGTTAGTAATACTCTTTGAGTCTGTCTCTTGAAAGACGATTTTTTCATAAACTAGGGAAATAATAAGGTTTAAAGTGTAAATTAAAAAAATGAAGATAAAATTTTTGAGTTGCATAAATCAGGTTATAAACTTAATAACTACTATATGTGGCATAATAAAATTTAATATTACAACTAAAACCTTTTACCTTGTATTATTATAATTAAACCCATCTTTCCATATGCTTATAGAAAAATAGTATTTCCCAAGATTTTGCCATACTTTTTTAAAAAAATAAAAAGAAATTAAAATCGTTATTTGGATGAAGGTTTATAGGGTTCCATCTCTGTCCTATTAATCTTAATTTTGCATAAATGCGATTATAATTGATGTGATCTTGGAAAGATCAATTACATAGAATGCATTGCAATGTAAAATTTAATCACAAGTTTCCGTGATAATATGAATGGGCTATGACCCAATATCGTGGTATATTACTGTGTAACCGTACCCCCAAGCTCGACCTAAAATCAGCTAGCTAAAACCACAGACTAAAGTAAGTGCCCCGACTGAAGGCTTTCACAGTATCAAGTATCGGTCTTGACATTTCTCGAGAGATATGTCAACCGCACAGACTTTGTTCAACATACACTTACTTTATTGGTAAAATAAAAACTACCTAAAATGGAAACAATTAAAACTAAACTACTAAAAATCTAGCAACTCTCCATTTAACCTGTAAACTCCTTTTACTAAACTAGGAGAGTTAAGCCAGTCATTTTTTATAACAAAGATGCTTTGTCCATAAGTGTTGTGCATGAACTACATATAATCCGAACTCGTGGGATACCCGAATAAACGATGGAAAGACCCATTTGACCAAATAGTTATCTCACAAGCCCAAAACATCCAGATAGGTCGTGATAGCAATCTCAATCTTCATCAAAGGTGCTCTTTGCCTTTTCCCAATATTCAAAATCTCCCCCTTCATCACGGCAAACTCCTTGCGAACCCACTTATAGTAATCTCTTACACCTTTGAGGTAGGTCTTCTCCGAATCTACACAAGTTAAGAATAAAAAATAAATATGTATGACAATATATGTAATAAAATATAATTGAATTTCACTAACCTTGTTCAACTCTCGGCCTCTTGCTCGGCTCCCCACTATCTTGGAGTTTATTGCACCACTTATTATCAACCAAGCTCCACCCTCTATTTTCAAAGTATATTTGTCAAAAAACTTTGGTGGTTTCTCTTCACCGGTAATTTTCAATCCCTGAACATTCCTCAATATGAGGGTGATCAAACTACGTATGGGAGGCTCCTCACCACTCTCGTCGAAGTCGCAACCCAAAACATGTGCTTAAAAATTTCTGCCCCGAGGTTGATCTTCCTACCCTTTATTATGAAATAGAACATCATCATGGTGGCATAGTTCATCTCGGTGATGTGTCCAGAGGATGGAACTAAACATCTTGCAATCATTTCATAGACAATACGACTATCGTTTGATAAAGTTGGAAGATAAAAAGTCTCCAACTTACCCAAATCCTCCGCCTTCCGTTGGAAATACCTCACACAACATTTGATATGGGTAATCAGATAACAATCATCCAATAGAACCTCCATGTCTTCCGGGTAAACACTCTTTGGGTTCCTATACTGGTACTCTTGGGTTTCATTCAAAATCCATTGACCAATTATAATATCAATCCCCCTACCCTAGTGTAGTAATTAAGCCTAATTTTCAAGCTCGTGCAGATTGTTATAGAGACAACAAACTAGATAAAAAAGAGGAGGGTTCGGTGCAAGCAAGAAATTTCTCCACATATTGGTCCCTAAACTTTTCTAAGGGATTGGCTAAACCTGTTCGCAAAACCTCATTGAAGTCAACCACATAGAAATCAATCATTTTCCCTTTCAAATGTAAACCTTCTTACCTCTTTTGAGAATTCAAAGAAACAAACTTGGAATTGTCATACTCGGGATTGTTGTTGGCCAATGTGGGGGCGAGGGAATGCTTGATGAACCTTCCCTTGTCATTTGAGAATCAACAACGAATGTAGGTCTATGAGCTGTAGAACCCAATTGTATCTCCGAGGTCCATATTAGTTGAGGGTGTTTGAAAATTGGATGGAATGAGGGTTTTGACTCGATTTGGAGTTTTTAAAAATATAAAATACATAGTACGTTATGAGTTTGTAAGATGTTCGGTCCCTATTACTAAAGGGCTGAATTACATCTTCTGAGTTTGCAAGGTGTAATTCGGCTCTTTAGTAATAAGGGTCCGAACATCTTAGGAACTCGAAACCTATTTTAGTCTCAAAATCACCTACGCTTCTTTTCAACCTGAGAAGGGCTGGAAAAGGGGGACAAGCTCGGAACCTGTAATTCAGAGTTCAGAACCTGAATCGGCTCCAATGGTCAATTCGAGCCGAATGACTTCCGGACTCGTAACATTGTATTGTCCATTTAAAAAAAACTGATCTATTTATGAACTCGGAAATTATTCGGTCAGAATGGTCATTTTTGAAAGTTCATGGCCACTTTATATTTTTGAAAGCATTCAATACCCGTTTTTCTAAATCACATTGACCAACTTAATAAGTTTCAAAAAGTACTAAAATTACCAAATTAAATTTAAATTCTATAATTTCACCAAAATCCAAACTATATATTCCCAACACAAGGTACATAATCCAAAGTACTAAACATGATTGATAAACTAAGTTTTTTTTCTTCTAATTATCCTTAAAACATTAGAACATTCGCTCAACATCTTCATCGAGATTGCCTTTCTCTTGGTTAGCACCATCATCCACCTCTTCCTTTCTCTAAAAAAAACTGACTTGAATGTGGGTGGCTCTTCATCCTCGCTTAGCACAAGATTGATTCCTTGCGTTTCCATGAAACGTTGTTGTTGCACCTCTTATCTAGCCAACATTTTGTGGGTTTGATCCATGTCCCCACAAATGCAATTCAAGTACCAAGCAATTTGGCTCTTCCAACTACTTTGCGAACTTGTCAACACTAGCAAATATCACACACATTCTTCAAAAATCATAACAAATATTATGTCGACATAATATTAAAAACCTGTAAAAACTAAATTTTAAAACTTAAGAGAAGATGAACCCTCAGCCCCATCAAGATCCACATCCATAGCCCTTTTTGCATTCTTCGCGGATTGACCCGGAATCGCTTGTTGCTCCCATCTATCGTCAAATCCAATCACCAACTGCTTATATTGGAACCATGCCTCATCATAGTACTCCATTCGGAGAGGACGATCTTGGGACACGACTCCCGCTTACTTCGTGATAGCCGTAATCAATCCACCGTAGGGTATATCCTTTTTCTTCACGTCCGAGGCCTTGAGCATGCTCATAATGATAGTGAACCTGGGGTTTAATTTCACACCCTCCATCACGTAGTAGAAGAGCATCAAATTATCGATCGTCGGCTCACACGTGTGCCCACTTGTGGGTAACACATTCAAGCACACCCACTCATAAGTGAGGCGTTGCTCAACCGCAAGAACCCCAACGTCAAAACTATCCACCGGGCCTGCCGTACTTCCAGTCCGGTGGAAATATTTCCTAGCCAACTTTTTAGTGATAGATGTCCAGGGGGCAATGAGATCGAGCTTGATTATCAATTGATCGAGGGAGGTATAACTTGATCCCAGGGCTTCATTAATTATCCACTTGTTAACCGTAATCGTAATAGTTTTCCATTGACCATAGTACTATCCCTATTATTCATGCTTTGTCCTAAATTGGCGTAAAATTGAATTACCTCATCATGGTAGACATTTTCCTCTAAGCACATCAAATTTTCTAGGTGTTGAAATTTGAATCTATCTAACAAATAACGTAAACTCAAATCCGATATAGACGATGAGCGAATAACCTTCAATCTTGTTGAAAAATCGTTCTGACACCACAACCCGGTGAATGGTTGATGACTACGGTCACTCGCTGCCCCAGTGTTTTTCTTTGTTTACCTAGGCCTCGATCTTGCTTCAAGATTGAAGAATTGTTGAAGAATTTAGTTGTTAAGGTTTGAGGAGAGCAAAATTTGGGGTTTTGAGTATGAAGAACGTAGCTCTATTTTTTGTATTTTTTTCTTTTTATATAAACACAGGTTCCGAGTTCGACATCTATTCGTAGGGTATGCATTGAAGGGCCAATTGGCTTCCGAGTTTGGAAGCTCTATTTGACGCGAAAAAATAGCATTAAAGGCAGTTTTTCAAAATGGTATTAAATACCCTATATAACCCGCCATTTCCCACATTTTCTCCCACATCAAAACATCTCCATCCTCATACTCCATTTCTTTCAACCTTTAATCTCCATTTCTCTTCATCCTCTAATCAAAGTATGTGCTTATGATTAATAAACCTAATTTCCTCTTCATTTTGGTAAATTTAACTTCATTTTCTCAATTTTTATGGGGAAAGATCTCATTTACTACTGTACTTATAGGTTGGCGATCTTTGAGCAAGATGAAGCTCTCACTTATTTGATATCAAGGTTGGTGGTTCTAAATCTTAGATTTGTTGAAGGGGAGAGATGGTTTCTTTCATGGTTGAGTTTTTTTAGGGCTACTGTTTATATTGCTAGTTTAATCTTCTATATTGAGCGAATACCTAATGAATGCAATTTAGGCAGTGCTTTGAGTTATGATATTTTGTATTTTATCTAGTGGGGGTTGTTTGTTGACCTAGTGACAAATTTAGGGTTTAGAAATCCACTAACTGTGTTTTATGAATTTAGTTTCATAAATTGTTGAGGAATTTGTTAAAGTATGTTTAATAATATCTAAGAAGCGGACACGTCATGGTCACATTCACGAAATACCCAACCCAGGACATTGGAATTTAGTGGCGATGACGACGATGTTTTCGACGAGAGAGGAAGAGCCAAAACTCATTGTAGAACACTAGAATAATTTATTTATATATATACATTTAGTTCTTGTAAGTAATAGCCAAAACCCATTCAGTTCTGGTAAGTAATAGCCAAAACTTCATGTACATCTTGTAATTTATTTACATATATACATTTATTTCTTGTTTACTATTTATTAATTTCAAAATTTACAACTACTGTGAAAATTTCTTAATTTCAAGGTACTTGTATTTTATGTATGATCAAAAGATGGGATGGGTTGGATACATATTCCTGGTGATGACTCAAGAAATTAGATGTACAAAGCAAGAGATAATCAACTACATTCACAAAAATCTTGGGATGAAGGATAAGAAAATTTTCATTGTGCCCTACATTGAAAGGTTATATTTACAATCCAAATTACGTTTACAAACTTCATTTACGCTATTTTATTAACGTTTATTTATTTATTTTTTATTAGAGATCTTTGGCGATTGATCATGATTGTTCTAGCAAAGAAACATGTGTATTGGATGGACCCCTTGCACTTCCAACCATCGGAAATATTTTCAAGATTTTGGAGTCCGCTATGAAGGACACTAGCGAAGTTGATGGAATCAAATTTGAAGTGGTCGAAATCAAGGTATAAATTAGTGCAATTTCATCTTTTTTCCCAACATGATTTTTTAAATGTGTTTCTACACGTTACAAGTTTCATGTGGTTTTAAACCAGTACAAGAAACAAGTCCAAACATGGGAGTGCGGCTATTACGTAATGTTATACGCAATATAGTGCATAGAAGGTGTAAAGTTGTATTTGCTTGAAATTAACAAGGTAATTATACATTACTTTCTACTAAACATTAATAGTTTCTCAATGTCCACATTATATTTGCTAAGATCTTGAAACTCGCTGGTTCTTCCGAAGGCAACGAGACCCTATTCAAAAGAAGACATCAACAACGCAATGAATTGTTTGGCTAAGCATCTCATTCTCAACCGCTCTGCAACTCTTGGAAACCCCAATTTGGTATAGTAACACAATTTAGATATATTAGTATGATGTGATAGTTCAGAATAAAATTGTGTTCACTTCTATTCCCATCTATAGAATATTGCTTAGTTAGCATTTTCTATAGATTTTTGTAACCTAGTAGAATATATTCGTATATTATGTTACAATTGTGTCTATCGAATGAGACATATTTTGAGCCGGGGATATGAATGAAAATATTCGTTTCAAATTTGAAGTTGGGTTGGGTTCCGAGTTCGTAAGCATATTTGTCTCTTTAATAATGTCTAAGCCGGCCTATCTTCCGAGCTCTGAAGCTAAATTCTATTTAAAAAATGCACATGCAAAAAATTGCATATTAGGACCAGAATGGGGGGCCGATAGGGGAAGTTCCCACCTCATAGGGTCAAAATTTAGATCCAATTTTGATTATGAGTTCGGAAAAACATAAGGTTCCGAATTCGTAACTGTTGATACAAGGCCGATGGAGCTGTTTAGTTTTCGAGCTCAGAAGATATGAAAGGCAGTTTGATTGACCTAGTGAAGGCGGTCAACAAGCGTTCTGAGTTCGGAACGGAACCTACGGCTGGAGGGGACAACATTGGTTCCGAGTTCGGAAGATATTAAAGACGGTTCCACCATCCTTTTAAAGGGTGTTAAGAACCACCTTTAATTGATGTTTTTAAAGTCGATTCCGAGAACCACCTTTAATTGACGACGATCAAAAGTGCGACTAGAGAAGACACTTTAAAAGTATCTTTTTCGATCTGATATAACCACCTTTAATGACCCCTTCCCTCACTAGTGACCGTATTAATTTTCTAGTATGATATAACTGCATTTAATGAGCCATGATTTCACCGGAGAGTAATATTTTTTGTTCCATAAATCAAAATTATTTTTATCTTATTAAGGTTCATTGTAAGTTGGTGGGACAAAATCGCCAATTTTTGGCACCAACCAACCGCCTTACTAATTAAATTGTTTCCTTGGAAGGATCATATGTGTTGCATTGTAAGTGGAATCACAAACATCCATTAATCACAAACATATTACGTGCCTACCTATGTTCATTACTAATACACCAAATAGTCGTCGTCCGTTATATGTCATTTTCCCCACGACCAGAGATTGATTGTTGAGACTTTGAATAACTTTTGTCTATGCTTTTCATTTTACTTATACTACACGGTGCTGCTGTACGCAGTTGACAGTGCCAATTATCTAAAATATAATTTATATTATTTTAATTGTAATAAAGAAATTAATCAAGTAACAAATGTTCAAATTGGACAACCCATATCCCAATCCCTGGTATACAAATGTTCAATGATCTACCGTACATGAAATATTCAATTCTAGTGGGCGGAACTGAGGTTTTATTGCTGGACTTTCTGGTTGCCCGAGTTCGACGGTCTTAACAGTGTACATTATTTAATTTTTTAAATTCAAACCGTCATAGACGGATTAGGAGGGTGTCATTCCCTTTTCATTAAGCAAACGTGTTGCCAAAATTGGCTTACATCAAATACCCATAGGCTTACATTAAGTTGCCCGAAAGCTTACATCAAGTTGCACGTAGGCTTACATCAAATTGCTCCACAAAAGGGTATTATTAAAGCGCTAAACATCATATTACAAACTATTTACTTTTTATGTCCAAACAAATAGAAAGGGGTACATAGTAAGATAAATGATCAAATACTGGCAATAGTTTCGACTAGTTTGGCTCAAATAAGCCGGTTATTGACAGTATCCGAATACTAGCACTACAAAAAATATCTCCTGCCGTGACACTTTTTCTAACAGTACAAACACTTAAAAGCATCGCTAAAATGATTAGTGATGCTTGTGGAAGTAACTCTATTTAGCGTGTCCCTAAAATATTGTGACGCGTTAATGTGTCGTTATATTTTTGTGACGCGCAAAAACATCGTGAAAATTATGACACGTAAGAACGTCCAAATGAGTGCTACACATGGAAGCGTCGCAAAAAACTGCTAAATCTGGAGGCATCGTAAAAAACTGCTAAAGCTGGAAGCGTCGGAAAAACTTGATATAGCTGGAAGCGTCGCAAAATGTATGTAGAGAATAAAAAAAATTAAATAATTACAATTCAAGCACCCAAATTTCATTTATTACAATTCGGCACAGCCGTTTCTAATATTTGCAATTCAACACATCAACTTTCAGTAACTACTAATCGACCCGCATAATTTCACTAACTTTCACCCAAAGTCCCTATCAACATAATTTAAGGCTATGTTTAAGCTATGAAACATCAGTACCTCTTACTTCCCTGGATCCACAAATGTGTAAAAATCAAACATGAAAACCATCAAAGCCTTAATGGTGTTCGTGTCGGTTAGCAAAACATTTATGCGCGAAAACCACCCAAGAAAGAAAATCACCATAACAATAAACACTAACATCAAAATGATCAGAATCCTATGTAATGACAATTAAACATCAGTACCTGTGGCAAAAGGCCTCTACGCAAAAAAATTAAGTGCAAAAAGCACCCGAAAAGTGTCCAACCCTAAACATTAGCATCAAAATGATCAGAATCCTAGTACATGAGACAGAAGTCCTTTGCACAAACCAAAGTTTGTATCGATAGCTAGAATACCCCAAACACATCCCCTTCAGGTGATATGCTTATAATTGAACCATCTTGTTTATTCTACGAGGAGAATTAGAAGCTTAACTATGAATAAAAAAAGAGAGCTCTCCATCACTTCTGTACTTGCTAGTGATTTCTTTTCTATGTAGCATGGATTTCATCAGATCAGGTGTATGGAATTTCAGCCAAATGCAGGTGAAGCATTGTAGAAAATTTTCAATCCCACGATACTTTTGAAGTTTATTTGGGTTGCCTTCAATTTTTGGAATTTTTCTCCACCAGCCGTGAACTGCAATCTCAAAATTCTTTTCAGTTGCTAACAATTGTGAGACCTGCTCAGCATACAACTTCATTTGGGACTGCTACTGCCAGTTTCTTCATTGTTAATCAGAAGTGATTACGTGTATACCTTTTTCTGCAAGCATGACTCGATCCATCTCTTGAAGTGTTCTATTCTCTTCCGACAATACCATTCTGCTGTGGAGTAATTGGAGCGGAGAATTCATGTTGAATACCAAGTTCATCGCAGAAATTGCTGAATTGAGAGTTTTCGAATTCCCTGCCATGTCACTTATGATTCTGACAATATTTCCAATCGAACTTCCTTTCTTGGTCTGTAATTTTACTACCAAACTTCTAAACACATCCATATTATCAGAATTTTCTTTGAGAAACGTCACCCAAGTAAATCTTGAAAAATCATCAACACATACAAAGATGTACTTATTGCCACTAACACTGGGTGTATTGACTGGACTCATTAAATCCACATAAAGCAATTCAAGATTCCTTGAGGTAGTAATATACTGTACTACAGATTGAATAGACCGAATCTATTTACCTTACTGACATGGACAACAAACAATTCCACTCTTGGTAGTAAGTATAGGTATTCCACATACTGCCTTTGAATTTGCAATTTTTACCAAGGTTTTATAGTTGATATGACCAAACTTCCTATGCCACAGTGTGCCTTCATCCTGTTTTGAACTTAAGCATCGTACTTCTTGCTCCAGAAGATAACAATTATCTGATGATCGAATACCAGAAAGAACTCTATCATTGCCATGTCTAACCACACATATGTCTTTCTGAAATTCAACTGACATATTGTCATCATAAAATTGACTGTTTCTTAGCAAATTTGCCTTTAAACATTCAAGGAGCAACACACTAGTAAACACTGAAAATCCTTCAACGTGCATTTCACCTTTTCCAATGACTCGGCTGTTCTTCCCATCACCGAAAGTAATAGAATCACCATCATAAGGTTTTATTTTTGTCAAAAACTCCAGAGTTCCAGTCATGTGACGAGAGTACCCATTGTCAAAGTACCAAGAGTCTCTAGAATGTGCAATAAGTGAAGCACGAGCAACAAAACAAATATTCATGCATTTAGGAATTCATACCTTTTGAACCTATTTTGACCATTGGGTACTGTCTATGTTGGAACATATCGACAGCTGATGTCCGTTCATGATATCGCTCAATAATTTTAAACATCGTTCCTCGATATGGTCTTGAAACATGCTATAACTACATATGAGAGATTTTTGCATACGAGTCTTAATCACCATGTTCTTCATATCTTGAACCTCCATCTTGAAGTTTCCCACATCGCATGATGTATTGCCATAACCAATCACTTGATGATCTCCAAAGCTCATTCCCATGGTCAGAATGTAATCTAACTTTGCATTGCCAGAATTTAAATTATTGATTGTTGCTTCTGTCAACTCTGCCCTTTCTATCATAATATTAACTTTCACGTTAGATTTTCAACTTCGTCCTTAAGTCTTTCAACCTGCACTATCAGTTCTTTCTTCTCCTCGTCTAATTGACTTTTCTCAACCTCCAGGGACTTATTTGCATCTTTCACCTTTAACCACATGTCATACATTTTTTTTCCGTATGAAGCATAGATGTATTCGTCACTCACGGATTGATCTTCATCATCGCTGGAAGTATCGGCAGACCATATATTGGAACATACAACAATATCTGTTTTGGAACATATGTCTACATATTCTTCTCAAATTTTTGCTCCAAATGCCTCATAGTTACTGGTAAGTTCTTTTTCATCTTCTTCATCCTCACTCCATGAAGTGACATACGATCTTCCTTGCTTCTTTTGTGTATTGGCACATTCATACTGGATATGACCAAAACCTTCACATTCTCTACACTGAATCATTCCTTGCTGCCTTGCTTCACCACCTTGATTCCTCGTGAACTGTTGGTTTCCTTTCTCCATGCAATTTTCACGGTTCTTACCAAAGTTTAGTCCACGTGGTCTATTTCCTCCATTTCTCTCTTGTGATTTATTGTTCACAACCTTCTTCAACATTCTTGAGAAATTCTTAGTGATGAGAGAAATTTCTTCAATATCATCCTCACTATCTGAGTTTAAAAGCCAACTCATTCTGAGTTTTCTTTGCAGGATGTTCCATATTCATCTCATAGGTTTGTAGTGAACCCATCAATTTATCCAAGGACATTTTGAATACATCTCTAGCTTCTTCTATTGTCGTAACCTTCATAGAAAATCTCTTGGGTAGTGATCTTAAAGTCTTTTTCACCAGCTTAGATTCCTTATAAACTTTTCTCAATTGATAAGCCATATTAGAGATGTCTATGAGTTTCCCATTGAATGTGGCAATCGTATCATTCTCCTCCATCTTCAATTCTTCGAACTTAGATGCCAACATCTGTAGTTTGGATTCACATACTCGACTGGTTCCTTCATGTACAGTCTACAAGATATCCCATGCTTTCTTTGTCTGATGACATGTAGAGACGAACTTAAACTGTTTTCATCCACTGATGTGAAGATCGCATTCAATGCTTTAGAATTAGCCAGAGAAGCCTTCAATTCATCTGGAGATCAAGAAGATTTATCTTTGAGTGTTTGTCTCTCTGAACTTGACTCTCTCTCTCTCTCTCTCTCTCTCTCTCTCTCTCTCCTTAGAGCTGGACCTTCATCTTCAGTTGGATGATTCTACTCGTTCTCAACAAAGTTCCATGCAAGTTCATCTAGAGAATTGATAAACACCCTCATGCGAGCCTTCCAATAATTGTAGTTTGATCATACTAGCAGAGGTGACCGAGACACAGAAGCTCCTTCCCTTATTGCCATAGTAAAACTGGATCACACTTTCCTTGACACAACCAAGATAAAAACGTAAGTGACAAAGCTCTGATACCGATTGAAAAATTGGTTTTACCATTTAGCTTAACTAGCAATCATATGTTCCAACATAGTGTAACTTAATATAGTACAAAGTACACCATACATTATACTTATCTTCTAATTACAACGTGTGGATTTTGCAAGCTCCCCTTGTTACCGATCCACCTTGATCAGACTCCCTCTGACCTCGAAACTCGTCAACGCTGGATCTCCTCCTCCCGAGGAATTAAGGTATATGTTCTGAACTCTAAACAACAGATCGTGTATGTTGGAAAATATAGTTTCTGGCTCTCGCAAAGGCTTCCGGAAAGATAGAAATCCGATGTGCAAATTTTCTCAATTAATTTGTGTCTGTTGTAGCAGTATAATGTCCTCTATTTATAGTCCCTTGGTAGATCGGAATTGCTCCACAATATTCCTATTTCTTATCTGCTTTTGAAGCATATCCAAATCCCATAAATGAAAGGATTTTCGTTATCTCAACAATCTCATAATATTCCATAAATCAAATTCCATATATATATATATATGGATTTTTCATAATTCCATTATCCTTCTACACGGATGTATTAAATATTGATTAAATCTCAAATTTCCATAAAACAAAATTCGTCGCAATATTCTTCTGGCCAAATCTAATCCTTCCGCAATATGTTCCAACATGGAATGTTTTTTTCTTTAACACTAGTTCACAAATGCCAATATAATACTCCATGAGATGCATATGACTTTACAAGGAAATTCCATCTTAGAGAAGTTCTGGTCAGTAAAATATTGTTTTGTTCTTTTGTGCACCAAGGAAATGGGTATGCTCCAACTATCTTTTGAAAAATGTACCTGCATTGTGATTAAATTCCCATCAGCAGTATCTATTCTAACTTGCAACAACATGAATCCTAAAATTCGGAAATTTATGCTTATCAAGATTAAGAATGCCTCTAATTGTGCAAGGAAGATCATTATACATCCATTCTTTGTCAGAGTAACTTTTTAGGGCTTCATTTTCCAAAGCATCGACCACCCTATTAGTTTCTCTAAAAGTATGTGTGATCACAGTAGAAGCCTATATATCACATGCAAGCACAAACAAGTTCCAGATAGAATTGGAAGGGTCACTAATCATAACAACAACGTTAGAACAATCTGACTCGATATGTGAAACACCCTAGAAGGTTTTGCCATTTTAATTCCTTTTTGAATTGCAATCATTTCAGCTTTTAGGGATGGGTTAATAGAAAGAAGAAAAAAAGTTTCAGCTCTTAGTAAGGTACCATTTTCATTTCTAGCAACTAGAGCAATACCAACATTGTCAGTATTAGAATCCCAATTATCTTTATTGTTTCACTCCTAGGTTTTAACCACATAACTTTAGAAATGTTAGACTTTGGTGGTTTCCTTAAACGGGGAATAATCCCTGCAATTGTCATTCGGTGGTCATCAGGATCAAAGAGAAAGATAGGTTTAGCATCGAAGACATTTATAATCTCTTTCTTTATCTCAGAAACTGTATTAATAGCAGAGCATGGCATGTTATCATATAGAAAACTATTTTTGGCCTCCCACATAAACCAGCATGTGAAAATTGGTAACATGGTACTTATGGTTCTATGGACCTTAGAAAAACCTTGAAAGGCCCAATGCAAATAGATTCTATCAAAGAATGAACTGAAAGACATGTCCCTAAAACCAAGAGGAGTATGTATGCAATCCCACACATTTTTAAAAAAAATGACATGAGTTGAAAAAATGATCAACCGAATCAGAATTGTTTGTTACATAAAATTAAATCCCAGTTTTTGGAGGGTATCATCAAATGGCAAGAAATCATTAAGTACTTTCCACATGAACACAGACACCTTCTTCGGAATTCTTTTATCCCAGATCATTTTTAGAGGTATGTTTTGACCAATGGGATGATCTGTGTGTGTTTGCTGAATGTTATACGCAGATTTGAAAGTGAACCTTCCTCTTGGATCCGGTTTCCAAATCATTTGATCCGGTCTGTTGTTATTGATGGTTGAAACCTGCAAAAGATTTAAGAGTGTTAGAGCTAGAAGATTGAGTAATAATGGGTAAATATTCTTGCTTGTTCTGAATGAACTGAGCAACTGTACAGTCAAAGGGGATTTCAGTAGGGTCAAATTGATCCACTAATGGCCCAACATCAGTCCAGTTCGAAAACCATAATAAACTTGTGCCCTGTCCATGAATAACCCTTGTATTTTGTTCAGCTAGGGAATTGATGGAACAAATTATTTTCCAGTTATAAAGAAGTTCTATTTGAATCCATTAAAAACCTAATGAACTTAGACCACGGAGTATTTCCAAGCTGGATTTTCCACCAAATTTTTAAACATGTTGTGATAACAACATTGATGGATCTAAAACTTTTTGAAAGAAAGATGGCTAAATTCCCCCCGACTGAAAGCATTTTGTTTTTCCAGTTAGATAACATTTTGTCCAAATTTTCTAAAAGGGGCTGAAAGTAGATATTTTAATTTTCCCCTTAAAGATTGGACAACCAAGGTAAGTAAATGGATATGATTTCATGTTTCATCTTGAGGATGGATTTAACCCGCCTAATCTTCATGTCGGAGGCATGCATACTGATATAAAAATCTGATTTTCATAATTTATCTTTTGCCTCGTGGTAAGCTCAAATATCTCCAAATAAGCCTTAATTCAAATCAAGTTCAATTTAGAGGCTTTTATAAAAACTACGGTGTCATCAGTGTAGGATAGATGAGAAATAGGGATGGCCGTAGAAGGCAGCTGATTATACTGAAGCTTGTTATTTTGAAAAACAAAGGATAAACATCTAGTAAAGACTTCAGAGAAAAGATTAAGGATAAATGGAGAGAGAAGATCACCTTGATTAATTCCTCTTGAAGCATTAAAGAAACCCACTGGTTTCCCATTAATCAAAACTGAAAAGAAAGCATGTGAGACATTTTTAATAACGGCATGCACTAGTTTACCATGAAAACCAAACATGAGCAAGATAGAGTTAAGAAAATACCAATTAACCCTGTCAAAGGCCTTCTGAAGGTCTAGCTTAAGAAACAATTAGGGCTCCTTTGTTTTTTAATCTAAAAACATAATCATCTCCTGAAGGTGTATGACATTATCTGAGATATCCCTATCCTTCATGAATGTTGTTTGATGTGGTGAGATACATCTATCAATCATTAGCTTAAGTCTATTAACTAGGATCTTAGAAAATATTTTATTGGTGACATTTGATAAGCTTATAGGCATATAGTCATCGAAAGAAGATGGAGTTATTTTTTGGGGGATTACAATTATCCATGTACTAGCTATTCCTTTAGGAATTGTGGAATCCAAAAAGAAATCGTTTGTGGGTTGTAAAAGGTCGGTAGCAATTTAACCCATGACTTAATGAAAAAATTAGTCGTAAAACCGTCTGGCCCTGGACTACTATTTTTTATTTAAATTGAGAACAACATTCTTTAGTTCTTCAAGAGAGACAACCCGAATTAGGTTATCATTTTCTTGGTCAGTGATTATTTTAGGGATCTGGCTTAGGAAATTTGAGTAATATACCCCAGGTGATCTACATTAGGCTGAGTCAGCAATTCTTTAAAAAAATTACCTGCTTCATTTTCGATGTCCAGTGGTTTGTCTAACCATGTTCCCTATTTATCTTTTATTTTGGTGATCTGTAGCTTAGTTCTTTTCTCCTTTATTGTGTTATGGAAGTACCTAGTATTGTCATCACATTCCCTAAGCCACTTAACTCTAGCCTTTTGTTTCCAAAATCTTCTTTGTTCTTTAAGTGCACACAGATGAGCTGAGCTCTGGACTTATTCATTTTATAGAGATTTTGGGCTGATTGATCTAGATCATATTCTAGTTCATTAATTCTTAGATTTTCCTCAGCTCTACTGACATTGGTTTCTACATGTCCAAATATGTCTGAAATTGAGGTCTAGTGTAGCATACATTCATAAATCTAAAGGATTTAACTAGTTGGAAGACCTATTTGTAGGAATAAGGGGCTATGATTGTTTATTAAGCACTTGAATAGATGAAGAAGGGAATTTGCTGAACCAGGATACTGAAGCTAGGCCTCTATCAAATCTTTTTATGGTTGGTTTTTTAATTCTTAAGTTAGACCATGTGTACAAATTACCAACAGTATTAATTTCCTGTAAACTCATTGTGTCTATAAAATTCTTAAAATACTTTATACTACCTAATTAGGAGTGGATGGGCCTTTATACTCATTTACTGATGTTATAACATTAAAATCACCAATGAGCATAACTTGTGCAATTTGGAGGGATAAAATGTCACTCCATAAGGTCTTTCTACCTAGTTTAGTTCTGAGTCCTTAAACAAATATAGCCTCCTAATGAGGAATGAGAAAAGGAATTAAGTAGTTTCTTTTCCAGAATACTATTCACGTGAACAGTAACCGGGAATAGTATGTTATGGTTTTAGAAAATTTTAATTTGTTAGTTTCTATTTTTAGAATGTGCTAGTTATTTTAATAATAGTTTGACATCGTTTCCTTTTAGTTTTTAGGAATACGTTTTGATTCTGGTTTAGGAAAATTAGAAAGGAATTCTGTTTCGTGTTAAGATTTACTTTTCTAGCTATAAATAATGTATCCTCATGGAGGAATAGACAGAGATTGAGATTAATAAATTTTCTTGCAATTTACATCGTGATGATGGGTTGTGTGACACAACTTAACTTTTAGGTGCGATGCCTAGAAGACCCCGATGTGTGACGCCGAGGGTTTAGGAGTGATTCCTAAATTTATATTTATTTTCTTTAGTTTCCCATATTTTTTCCTTTAACCTACAACCATAAACCTATAATTTTCCTATCCTAAAGCCAAGTTCTAAACCTAAGATCCGTTCTAAACCTACACTCCGTTGGTGCTGCATTAGATTGTATCAAATTTATATAGCTTAGCATATTTGTTATATTGTCAATAAACTATATAGTCTTCTCAGCTCTTGTAATTCATTCCTTTCTGAGTTAGAATTTTGTATAGCTCAATATGTTAAAAAGGTAAAATTTTAACACAATATGTTAATACAAATATTTTTTTCATAATCTAATAGTTTTTGTTACAAATTTAAAAATTTAAGAGAAAGAAACAAAGAGCTGCAGCTTAATTTGATGTCAAGCCTTGAAAGTGAAGATTAAGAGAAATCAATATCAAACATAAGGGGGATAACAGGGGCTTCAAAATTTATCCATTGTCGAGGATGATCCATATTCCATTATATTTATCTATTTATTATCTTAAACAATTTAGGGGAGCAAACTTATGATTCAGTAATTGTGGGATTATACTTCCCATAGTAGTGAACCTATTATTTTAGTATTTATACTCCCTCTGGTTTCCTAACATTGGCTCCCTTTTCTTTTTTGGTTGGTTTTTTAACAATGGCTCTTTCCCCTTTTGGTAAAGTTTAGGTTATTTTCATCCACTCAATTTACTTTTTACTCTCCCAATACAATCTCCACCACTCAATTTACTTTTC
>JAULKK010000008.1:12843165-12854459 GCA_032355705.1 Rubia peregrina
CTTTAGATAAACAAGGAATTCCTGATATCAGGTTGTCCTTTCTCTAGTTCCGATGCTACTCATCTTTATGCTTTTTCATCATAGGTCCGGCCAAACATTGCTAACTGCGTGGGATGAGACTGATCACTATCAGACACTCTTCAACCCAGGGAAACTCTTTTACTTTCAAAACTCATAGGATTCTTCATGGATGCGCGCCTACTATGATCTGGCTTCGGCAAGGATCACAGGGATGCAGAGGTCTTTTGTTAGCCTCTTTGGAGAGATGGAATTCAAATTTTGCTCAGTTGCTCTACTTCACTTGGCTTCAAATGTAATTGATTACCCTCATAAACAAGCTTGTTTATGTTGGTAATCATGTCATAACAATAGTTTTCTTTATTAGTTTCTACTTTTCTAGAATCTCTACATCTTTTCCAAGTCCGGCCTATCTTAGTCGACACGAGGGGTGGAGGCTTACGATATGGAACACTTGGAAAAGTCAAAATACTCCATTTGTAAATTTTATTTTGATTTTTAGGTTTAGGGTTCCTATAAATCCCCTGCAACTTTATGAGATGGTTTAATTAAAAAATAATTTCTTTAACCTGCAAATTTTTCATATATTTGTGGTAAAATTGCATTTAAGTCCTTGGTCTTTTCATAGTTTATGGAAAACCCGTCTTTCAAGAGACGGACTTATATAAATATAAGAAAAAATGTATGTTCTACCTGTTTTACTGTATTTAACACACTAATTTTGCGCTATATTTTTAAAATAATTATCATACTTTAAAAAAACATTCATCAATTTCATCCACTCATTCTACTTTTTTTCTTTCTAAATTTAATTTAATCCATCAATTTAATTCACCATAAATTCAATCACGTCAAACAACGGTGTCAAATATAAATAGCGAATATAAAATAAAAATTGTGAAAATAATAATGGAACAAGATGAGTAGCACGTATTATACTCCTATACTACTGCGGCCCAGTTCTCTCTAGCAAATTTTATGTTAACTGAATTGAGCCAAAAAATACTAATATAAATAAATTAAATTTCATCAAACTAAATTTATCTTGAACTGAACTGAATTATCGATAAATTCAAAGAACGTAGCCTTCCTTCTTCCACTTTAAACTACACATTAATTTTGTATTTGTCAGTCAAAATTAAAGTACACATTTATCTTTAATAAAGATTTTCATATTCATTTATTTGTATTATTTCACCCACCTCATTCTTATAATAACTCTAATTCAATTATTTTTATCAGGCAGTCCATATTATGAGAATTAATTTGTCTTTTATTATACATACCAATACATGCTTGTTTTGTTACAGGATCCAAAAGAAGTCTATGTAGGAGATTCCAGAGTAAAACAAGGCTAAGGAGATCATGGTTGGATATGCTCCATTTTTGGACCAGAGCTTGGAAATCACAAAATATTTTGTAGCACATATAGCTCAGAAGGAACTAATGCTACTGCAAGACCGTGGGCTGCCCTACAACTAGAGGTGTCAATTGAGCGGGATTGGGAAAAAATGAGATGAGAAATTAATAAATAGGTAATTAATGGGATCGAGTATTAAATACACATTAACTTTTGGGATTGGGTGGGATGTGAATTGATTATATTAATGGTAAATTTTGATCCCAATGGGTCCCAAATTATGTTAACTCAGTGGCAACCCAACAAATACCCAATAAATACCCAAAATTACCCAATTATATACATATGTAATATTTAACATAAAAATTCACTATAATTCACAAATTACATATATTTAATGCATATATAAATTAGTAGCCTAATATTTAGGTGTTATTAAACAGACCGTCACTCATTCACATGTTTAAATTATATTCTAATCTGTCGTCGGACAGGGTACAATTCGTATCCTTTCATTTTATTTCTACAACACTTAAGACCATAAATGAAACGAGCTGAACTCAAACAACCACTATTTCGAATTTAACTCGGTTAAAATATTCCGAGTTCCAACTCGACTCAAACTCATGCAAACCTTGTATTCGAGCTCGTACAACATTCGAGCTCGTACAGTATTCGAGCTCGTACAACATTCGAGTTCGTACAGTATTCGAGATTTAATCGAGCTCGTACAACATTCGAGCCCGAGCTCATACAGCATTCGACCTTGAGATCAAGCTCGTACGGCATTCGAACTCGTACAGTATTCGAGCTCGAACCCAACTATAATATTGTTCGTTAATCTCATCGAGTTTATAGAACCAACATATTATATATTTCATTTTGATTAAATATAATATAATGTAAATAATATAATATATTTATTCATGGCTCGATTTCAAGCTCAAACTAATTTAATTTCACTTGAGCTCGAGGTAAATCGTGATTTTACAGGTTCAATCGAATCGAACAGAGTTTGAAATACTTTAAACGATTTGAACTCAAACAAACTCGTTTACGGTCGTAGGAATTTGATGAAGTTTGGAAAGTGTAACTATAAAATAGTCAGAAAAGAGTAAAAAAACTATTCACACTTGGGTTGGGTCTATTACACTGAATAATATATTCATCAAAAGATGTGAAGTGGTGGGTATTAATTTGGTACCCATAATTACCCAAATTTAAATAGGTATATTGGAAGATTGGGATCCCAATTTCATTTCTCTTTGTAACTCAATACTATAAAATCCATTTGATCATAATCTCAAACTAAAATACAATAAAAAATTCTCATCCCATTAGGTTGTATTTAATGGATCTGGAATTAATTGCCCCCTCTATGTGAACTGCTCATCTGTAGTTCCAGCAATTGACGAAAAATTTAATCACAAAATTATAGAAATAAATCGCTCATTTGTAGTTTGAGCAAAAATTAAATCTAAATAGCGTTAGCCTAAATGTTCTGTAAGCTGTTTAAAATGCTGATTCTTATTAATTGTGACCAACATTGTTTGGAAAATATTATTTAAAGGTTCACCAATATAGCAAACATTGATGGTCAAATCCAAATGAAATTGATAAAAAACAAATCCAAATGAAAAACAAATTAATCAAATTTCTCTTATATTTTAAGAACAAATATATCATCAATCTAAGAAGCTAAGTTCAGAAACAGAGATTCAACATATCAAAGGTACTAAAAATGCATAACTATACCCATTATCGATAGGTTTAAGCTACTGACCATATCAAATTGTCAAACCGTACGAAATACAGCCCACTAAACAGAACAAAAAATTAAAACAGTTCATTCTTGCAGATGCAAGATTAATCAAATACTATAAAATATAGGAAGCAATTGAGGTGTCCACTTCGGCAAAGACTGATCTGCAAAATCATCATGTATGACGTCTTCCTCTTCACCATCATTTAGGCCTAAACGCAAATTTACTCGGGAATCAGAAAGTTGGAAAAATTATTGCTTTCAGATATGATCCAGATTCATCAGACTGTGATCAGAAATTTCATACCTTGTTAGCTATGTTGTTAGATAGCCAGTCAAGTCCTTCGTAGAGACCCTCACCAGAGGTGGCACAGGTGCTCTGGATGTACCTGAACAATGCAAGTAGAGATTACATAAAGCACATACTATGAATGCCAGTTAAGAGGGTGCGTTTGTGTGAAGCCATACCAGTGGCGCTGACGAAGAGAGTGAAGTCCGAGCTTGTCAGTGATCTCTGCAGCATTCATGGCATTTGGAAGATCCTGTTTGTTGGCAAACACAAGGAGGACAGCATCCCTCAACTCATCCTGCACGGGCATAACGTTATTTATAAAAATCATAATCAGAAGGATCTTTTGCATTTCTATGTACTTATTTATATGATTTCCATCATGAAAGGTGCAAACAATTCCATCATGAAATGTGCAAACAAGGATATGTCATCTTCGAAATATAACCAGCAGAATGTAGAAAGTGTAAGAATTAATAATGGTACAAATCCATCTCACCTCTTTCAGGATATTAATATAATAGAACATAAATATGACCAGGAGTGGTAAAGTACAAATATTGAATTTTAGTACCTCGTTCAACATCCTGTGCAATTCATCCCTAGCCTCAACAACACGGTCTCTGTCATTACTATCAACGACAAAAATAAGTCCCTGAGTGTTTTGGAAGTAATGTCTCCACAACGGGCGGATCTGGGAAAAATAAACCAAAGCAGAAGTAAGTTTCACTTCTGCTAAATATTTGTAACAGCAGGAACCTCCTTGTAACCAGAATCATTGTTGAAAAGAAAAAGAAATTTAAATTTTTTTCACTCAAACCTAGAAAGAATCAAGGTCAACACTAACACAAAACTTGAAAGCAGATTGGCAATTACACAGCTTGAAAGCAGAAATGGTGACAAACAATTAAAGAATGGGTCATCCTCTATTCACAAATCAGATGGGGTTCAAGATTATGATCAGAAGAGTTCCATAATACCCATTGAAGTGCTAAAACAAGATATATGGCTAAGACATAAACAGGAGCCCTGATATGATGTGGCAATGCATAGACAGACTTGGTATGATGTACTAAACCAGTGGAAGAGGGAGATCAGAACAAATGTATAAATCCCCAACACCAATAGGCAATAATACAAACCATAACGTCTGGATTTTGATTCAAGCACCTACTCTCAATTGAGAGTACAAATATAAGCTAAACCATAACAATCGAAGGAAATTACTAGCAAAGAAGAAATAAAATTATACAGACCAACAGTAGCAACATACCAGAACCTTCATATGATATAAACCACTAGGTTCTGCTACCATATCATCCTAACACATGCAGAGACTTCTACAGACATGGTTGGTAAACCAATATGAGATAAAAGGACGTTAGTTCATATGCAATCACGAATTCACGATAGCCTTCAGAATATACTGGCCATTGTAAGCTATATCATGTTTCAGAAACATCTAGTGACAAAGCTACATCATGACTCTAATATGTTCTCTATATCATGATTCAAAGTATGCCCCTTACCTTGTCTTGACCCCCGACATCCCAGACTGTGAAGCTGATGTTCTTGTATTCCACAGTCTCCACGTTAAACCCTGGAGTCGAGATAATTAAAAAACTATATCAACATAAAACTCAAGCAAACCTTCAATTAACATTAGTTCACTAAATTAAACAGACAACCAGAACTGAAAAAAGTTACTCCCAACCAACCCCTCAGTTACAGTTTACACAAGCATACATAATCATCTTCATCATATATAATTATCAGTTTTCACTAGCATAAATAATCATCTTCTGCACATATAATTATTATTTTTCACTAGCATACATAATCACATCTGTAGAATATATGATTATCACTTTCCACTAGCATGCATGACATCTGCATATATACAACTACCACCCTCCATCTAACACTTAAGCCTAAGAAAGTACTTCACAGGTATTCTACTGCACATCATAGTACACACTGAAACAAAAAATAAATTATTAAAACAGTAGTGTCAACCCAATATTACCAATGGTTGGAATGGTAGTGACGATTTCTCCGAGCTTGAGCTTATACAATATGGTAGTTTTACCAGCAGCATCGAGACCAACCATCAGTATGCGCATCTCCTTCTTGGCGAAAAGCCGGCTAAAAAGCTTTCCGAATGACAAACCCATCTTGCTACTCTCTTAACGCCTGAATTAACGAAATGCCAAACAAACCCTGATCAGATCTTCAAAATGTATCCCTAAATCGAAATTCTAATTTACAGTCAACCCCAATCATATTAAACCAAAATTCAGATCCCAAACCTAGTAAATTAAAAATGGAAGCCAGTTAATTCAAAAAAGCATATCAACCATTGATCTCTAACAAATCTGGAAAAATAACATCGACCCAGGTGCAAATTCTAAAGATGGATCAAAAACAGCCAATCAAATGCAAAGGATCTAAGCAAAGAGATCAGATCTAATAAACCAGTACAGATCTAACAAAAACACGATTAATGAACCAAGACAATGACCAGATGCATGATTTAGAGAAATAAAGAAAGGAGGGAAGAATTGGGGGGCTTACAGCAAAGAAGAGGAATTCGTTAAAAGGGGCAGATCTTGCGAGAGACTCTGCCCAGACAGAGAAGAAGAATGAAGAATGTGTTGCGCGTTGTTCAGCAGCGATGCGATATGCAATGGAAGAGAGAAGAGGGGATGCCTTTTTTATAGTGCGTCTGTGTGGAACCAATTAATTGTTTTCAAAACCATTAAAAAAAAGGAAATGCGGTATCATAAAAGTAGAATATTTTTTTATTCGTCACTAAGAAATTCATCTTAAAAATTGGCTAGTACATTATTATTCTCAACCTTTTTTGGAAAATAATAATAATAATTTCCAATAATGGCCTTCCAAAAGTAATATTTGAAGATACTTTATACTCTATTTTTAATTAACTGTATCACCTCACGTCGATTACATATCCTAATCTAAAATGCATGATAACTAATATCGACATAAAAAATATGTTTCACCAACTTAATATACAATTAGATTCCCTAAATGTTATTAAAGTTATGTCATAATAAATCTCATAGTTTTATGTTCTTTTTTATCAACAAATTATTTTATTTATTATGCATTATAGAGGTAGAGTACATTTTTTGCCACATCGTGCTAACTGTACATCTGACCTAGAAACCTTCGAAAAAGTACAAAGAAAAAATAGTTTATAAGTTCTCAGATGTCCTTCACTTCTGCCTCCACCTAAGATTGAATCTTCTGCCTACGAGTTATAATTTGTATTGTCGTTAAGCAAACAAAACCGATCCAGACATTCTCCATTGATTATTGCTTTGCAAAATCTAGGCATTTCAAAATAGCAGTACATTCTGCTTGAAGTGGTGATGTTGCGGTGTAGATTTCCACATTCTGTGAAATTTGCCTCACATTCCAAATTTTGTTCTTGTCAAGACTAACACATGCCACTGCTGATAGACTCATTTATTTGTTAAGTGTTGTGTCTGTGATGAAACAGTTGAAACCATTTAAAAGAAGAAAGAGAATCCTGTCTCGAATTATACAACTTTTGAGACTGTCAATCTGTTGAATGTTGCATATAATCTCTGACAGTTCGTTTATCCCATCCCATCACATTTGATTGGTATACCAGATATGTAACCTGTGAGGTTCTTCCCAAACCTTGATGGGGTCCTCACCTAGATTTACATTTGCAGTATCCCAAATAATCATATTCCTATATTTCCATATAGTCTATATTATGCACACACAAAAAAAAAGACAAGGCAATGTCTTCCTAGTGAAGGTGCCTGTAAAATCCAATCGGCTAACCATTCCTGGAATGATGAAACGATTGACATATCAAAGCCAAGTCTACTACATCTCCAGACTCTCCGTGCGAAATCACGTTGTGCAAAAAGATTATGTATAGATTCCAACTCAGTCAGGCAAATAGGACAGAGAGGACTAATAAGAACTCCTTTTCTCACTAATTCCTGGTTCATTAGCATTGCCTTGTTTAGTATTCTTCAGATGATAAACTTGAATATTTGAGGAAGCTTTGTCTTCCACAGCTTCTTCCAAGTATTTTTATTAAACAGAGATGCTTGACACGAAGATTGAGCAGTGACAGTATCTTGTTTCGAACCCAATTTCTTGTAGCCCAGCTTAACCATATACTCTTTTGAATTGAGTACTCTCAGAAGACGGAGTCTGAGTCTTGCACTCCTGCATATTTTGGCAGGGATATTTTTATAATCCTCTAGGTTATCTGGTGTGGGAAGATTACTCTGATCACATTACATCTTTGTTGCATGTACTCACTTATCAAGTCTGATACTCTGAGATGAGTATGAGTTGCCCAGGAATTGGATAATGCAAGAGGATGTTGACATCCCGGGAAATCTCATAGTTATAGAGTTGTACTACTCAAAGTCACAAATCACATTTGTGTGGAATATCGATCACCATCTAATTCAGTGTTATATAATTTTCACACAAGATGTTAATTTTTAAAGTTTACTCGTATATTATTGGAAAGAAAAAATTATATTTTGAGCATCGTTCATGATATGTCATTCGTACCTTTTAATTAACGATAAAAATGATATTTTTTTTATAACTAATCACTATTCGAAATAGTTGAGGAGAAACTTCAGCTTTCTCTAAGACCCATATGTAATTGGAGTCGTGATACGTTCGGAAAACTTGAGAATGAGATAAGTTCTTAACCGGAAAACTTCAGGATCTACATAAGGATAATGGTATTTATGGAAATACTAGGGAAATACAGGGGGGTGCAGTTGCAGTTATTTGACTTGGAACAAAAACTTTATGACTACTAGCGGTTAGAGAACAAAAATCAACTGGATGAAGTTTGGAGAAGCTAATACAACCTTCTTTCACAAATGGGGTACTAAAATGAGTGTTAATATAGTAAAAAGGTATAAGGGATGCCACAGGGCAGTGGCTCATTGATCAAGATTTGATTACACAAACATTAGTTGATTATGTCAAGTCAGTGTTCATACAACCGGAATGATACCCACCAAGAGTACAAGGGGACATCACAGAACAACAATATATGTCTCAAAACACGAGGACAATAATGAAAGAATAAGCTTACAGCTTGGCAAGACCATTTGTGCAACAAGAGACATGGAATGTGGTGAAGGAGATGAACCATTTAAAGGCACCGGGTGAAGATAAACTATCTGCAGGCTTTTATGAAACCCACTGGAAGATCATTAGAGAAGACTTCACAAGTTATATAATAAAGATTCTCGAAGGGAATCATTTGTTCGGAAGTCGGAATCGGACATAAATCAATCTCACCCGAAGGAAAATATTCCAGCTGAACCTAAAGATTTCACTTTGCAGTGTGAAATGTAAATCATAGAAAAGGTTTTGGCTGACAGGATTTAGAGATTCATACCTTCACTAATAGGGGATAGTTAAGATGGCTTTGTGTCAGGAAGAAACATTGCAGAGAATGTACTTCTGGCCCATGAAGTGCAACATATGAGAAAACATAAGAAGGGAAAGATAAGATATGCAGTTGTAAAGCTGGATATGAGTAAAGTGTAAGATAGGATTTTTTAGAGAGCGCTTACTTTGACTAATTTCCTGCAAAACTGGGTGGAAATAATCATACAAAGTGTCCAGACAGCCTCATATCAGGTGATGGTAAATGCGTAGAGATCAAACTTCTTCATACCTAATAAAGGGCTCAGGCAAGGTTGTCCACTTTTCCTTTACTTGCTTATCATAGGTCAACAATTTATGTCTTCTTAGGTGGATATGAAACTCTCACAGAACAAGCATTTGGGAATTCAAGTATCAAGAAGTGGCCCTCGTGTTAGTCGTCTGATGTATGTAGATGATTGTATCTTATTTACATAATGCACCTACCAAGAAAATAATGACTCAGAAAAAAATGATCGACCTTTGTGCAAGGTTAAATATATGTGTGTATGTAAATATATGTATGAATTAATATACAATACATGTTTGTTTTCTCATGTTTAATGTCTATATTTTATCTGTTAAATGGTGGTAAATATTTAATGTCATTTGATCTTTTTGCACGAGCATTTTTGGTTTAAATTATACATGCAGTAGTTGTTACATCTTGTTTGACATGTTATGTGAAGCTCAGGGTCAAAGTTGTAGCTCTGGCCCTCCACTTTATGTAATGTTTTTAGTTTAGAAATCCACATGAATCTCATCTCATTTATTTGGTTTAGTTCAGTGTTTAGAAGTAATATAATTAATGTGTAAGTTATTTTAGTCTTTATTTTAGTGTAAGGGAGGTAGTTTTTCTTCATTAAATCATTGTTACTTGGATTTACGTCTCGAGATTTAGATTGAAAATGTGTGAGGTGAATGTTGATTGTTGCCCGCTTTATGTGGTTCCTCTGAAGTACTTGTCACAGTTTCAGTTAATCTGACTGTGTATAGTGTTGTAGATGATTGTTTTTTACATTATTGTGGTTGGGAAAAGAATATTGTTGTCATAGTTTATTGGACAATAAAATGGGCAAATGAAATATTGGATATGCTTATTTTCTTCTTTTTTTCAAGGTTTAAAAGAAATAGTATCTTGGACTTTTGAAGTAATGTAGCTCATATATGGTTGAAACACCGAGAATATCTAAGGAGACAAGGTCAGTGATTTTTTTTTTGCTTGTCTGAGAGGATATGATCTATAGACTATCCTCATTGAAATCAATGAAATCATGATAGTGATTTCATTGGCTTGATTTCTTGTGATTACATGTTTTAATTCTATAATTTTCTAACCTTCCCAGTAATATTATGCTAGCTTCTGCCATTGTAATGGTATTCACCAAAAATATAATATATTTTATATTTCTATGTTTAGGAAAAAATAACAAAACTCATGTGTTTTGGAGTAATGGATAATGGGGTAGCACAATTTTGGGTCACAGTGTAATTATCCAAGACCGTGTAGGATTAATCAATGAAAGAGCTCACATTTTAATTTCGTCATCAAACTAAAAATCAATTATGTTTCCAATTTTTTCTTCTAAAAGTATAACTTTTATTTATTTTATGTGATATTTTAATTCAGGTACCTTGAGATCTTTATTTGCCATTATATTGGTATTTTGTGCTCCACAAAATCCAAATAAGTTGTGGCAAGAGTATAAAACTGAATTATGTTCATATTTTGTGAAGAATGATAAAATTCTCACTCATATACAAGAACGTTGATACAAAGGAAAGTGCTTCAAATTATTAACGATTTTTTGGTTGAAATGAATAAGGATTTTCGATCTTATGGGATATTAGATGATTTTGATTTGGATCGAGAAGATTCACTTGAGACCCGAGAAATATCAAGTGAAAAAGTATTCACGTTTTCACATAAAAATTGTTGCTCTGTACACAACTAAATGACAACCAACAAACTGCATATGATAAAATTCTTGAAAGTATTGTTGGTGAATTTGGAAAATATTTTTTTATCGATGGTCCTGGAGGCATTGGAAAAACTTTTCTATACAGAGCTTTGTTTGCAAATATAAGGTCAGAAGGTCATATTGCATTAGTTGTTGCATCATATGGTGTTGCAGTTTCAGTTTTACCTGGAGGAATGATGGTTCATTCTAGATTCAAATTGCCTCTTAATTCATCTGACAAACAAGTTTGTATTTTGAGCAAGCAAAGTGGTCTAGCGAGATTGATTATTGTTGCAAAATTAATCCTTTGGGATGAAGCAACTATGGCAAGGTGAGAATCTTTAGAGGCAGTTGGCATGTTGTTGAAAGATCTCATGGATTCAGAAGCTCCTTTTGGAGGCAAAGTTGTTCTGTTTGGAGGTGATTTCAGAC
>JAULKK010000008.1:12862472-12874986 GCA_032355705.1 Rubia peregrina
TTAGTTATTAGTGTTTGTGAAGAGAAAGTCAATTAAAGGATGAACGCATATGTTATAGTCAAACATTTTATTTCAATATACAAATTAAGCCAAATAAGAGTTTTAGTTCAATTCAAATACGAGTTTTGGTTTTAGTTCAATTCAAATAAGAGTGTTAGTTCAATTCAGATAAATCAAATCAAATCAGATAAACAGATGAGAATTATCATGTACAAATGAAAGTAATAGCTGATCGAGAATCAACTTGAATTTAATCAAGTAGCATAAAAACCTTATCTAGAATGAACCAAATATACATTAATCCGATATGAAACATACTAAAAAAATAACTAATATGATCAAACCTGATTGCAAATCAACTCGTACAAATAACGACACGACATAATAAAACTGCCAAATTGTTCAATCAAATAGTTTTGAAAGAAATACTAAATAGAACTATTAGAAATTAATATGTACGGTTTGGCCTAATTCACTTAAATTTTCTTAACATACCCCTTTATTTTCATCATTTCAAAGTATTAATGTAAAATTAATGTTATTATATATTTTATTGATATATATTTAATTTATTTAATATTTGTAATTCGGTTTTCGGGTCGGTTTTCGGTTTATGTTTAGAAACCAAAAACCAAACCATAAACCATATTCATAATTCGGTTTAAACGGTTCAAATATTTGAATATTTGAATATTAAATTTGGTTCGGGTTATTCAAATTCGGATTATTCAATTTTCGGTTTGGTTTTCGGTTTTCGGTCTTTTTGCCCACCCCTATTCCCAATTGTACCATTTCTTCCGCACCTCCGTTATAACGCCCCACTTTAAACTTTCTACATATGTGACATCTTTTAAATAGGTGGTGATTGTGAATCTCCATAAATTAAATAAATGGAAGAGTTATGACCACATATTTATGGTTAAGTATCGAAAGTTTAGAATTAGAAAATTTATAGTGGGACGCCCAAAAAGAAAAAGAAAATGTTTAAATTGGGACGAATGGAGTATATTAAAGGAGATCATTGTTGTCACGTGTCACTCACACAAAATTTCACATTATCTTTAACATTAAATTGAAAATATAATATTATTTGAAAGTTAATCCCCAATTTCCAATGCAAACCTCTTCCCCAAGATTTTCAATACTTTTTAAATACTTTAATATTTTCAATTGATGATTAATTCTATTACCCTATTTATGAGGATGAACATTATTTCATAATACTTATTTTTTTACTATACTTAATTTTAAATTTAATACACTTTTGATTTTGATTTATCCTTTTAATATTATGAAACTCCATTTCGTGACAATGACTGAATTATTTCCAGTCATTTTTTGTTTATGTAATCGATTTTATTCACGCAATTTAACTTGCCTAGAAAAATATCTAAAATTACTATGTTAACATATAAAATAATAGATGGAGTATTTTTTTTATTTCTGTAATTTTTTATAATAAATTTTAATTCTGAAAAAGAATGCTTTATATAAATAATAGATAATGTACAGAAAGATTTTATATGTAAATTCTTTCAAATAAACTATTAAATATTCTGTAAATTTTACTTGCAATTTTTCTTGTACTACTTTATTTAATTTTTGGCAATTAACATTTAGAAATGACTTATTTTAATACATATCAATATGAGATAAGTGATAATATTAAAAAATTAATTCATTAAGGAATTTAATTTAATTTTTATAATTAATAATTATAAATATTGATATTTAAAGACTATATAAATTTTATTTATTTCTCTAAGATGATGAATTTATATTTTTTTGATCAAATTATAAAACTCCATATTTTGCGTTTTTCTACTTCAATTAATTAATCATGAATTGCTATGATACCCCTAATTTAAACATTTTATATCTGACGTGTATAATTTTTTGATCATTATAAATGAACCCCCCTTATATTTGACTCTGGTTCAGCTACTGGCGTTGCTGGAAATGTCCAACTTTTACTGTTGGTTTCGTCTGAAAATGATGTACGGAGTACAATATTTGTTGACCACATAATTTCTTTTCGTCTTCCCTTCAATGTTTAATAAAATATGACTTTCTCTAGAATGTATTTTTTGATCAGAAATTATTCATTGATCATGGTAGTGAAAAAAACAGTGTTATCAATTAATCACAACAAATTTTAAAAAAATATTGGATGAAGAAGAAAATGGACATCTATGACTCAATTGCACGAAATTTAATTAGTAAAAATTATCAACTAATTTAAATATTTTAATAAAAATTGTATGATTATTTTAAAAAACTATTTATCATAAATTTTACAATCAAATCTTCAATTTTTCTATTATTTTTCATATTATATGAAATACGTATGCATACAATGTTAATAATGATAACGGTGTTTCACTTAAGTGACGTTTAAAAATATTTTATCAAGGCAAAGTCTTTAGAAAGGTAAAATGTTTCGGTTGGAATATTAAAAATTTATTATGCAACGAGTTCATAGCCCGATTAATGCAACCCACAAATTTTATTTTCATTTCTTCTAAAATTTTAATTTAAATCTTGGTTTTTCCATAGTTTATGAAAAAACTGTCTCTCAAGAGACAGACACTTTTATCTATAATTAAATTATATTATACAATTTATTTATTTATTTATAATAATATTTAAATTCATGTCCATGTAAAGCACAAGTGTCATCTAATTTACCATTAAACCTTTTCGGTCTCCAATAATTATTGTATAGTTTCAAGGTCTAAGAACATCTGCAATAGTGTCCTCCATTTTTCAGTTGCTGTAGTATTTTTTTTACAGTTGTTACAGTACATTTAATTCAATGGTTTACTCTGTATCTTCCTCTAAAAAGAATATTCATTTAAATTCTTTATGCGCATTAATTTTATAAGCTTTCTAATATTTTATTAAGTTCAACTTATCATATGTATATGTTTACTTTGAATAGTTATTTTTTATATAAAATAATTATTAATTTAATAACAATTGAAATTCATTAATTGAAAAATAAAATTACATAGAAAACTATTTCGTTCCAAAAAATTTACATGGAATAATTAATAATAAACTAGCTCAATAAATAAAATACAAGTAACCAAACACAATGCAACAATTCAAGAAAACATAAAAGTAATATAAAAAAACAATACGACATTTCCATAAAATAATAAAAATACAAATACGTAATTACACTCTTCACGATTTCCAGATGCCGCCCACAAATGATATATCAATGCGTTGCGATGGGCATAATGAACATTCGACTCTCGAATTTCTCCATGTCGCGCGAGAAATTGTTGAAATTGAATGTTTTCATCCATGATGAGCTCAACGTTAATATTTGGAGGTGAGGTTGCACTCGACGAGGATGCGGTAGACGGTCTCGTGATTGGAGTGGAAAGATTACGTTCATCCTCTATGATCATGTTATGCATTATAATGCATGATGTCATTATATCATGCAAAACATGCTTTTCCCAAAATAGACGGGGTCCAAAAAGAATAGGAAAACGTTGTGCAAAACTCTAAATGCTCGTTCCACATCATTCCTACAAGTTTCCTGCATCTTTGCAGGGTGTTTATATTTTACAGTCATAGGTTTTCGAATAGTTTACACAAGAGTTGACCACTTTGGATATCTACCGTCTGCTAAATATTATCCTTGAGTTTATTATTTTCCTCCACTAACATACCGAGTTTCCTCCTTCACATTGATGTTGTTGTTGGCCCTTGGTAGACAAAAATACGCATGCCAGATCCAAAGATCATAATCAGCAACAGCTTAAAAATAATTGTTAGTGACCCGTTAAGACCACTACGACCATAAAATTGTCCAGGCCAAGCTTTAGGACTTTTTTCCACTTCGAATGCATCCAATCCAAACTACCTAACATGCTTGGAAAATCTCGCTTTTCAACAACATAGAGTAGTCTAGCAACATCATTCACATTTGGTGTTCTTAGATAAACTTGTGAAAATATTTCAACGCTGGCCCGACAAAACCTCTTGAAAGACTCGATAGTAGTAGACTAACCAATTTGAGATAATCATCGTGTGAATCAACAGAGGTGCCATATGCCAACATACGAAATGCTATTGTTATCTTTTGCAATGTTGATGGCCCTTCTCTATAAGCTGCATCTCTTTGTTGTTGAAAAATATTTGTCATGCATTTGTACCGCATAAACAATACGCATGAACAATCTTAAACTCATCCGATAACGATGCTGGAAATTTGGCTCCTTGTAGATGGGATTATTTGAGAAATAATGATTGAATAAGCATTTATTCGCAGCTACATGATCACGGATGACCATTTTATGACCTGGAAATGAGCCTCGGTGCCTTGATTGATTTTTCATGTTGGTGACGAGTATCCACTACATCATTGTTGTTGGTGTCGAGGAAATATTGTAAAATTGTATCCTCTAATTCAAGATCATTGAAAATTGAAAGAGATTCCATCATTTTATCAAACGGGGAGTCTGAAGACATTTGTCTTGAAGAACCTCCGAAGTTCATGATGCTAAAATATTAGATAGATAAGAAGATGATTGAGAACTATGAGTATTTATATTTGGATTGAGAGATGTAATACTATGTAATCATCTATGTCTTATTTATACAATATTATTGTGTTCTTTGTGGAGTCAAGGGGTCAGGGGTGAAGATATTTGCATCCTTTTGGGTGTCGAGGGTTCAAGGGTCAGGGAATGCGTCCTTTGGGGGGTTGAGGGGGTAAAGGTCAAGGGATGTTTGTCCCTTGGGAGGTCGAAGAGGGAAAGTCAAGGAATCTGCATCCTTAGGGGGGGGTTGAAGGAGCAAAAGTTAAGGGATATTTGTCCCTTGGGAGGTCAAAGGGGCAAAGGTCAAGGAATCTTCGTCCCTTGAGAGGTCGAGGGGATGTTTCCCTAACTTCACTTATATGTACGACCTCTTCATTTGTTTCAGCGCACATTACTACTACATGTTCTTACAATTTGATGTCTGAAACAACAAACACCTCTCACAATTTCAATATGTCTTCGAATGCCACTCCATCTTCTAAAGGTTCAAACTACAACTTTGATGAAGATAAGTTGTTGGCTTATTCATGGTTGTAAGTATCACAAGATGCTATCATAAGAAACAATTAGTCTGTTGAGAATTTTTGGTTTCACTTTCAACAAATTTCCAATGGGAGAGTAGCTGGGATTGGTGAACTTTGTCCTAGTAGATCCTTAAGTTCGTGTTTCTCGATCATGGAGAAGGCAATAAGAAAGCTAATTGGATGTGTTCCCCAAGTTAACAGCTTGCATCCAAGTGGTGCCTCCAAAAAAAGATATGGTAATTTTGAATTGAAATACTACTTTGTTGTTTCCTTTTTTATTTTATGTAAGTACTTACTAACATATACATTTTTTAGATGGATCGAGCAAAAGATTTATTCAAAGTAGAAGTTAACTACAAAAAATGATTTGAGTTTGATAATGTATGGGATATTCTCAAATATGTTCCAAAATTTCAAGATGATGCATCATCATCACTTCGATCCACAATACAAAGAAATTTCAGTGATTTCACTCTCCAATCGGATGAGAACCCTTGTTCCGAGTCTCCTATACCATCCTGGATTAGACTCCATTCATATGGATGCAGATGATATTTCTGGTGGTTCGACATCAAAATGCCCTATTGGGGGAAAGAAAGACAAATCCGCAAGAAAGCAAAGCGAATTATCTTCATCCCAGAGTTAAAGAGAAAGAGAGCGCATAATAAGTCTTATGGAGTCAAGGCGGGCACTACAAGGTGAACAATTAGACCTCCAACACAGGCACCAAACTCACCTAGACTTGGTTCGCGATGATAAAATAATGGAGATGGATTTGAGCACTATTGTTGATCCTATAATATAATCTTATATCCCAGAGGAGCAAGAAAAATCATGGCAAAAAATATATGCCCAAGTGTTGGAATCGGAAACTTATTCTCTTCAAAACAACATAAAGCTATATGTAAAATATTAAAAATTGCATAAATAATATATCATTCTCAATAATTATCGGAAACTTATTCTCCGATATTGGTGGATCGGGAACGGGTCTCCCGATAATTATTGAGAATGATATATTATTTATGCAATTTTTAATATTTTACATATAGCTTTATGTTGTTTTGAATTTTATCGGTTATTTTTCTATACTATTTTCTTATTGCAGGTTTATGGTAAGTTTGGTGTGTATTAAATTATCATGTGTATTTTTATAATAATTAAAATGTGCATTTTCAACGTTTGATAATGTCCCTGAATCTTTTACAATAATTTATTTGAATCAGGTGAAATATTTCCCACAAAATAAATTTGCTGAAGTATTTGCCTTAATCATGGAAAAAAGATTTTAACTGAAGAAAAGGTAAAGGAAAGACAAAAGCATAACAAAAAGGAAATTAAAAAAAATAACGGAAAATGGAGAATATAACAAAAAGAAAAAAGAAAACAGGATAGAGTAACTACAGTGTACGCTACTTATTGCGTAGCACTGTACATCTGCAATGTCTAAATGTTACATATAGCGTACCATTGAAGAGAGCCAACATCAAAAAAATTTGTCCGTTTATGCCTTCTATGCAATAATAATGTACCATTGGAGATGAACTAAGAGCATCCATAATGGTTAAATTTAGGGATGACAGTGAGTCGGGTTTTGGTGGAGGTCTACCTCGCATCCTCCCCAATGGGACGGGTATGGATGTAGTTTTCGTGGGGGTGGGGTGGGTATGGGTATGGAAACTGATACCCGCCATGGGTACTGGGTCGAACATGAATATTAGTTCATACCCGCCCACCCCAACCTGCCCCACTATACCCACTATGTACACACTAATTTATTATAAAATATACTACTATTTATCCATAATGCACATGTTTTACTTATAATATTTTTATGTAAATATTATTAAACTTTTAATATTAAAATTAGTAATTTTAAAGTAAAATATAGGTATTTTTGGAGATATAAATGGGTTGAGTAAAATGAATTTGAAATGGGTGTGAAGACCCAAGTGGGTGATGGGGTGAGAGTGGATTTTAGATAATACCCGATGGGCGGGTGAATTTTAATATTGTACCCACCATGGGTGATGGGACGGGTATGAGTATAAATTTGTTAGGTGGGTATGGGTATGGAGGTATCATAATCCGTACTCGCCTCGCCCCATTGTCATCCCTAGTTGAATTGGATCTGATTTAATGATACTTCATATGGTTCTCTAATAATGACTCACTTTTCTTATTGAGATGGTTTATTAACATTGTCTCCTTCCACTTTTGGCAAATTATAGATTATTTTAATCCACAAAATTTACTTTTTACTCTTTCAATACACTCTCCACCACTAATTCAACATTCCTAAATCCAAATGTCAATGTCAGTGAATTGGAGGGATTGATTCACACTCTATGTAACTGAGAGGTACACAGCTCAAAATACACCACTGTTGAGAATTATGAATATTATAGCAACTTTTTATAGGGATTACCCAGAGTTATGTGACCGTGTCATTTATTCCCGCTGTGGTTTCCCAACTGTAGGTTGTCGATGAAGGTGAGATCGTGGTGGTTTTGGTTTCAGTGGCGGCGGTACGTTGGTGGTGCAGCGTTTGTGTGTTTCTCATAAGGGCATCCCTAACCCTAACTATTCAAATGGATGGAGTTTCAAGATTCACTGAGTTTCAATAAATTTAATGGTGGTGTGCCCTAATTAGGTATTTGAATAGAGTGCATATATGCAATTTGGTTGCTTGTATGTAACCTTTCAAAAAAACACACATCCACAATGGTAGTGGACTTAAAGAGCACTTGTGAAGTATCATATCATCAATTTTGATATAAAAAGGGTAATAACTATCAATAATGGAATAGTATTTGAGAACCATTTTTTAGCATCACGTCACCATCTTTAATAAGAAACCTTTTAAATTTATATTTATATTTTTAAAATACCAATATCGTGCAAATTATAACTTATATTGTACTAACTATATAAATATAAAACAAACATGTTTATTCTTTGAGTAAAGTGCATTTCTAACCCAAACTTTAGTCTGAAAGTGCAAATATAACCATGCAAAGTTAGAAAGTGTCAAAATAACCCAGATTTTTTTTATGTATGTGCTAATCTAACACTGAACATCATTGAATTCGATTGTCAACGTGAATTTTGACTGAAATTTAATGAAATGACCATTTTACCCGTGAATAAAAATCAAAGGAAAAAAGACAAAGTTGTCCTCTATTTCTTCTTCTTCATTGTCTCCTCTCAAACCTTCCGTCGATCAGTCTTTCTTGTCAAGATTGATCTGATTTCTCCTTCAAACTCTTCACCAACCAGTCTCTTTCTGCGGTGGTCTCCAGCACGCCAAGCTCCGGCCACCTGTGTCAGGCTGGAAAGTATAGGGGCATGATATTTAATTTATTTTTATCTGATTGAAGGGTTTTATTTTTGTGTACTCCACAGATTTTAAACTCCGAGTTGATGATTCTATTCGGATAGTGTATATGACAGATAAAATGATGGGAGAATAGATGTTGGAAACTAAACTCTGGTTTCTAGGGGCGGGCGTCAGTTCTATTTAATTGATTTTTTGTTTATTCGCTCCGGATTATTCAGTTTTGTCCCTAAAAAGCCAAAACTGAATTCGACCTGAATAACCTGAATTATCTTAACCGAATTCGGAATTCAATTTCGGTTTGAAACCGAATTCAACCCGAATAAGCCGAATTGATTGTAATTTTTTAAAAAAATAATTACTAAAATTGAATAATTTAATTTAAAATTAAATAAAAATATGTAATCTAATTTCTACATCATTAAAATCACGTTTTCAAAATAAAAATTCAGTAAGTGCAATGCAACTTCAACCATAACAATTTTAGCATTACATTTAAGATTAAAGGAAAATAGTTCGTTTTAATATTCATCTTCAAAGCCTTCACATTCTTCAAGCTCTCCACATTCACCTTCACCTTCACCTTCAAGCACTCCACAAATTTATTTAGGGCAACTTGTGTTATTTACTTATTACCCCAAACTTACTTAGGCTTTAGAGTTTGGGATAATTTTTCAAATATAAAGATTGGTCCTCCAACTTAAGTTTATTTATAATTTTTTAAAATTTTGTTTTGAAATGTAATTATTATATATAATTATTTAATTACAATTTGACATTCGGATCGGGTTTCAGTTTGAGTTTTAATATTCAAAATCAATCCAAAAACCATATTTAGAATTTGGTTTATTCAATTCGTATATCCAAAAACCATATATTAAATTCGGTTATGATTATTTAAATTTGGATAATTTGATTTTTGGTTTTTTCCCACCCTACTGGTTTCATATGAATTTATTCTTTGTTTACTTTTTTTTAGTGGATACAAATGTTTATTTGTGAGGCATATAGAACTCTCCGGCAATGCAGCAGACTTTGATTCGCAGCTAGGGATGATTACGAGTGTAGGATCCGATCCAGATCTATAAGATCTAAATTTGTTGGATCGAAATCGAATTCGGGCCCTGGTCCAGATTTTAAAATACGAGTTTGGGTTCGAATTAAAAATATTAAGACAAAAACTCAGACCCCACCCAAACCTGACCCTTAAACGCATATAGTTGTAACTATATATAATTTTAACCTTATTTCAATATTAATTCCATCTTCTCTTAATTTTGTATTTTTATTTTCAATTCAACAAATAATATGTGTTGCATATTTTTCCTTGAAAATTTAATTAAGATGCACATTGAACTTGAATGATTTGTACTTAAGGTAATGTAATTTTATTTAGTGAAAAAAAATCAGAATATTAGACCCATTTAAAATTCGTTTTGGATCAAGACCCGTTGTGGACCCAGACCCATTTTGGACACATCGAGTTTGGGTGTGGGTTTAATATTTTCAGACCCTACGGATCTGAGCCGGGTCTGGTATAACTAAATTTTTTAGGGCCAGGTCTGGGTCTTCTTAGACTTGACCCAGACCTGACCCATGATCATCCATATTCACAGCCCCCGCCAAGGTTTTCGACTTTGATTCGCAGCTCCGTGACGACTTCGACTCGCTAAGGTTTTTTGTTTTCTTGTCGAAGGAGGAGTGGTGGTTGGGGGTAAGGGTGGATTTTGAAGAAGAAGAAGAAAATGGGGTAAAATGGGGATTCGGTTTATAAATCAAATGTAGTTTTGTCATTTCATGTTCAGTCAAACCTTAATTGATGAGTCAATGCTGGAATAGTGCCAAAAGGTTATAACTGCACAATGCAGCCTAAAGTTTGGTTGTTTTGACACTTTTTCATTTTACATGATTATATTGGCAATTTCAGTCTAAAGTTAGCTTTACATGTGCAAGAAAAATTATCCAAAATAATATTTCATATAAAATTTATATGATTTTAAAATCATCAATATTAATATCATTATGATAATATTTTTTTAAAAAATACATTTGATCCTTATTTCCAAAACGTTTAGAAATATACATTCAACATAATATATTCCAAAACTGAAAAAACTACTTCCAACGTCTCAGAATAATTGGCTCACTTTCTATTTTAGTCCGTCCCATATAAAATGACCCATTTTAATTCTTACCTGAAATTAGTAAAGAATTGGTTGTAAAATTCCTACAATATCTTCTTTAAATTCAACAAAATTTTGATTGGGTCCACCATTTTCCCAAAATATTCACTTTTTCACATTTATTCTCCGTTGCATTAACTTGTATAAAATACTGAGTAAAAAATGCATGTGCTAATTATTCTGGGACGGACAAAGTATATAGATTTTATGACGTATAAAGGAAATTAATGTATTTCATAAAAATACTAAATAAGTCATGCAAAGTGTAAATCATTTGTTGGTTGACCAATTACAAATAAAGAGGTACCAACTCGTTAATTAATTAAGGAACAACTCCTTATGCCCAAATCGTTGTCAACGTGACAAATCGCCGGAACGAGAAACTATCTGAATTTGGTCTAATTATAAGCGAAATCTCAAACTTGATACCTTTGTCCGAAAGTAGTTTGGATCAATAGAAAGACAATGTAATAGCTCACACATTGGCTAACTATGCCGAACAATTTGGAGACTACGTCTCTCATTGGGACCACATCTCTCATTGGGACCACATCTCACAACGTGTCAAACCATTCTTTCGATAATCAATGAAGTCCCTTTTAACCAAAAAAAGAGGAGCAACTCCTTATTAACGAGTGATTATTAAAACTCCACAGTATTTTTCCTTAAATAATGAATGCTCCTTATTGATAAAAGTAGGTTAAGGAGTAACCCTTGTTGATGCTCTAACAAATCTAACGGCGGGGAGCAGAATCAGAATCAGAATTTTAGTATTCCCTTCGTCCCAACAATTTCAATTTTAATTTCTCCTACCATTAATTTACACTTGTAAAATTTAAAAGCTTCACAAAAAACAGCACTGTGCTCATTAAAAACAAACATTTAGCAAATGCTGCTCAAATTAATTTTGAACTTGACCCAAAATCAAAACCCTAAAACTGTTGTTGCTTTACTTTCTTGAGTATGTCGACAAACATAGAAGAACTTGAAACCCTCAAATCCATCTACATTGTTCTTCGATCTGCTCCACCGTCACCGTCACTGTCACTGTCCACCTACTCCACCGCCACCATCCATTTGGCTTCACCGCAAATATGCTATTCTTCGTCGCCACTACCTCTACCATTCACTGTCAGCTACCACCTACGTCCTACTTTGCATAACTTAAAGTGTGTTTGGTGGAATAGTGCTTACAAGTAGAACTGGTTTATTTTCAAAGTAAGGGAGACCAAGGCTCTGTTTGGCAGAGCTGTGCTTATAAGCAAAACTGACTTATTTTGAAAGCAGAGGATGCTCGATTAGGTTTCCCCCCGAAAAATAGATTATGCTTTCAAAATAAGATCTTTTTTAACACTTTACTAAACACTAAAAAATGCTTTGCTTATAAGTAAAACAACTTATAATTTTTGCCAAACAAAGCCTAACTTTTGCTCCCCTCACCCAAATTTGTTTATGCTTTTAAAATAATTTTAGGAATTTATCGAACACAAAAAACTATTTAGGTTATAAGCAAAGTAGCTTATAAGTCCATTTTTTTAATATAAAAAACTTATGAGTCCTGCCAACCACACAAGTTAAACAACTTTTAATGCTTGATAAACTGCTAAAAGTGATTATTTCAAAGGCAGAAGTCATATTTATAGCAAAAACAAAATTAATCTCCCATAACTTTTAAAACAAATCAGCTTTGCATAGCGGGCACATCACACCCATAAATAAGTCGCTAGTATGAAACGTTGAAACTACCATTAATTGAAACAAAATGAGATGGAACCGTCATTATTTTGACAAAGTTTTGGGAAAGACCGTCTTTCCATAAGATTATGAAAAGACAGGGTTTAATTAGAATTATAAAAGGTAAAAGGTCTTAGTTGCAATATTAAACTTTTATTATGTAACATGTAGTAGTTA
>JAULKK010000008.1:12944026-12964906 GCA_032355705.1 Rubia peregrina
GTGTTGCCGCGCTTTAGATACAGATTAGGGTACTGCTCTTAATCTGTAATCTCACAAACTGCTTCCCTTTGAGGAAATTATTAGGGTTTGGGAAGCCCAATAAATATCCCTCCACCAAAAAAAACATACAACAATATTATTATTTATATATCTAATCAAATATCCGATCAAAATTTGATAGAAAATAATATCAAATAGTAAGTGGCTGACACATAGGGAGTACTCCACATTCACCGTTCACATACTCCCTCTGTTTAATTGGATGTGACACACACTTTCCTTTTTTAGTTATTTTTGTAAAGTTGGAATATTTCCTTTTATGGAAATATTTTTCAATTTCATCCGCTCATTTTACTTTCTAAATTCAATTTCATCCACTCATTTCACTCACCTAAATCCAAACACCTAATCCTATGGTGCCACATTAACGAAATGGAGGTAGTATTAAATTAATATTTATACCTCTTCTGTTCAATTTCAAACTGCAATTTAACTAGTATTCATTTAGTCAAAACTTTCTAACGTTGACCCTGCAATTGAAATGGTATATAAGTATAAATACTAGTTTGTTATACATTGTTAGAATCGGTATGACATGTATTTTCAAATTATCAAATTTTCACAAGTTTTAATTAATGAAAGATATTAAGAGTCAAATATTTTTCAAGTCAATTGTCTCATTCTAAATTGCTTATTTATTGTTTCACGATCTTCAATGAGCATGTTTGACCATAAATATCTCTGGCTACATATAATAATACAGCATAAAAATCAATATTTAGAAAATGAACGTTAAGATAAATCTAACAATATCTTACATAATATTTTTATTCTATATAGTTTAATTTTTATTTACTGTAAAAGGTTACAAATTTTGAATCTCAAAAAGCAATTAAGCAATTCAGAGTGGTACTGAGAGAGTATTTGTTAATTAAAAAGGGATGAGTAATTAATTATATTGTAGTTATTATTTTACAATATTTTGGCATCTTACAATTATAAAATAGTTTGAGATTTAAAGTAGACACCTAACTTGAATATCTTTACATTTTTATTACTTCTGCCACTTTGTAAAATATGAAATGAAATTTTAAAATTTTCAACTCCTGCCACTGTGTAATTTGTATTGCTGCAGCAAACATATTTATTTTGAGTCTGTTTCTGTGAGACCGTCTTATTGTGAGATTAGGGACTAAATTTAAATAGTGTATATATGAAATAGGAGTTTTAACAATTTTGGGGATAGCGTGTAATTTAATATGTCTTGGGGCTAAACTAAGAAGAATCCCTAAAATTCAGGGGCTGAATAAAAATTAAACAAAATAAACCAAACATCTTCGCTTCTGCAAATTACCGCCGGCAACTTTCATCGACGTCGTCGTTTCTGCAATCACAGAGCATCCTCAAATATTGATGTACTTCGCACTAGTGCCGACCCTAGGATTTTAGGGGCAAACTATCAAAAAAGGGCCTCACAAACAATATTTGGGTCACGTAATATTTGCAAGTAGAGGCTTGATATGGAGAGCAAAAGAAGATGACTGAGGCAGTTACTTGGAAAAATAATATTTGATGATTTTTCCTACATATATAGTGAACGAATTTTTAAAAAATGAAGCTCCTTTACGGTGAAAAAATTGGGGGCCTGAGGCAAAGCCTTCACTTGCCTCATGGTCAGGCCGGCCCTGCTTCGCACGATCGCGATTCGACAATTCATACGCCGATAGGAGTTACTTTGCACGACCTCGATGAAGATGAAGATCTGTTGGACCAATTCTGAAGATTTCGATTTGCAGCACCTTGATTCGATGAAGATCTGGTGAACGGCAGAGGAAGGGATGGCAGAGCGCAGGGTTGATCCTGAAACGAGTGCAAGGCTCGGGTAAGCTTCCGGTGGTCGCTATTTCCCGTTGTCAGAGTCTGATCACCGTCTTCATTAGTTTTTCAGCGACGGAGTAGGGTTTTATTTTTACGAGCAATTAAACCATTGTGAAGCCCATCGACGGAGATAACATGGTTCCAACAACGAGGTGATTTCCGTCATCGAGGATTTTAATGATGGCAAGGAGGATTCTGACAATAAGGAAGATCCCGACAATGAGAAACTTAACACAGAAAAGCGACAGGTGAAGACGAAAATCGAGTCGAACTTGGCTTTAGAATTGAGTTTTCTGCTAGGCTAATTTGAATCTAATAACTGAAACTCACATAACAAATATATGTTTGACGGGATGTGACACACTTTCTTTCTTTCTTGTATTTTTGTGAATTTGACAAACTTTCATTTTATGACAAGATTCCTTCAATTTCATCCACTCATTTTACTTTTTCCCTTTTTACATTCAATTTCATTCACTTATTACATTCAATTTCATCCACTAATTTCATTCACCTAAATCCAACCACCTGAAATTATGGTGTCACATCTAATGAAACAGAGGTAGTATAATATAAATTATAATTTGAATGAGAAATATTTTTTTATATTTATATAAGAATTACATATAATGCATAATTTTGATGTGTATAAATTGTATTGTTTGTTTTTTTGGGTTTATTGTAATTTTATTGGATTGATGTGTACTTTAGGTTTATTATTTATCACAGATTATAAGTTTATGGGCTTGAGAGGAATTTGGAGGAAAATGAGGAGAATTTGACAATTATAGCAAAAGGAAGACAGTCAAAATGTTGCGCAAAAAGATTTGGACGTGTGTAAGCCGTGGTGCAGATTTGGAGATATATTTTGACTGATTTCATGGAGGATATGATCAAATTTTGTGAGATACGCATAGAGATTTTTTAGAGATTTGATTAGATTGTGAAGCTTATCCCTTATTTATATAAGATTAAGATTATATTTCAAATTTGGAAGGGATTTAGATGATTTTTTTGGGTTGAGCCTCTCTTCTATATAAGAGGTATCAATTTAGACATTTATTTACACACTTTTTAGCTTAGAATCAGTTCAGAATTTTGCAGATATTATTTTCTTAATTATTTCCGGAATCAGTTCCGCCACTGAGGGTTCAGTTTGCCCAACCGGAACTCATTTTTTTAGGAGTAATTTATTTTCTTAGTTTAATTCCACATCATGTTTTCTTATACTTTTTTTTGCAATTTTGTATGCGTATTATGAGTAGCTAATTAGTTTATTGGCAGTGAAAAATGATTGTTAGTTTTAAATCGTGAGACCTAATTGCTTTATAATTGATTCTTGCATGTTCTTGATTGTTCTTGATTTATTTCATTTCTAATATGTTTAAATCTGGCCAACTTGAATGTTTTTAGAATATTGATATCTGATTCCGCCGATACGTAATTGTTGAAAGGAATTAGTAAGTGATGCAATCTTGTAAAAACAGCTAACTACCTGAAACTGTAATAGCAAGATAGGGAACAATTGAGTGTGCATTTCTATTTACTTTTACTTTGGTAAATGCTATATCAGGTTCTTTTGTCCTTAATGCTATAAAAATGTGTTCTGGTTCAGCGAATACTTTCTGGGGGCATTTTGGTAAGGGAAACAATTAGTTAATTATAATTGATTAATTATCGATAAAATAAGAAAGAATTGGGGATGTTAAGCGTACATACTTTCCTATAACAGATAGATATGTAGGGATTGATTCATCATTGCACCTATGATCGATATAAACTAGCATAAGCTATTCTTAGCCGATATCATATATATATATATATATACACACACACACATATATATATTATTTCTCATTTTTAGATTCATCATTTGCAATTTTAGTGTTAGAAATCATTCTTGAATTTAAGGCATGGTGGCATCACCAAAAATGTTTTCAAAATTAGTTGGAAGAAAAATTACAATTATTGCTTTCGATACTTGGGGATCAACTCTTCTTACTAGTATACTAATTCATATTAATATGACTTTGCAGATTATTTGGCAAGTTAAACGACGTTCACCAAATTTCTAATAAATTAATATATTCATTTATTATAGCATATATAATTTTAAAAAATTAACTCAATATTTATTAATGTATTTTTCAAATTTTAAATGAAAATTTAATTTATATATTTTATATAGAAAATATTAACTATCGTATAGGATTACTTTACGTTATAAAAAATATAGTAATAAGAATATAATAATCTTTTTTAAGCAAATACATTCAACTTCAAAGTGAATTTCTCCATTGGTCTTAATATACATCTACACAAATGAATATATAAATTGGTGTAGTGGTATTTTTGCACAAAATTAAATCAATAGGCCTAAACTCAGTTGCAAAAGGAATCAAAATAACAAGTCATCTTTAGGATTCTACTTGGACCAATTGTCATAACTCAAGCCATAAATGTCATGTCAAAAATGATTAAGATACTTCTGCAAAAAAAAAAGGCGAAAGAGAATATCCCTTTGGGAGGACTATTACTAGCGCTTTACTTGTTTGACCTATCATAGCTATTGCCAAAGAATGTCCAAGTGCTCGAGCAACTAGAACAACTACTGCATTTCCAACTTGCAAGTATCTTTGTTTGATAGGGCCGGATATCTTATAATAATCTAGAAAACCCCATAGTCTAGCATTTTCACGAATGGACAGTACTATGTCCTGTTCTGGGTTTAGTGTTGTCTGATAATAAGGCTCTGCTCTAGTGACAACAGAGGGAACAGTTTCATCCCACCATAATCTGCCAAAAGGCTTGCTGGAAGTTTCCCCATGAAATGTTAGCATAGTCAGGAACCAAAGACTTTCCAAATTTCAGCAATTCACGTTCTACAGTAGTGTCAAGCTAAATTTTGTTATCAATCACCTTCTAGCCCGGTGAATCCCTTAAATATGCTTCATTTTTCTTTGGGATTCTACACACACGAGAATAATCGTCTAGGTTGAGGCATAAGGGCCGGTGATCATATGGGATATGTGGGAGTGGCTCCAAACCGTAACTGAGGCAACCAGACATTTCATCTCTTCTCAATGTCAGCCAAAAAATATCAGCCAAAAAAAGGTTGTCTTCTAACTTGGGCTCAGTACCTTTCTCGTAGGCAACAAAGCAAACAGCAAATTCTCTAGGAACATTACCCCTCACAATGACATCATTTGTGGGTAGAGGATATTGGGGTTACTTCTATGAAGATAGGCACCACACACAAACGTGTGCATCTGAAACTGAGCCAATACATAAGCTCCAGCCGCCATCAGCCCAACCCAAGCTTGATAGTTCATTTAAACTAGACAAGCAAAATCATACCTCCCCAGGTAAGCACCAGCAAATTTAAACAATTCGAACACATTTTTCATCAGTTCAAACCTTGGTTTCAATAATTGAACAATATCCATGTACACAATAATATGCTTGTTCTTTTCATATTTCAAAGGATTTTTTGAAACTCAAAACTGATTAAACCCACTAACTCCTTGACATGGAGGACCCCACATATGACATCAACCATTTTCGACAAAGGAAAAAAGATTTTTCTAATAGCCTTGTGTGACAAATTCCTTGAGCTTTGCTGGATAAGCACTCACACCCTCAATCGGCTCCCAGGTATTATACTCTGGTCCACAACCTTTCCACTTGATCTTAAAATAAAGCACAGTTTCCTTATCATCTAGTGAGCCGTAAAAATGCCTAAAAACTTCTTCAACTTCAAATACTTCATCATCTTCTGCATCTTCTTCGTCTTCATCATTTTCCTCTACTTCATCCAAGGGATTCATCGTTGGATGTGAGGTGTTTTCTACTAAGGAAAATGATGCACATAATTGCTACCACTCTTTTAGCAATTGAAGGAAGTCATGGGCATATTCATTTCTAACCTCAGTCTTTGAATGATTCCATCTTAAACTTTCACAAGCATACTCGTTTAAATCTAATTGCCACAAGTTTAACATTGTTGCTAGTATCCCCCAAGCAAGATCCAGTGGATATTGCATCACAGCCTGCATAAAGATCTAGCATGATCATCTTGACCTTGTTCTCCCCATTCAAATCATCAACACCATTAATCACAGTGGCATTGGTGTCAGCGTTGCTGGATATGGTGGATCCAAAATCACTCACAGTCACCTCACCATCATCTGGTCCCACACTTAAAAAAGAGCAATGAGAAAGAAGATGCAGCATGCCAAAATAAAAATCACATTTCTTTATTATATTCTTCTTCCACTTGACATTCATATTTGATGGAAGGCGGGAAATTTTAAGTGGTTTGACAAGGCAATCTAGATTATTATCATCCTGCACTTCAGAAAAGAATACATGCTTTGCATCTATTTACTACCAGTTCATTGAATTATTTCGAAATGACACTATCACAGGCATGTAAAACCACTGAGCCCTAAATAAAGCACACCATAAACAACCTCAAAAATCTCCATGATTTTACACATGTAGTCGTCCTCCCCATCTCCAACCTGAAATATGTGCCGTCTTCTAAATTATAATCATGGTCATCGACTCGTGCTCGTCTGTAGTGGCATTTGGCTTCTATCAATTCATCTGAATCATCCTCAACCCCATTAGAATCCTTGGATCCTCCTTTCGCTGAGGCCTTTGTTTTAGTTTTGAAACGGTAAGGCAACTTGATACGCGCCTTGTTCATGGGGATAGGGTTCTTCATCGAGCAATCAACATCCTCTTCCTTCACCTTTCCTTCTCGATGCTTTGCCTTCCTCTGAAGAGAATCTAGCTCTGTCGTCTCGCGGCCGCCACTTCTATTGGCAAGCTCCTCATCCTCAAAGTTGCCCTCCTTCAATTCTATCTTATCAGGCTCATCTGCCTTGACACTGCTCTCCTTACTCTCTGGAACCTTCTTCCCTTTCTTCTGCTTCAATTTCTTCTTCGGAGGAGGTTTAAAAGAGGAAGAGGCCTTTGAAGATTTTACCTTCACATCAGCCCAATCTTTCTGCCCTGGCTCATCCACAAAATCACTCTCCTCATCAACCTTCATATTCTTCGTCGATGCCTCCTCCATTTTGACTTTGGAAGAAGACGTCCTCGTCGGGCATTTGGACTCACTCGGTGCCGCCACTTCCTTCGATGGGGAGGTTGACCATGCTGCCTGCTTGCGCTTGGTCACCGTCGTCACTGTGTGTGAAATGGCGCGGTGAGATCGAGGATTATAGTGAAGAGAGAGTGAGGTTCTAGGGGGTGATAATCTATTGATAATGAATCAATAAAAATTTAATTGAATTTATAAAATTATGTGTCTTTTAAAATGAAATAGCAAAAGTATTATTAGTTACAAACACCTGTGATATGATATGCACAATGTATAATAAGTGATCATTAATTTTAATAATGTATTTTAATAATAAATTTTTTATTATTATTTGTTTGTAAAATATTTTTATGTTTATATGAAAATAATATATATTCTATAAGATTAAAAAAAATCAGAAATGTGATTTGTTCATGGGTCCAAATATGCAATGTTTGAATGCTGAACTTTGGTGGCATTTCATGGCAGTAACTTCCTTTGAGCAGCAAATGAAGAGGTAACGTTAGCAACTTCCAACTTAAGTAGAGTTCAAAATCACATAAATATGAACAAAAACGTTAGTAACTACTTCATAAAGAAGTAGAGTTCAAAATCACATCAAGTGTGAACAGATGGAAGTTGTCTTTCTTAACACTGAAACCCCCACTTGACAGTTGACACTTTCTGCATGTATGATCCCATTAACTCATAGAATAGCTAACATGAATGAGAAGACATCTATTTCAATCTCATGCACACAATATGTACCAAAGATGCAACAGCTAATCTATAAACATGCACCTTTGCTTTGATGACTGATTATCCGGAGAATGCAATGCATTTGACACGGAGTCTTTCAATAGTCTGCACCGAAACCTCAAATTTATTCGCGAAGGACCTTACAATCAGCTGAAAGATAGATCACACTGAAGAACAAATACACCCTTTTCTCACTTTTGTCGGGGACCCGTCCGATCATAATAGCCAGTAATTCGAAAAGCTTCACAACCAAATATACAACATCTTGTTTGATCAAACATTGAACATTAATAGAATTGTAGATCAGTGTGTTTGTATGCCACCGGGTGACCACCAGCATGTCCGACAGCAGTCAGCACCACTAGCAGAACCGACAGTGCCGGCCACCCTGGCAGAGCGTCAGCCTCACGCACCGGTCACATTGACAGCGCGTCACAAACCTGCGCCTCCAGCTGTGACGTCTCCGGATCAGTCAGTTGCTTCGGCAAGTCCCCTTCAGCCGGCCTCGCCACCTATCTGCCGACCTCGCCACCTATCTGCCACATATCTTGGGTGTTGCACCCAGTTCCTCGATACCACGATAGAATGTAAAACCCACGAATAATTGTGGTTGTGTGTATTCATATATATATAGTGCCAAAGGGTATACAAGACAGAATCAGATATATAAAATGATACATACAAAACCAATCAGAAATGATATTTCTTTCTTAACCTGATTCTAATTGATCTACAATCATATTAAACATGACACCAAAATATCGGTTAACATAACATAATATGACCAGTAAAACACTCTCATTTAACTTTCACGGTAGATCAAGTAGACTTTCATCCAGAATCAAGATCAAGCTCAGAACAGGTTCTACAATGAAGGCATAGAAGACAACGAAAACAGGGCAAGCTCCAAGAGAACATGAAATGTAAAATAATCATCCAAAAGCCAGAACGCATGTCTAAAAAAACCAAAACTGGTGGAACAATATAAGAATCTATTACTTGATCACCTTTGAAACTAAATTTCCAAATTGTACCAACATTAAAATACTCTCAAAACATCCAATTATTCTACCAAAGCATAAAATTTCTTCAAGGGTCATCCATTAGCAGTGGGAATAATAATGATAGCTGGGAAGAGACTTGATGATGTTTGCATCACCGGGATCAAGGATGCTAGGCAGGATACTCTGAAATACTTCCCACAGGCAGTTTCGAGATCAACATTGTTTCCATTGAAATGGCGAACTCCAACCTTTGCAAGCTTAGCGTAGTACTCAATCTTAAGAAAATGTTCTGGTATTTCCCTTGACTGCTTTTATATTAATTCAGGGGTGTTAGTGTCCCACATCCCACATCGGTGGATTACAGAATTACGATTCAATATATAAGAACACTAGCCACCCATACATACATAGTACCAATTGATTTTATGATAGGAGTCCATGATTCTAATTTAGTATCAGAGCCCACGGGGTCATGACCCCCTCTATATCCAAGTTTACACGATGATTAATGCCGTTGCACGCCCATGATTCTAATAAGGGAAAATATGAGAAGTTGAGAGAACAGGGGAAGTCCAAAAGTTCTTTCTGCATTCAATACTGATGCATTTTAACTACCCAAATTAATTGTGAATATATTACATTTTCAATTAATTTTTTAAAGTTGATGTAAAAATTTGTGTGAGTGAATTGTGGCAACAATGACCTCTTTAATATATACGACTATAGATGGGTAACTACTAACTAGAACAAAAAAAAAGAGAAAAAAGTAGTACGGGAAGAAATGTGAGGATTGGGAATAATTTATTCTTATATAATAAGGCAACTCACAAGGATTTTAGATGGGTAATTATTAATTACAAATGTGTACGTCTTATTTAAAAATTAATCTTTATTGGTTCCACAATTTACAATCAATTTGTAACAATTTTGTAGGGTAACTTTTATTTATTTATACAGTCTAATTTTAATGGAAAATAAATAATTCGCTTAAGTATAAAGAGACTCAAAGTTATAAGTGAAGCGTCTATAAGAAAGTTGAATTAGCTCCTAGGTAAAAAAAGCACCCACGAGTATAAGTTTAAACACCTAAAAATATAAGTTGAAGCACCTGGCAGTTTAATTTGAAAAACCTACAAATATAGATTGAATCATTTTCAAAATATATTTGAATCACCTCCAAGTTATAAGTGAAACAATTATAAGGATAATTTGAACCACATAAAAGTATAAGCCGAAGCATCTCCTAGTTATAAGTGAAACAACGACAAACATAAATTGAAGAATCTAAAGGATAAGTTGAAGCACCTAAAAGTTTAATTTGAAGCACCAACAAGCATAAGTTGAAGCATTTCTAGGTAATACTTAAGGAAGTTGACTAAAATTTAGGTACATTTGGTTGGGACGGAGAAGTATGCATTATTATTCATCGGTTAATTTGAAGTTAATTTTTTATGTATAATTTTGGTCTTCCTATGCGAAATTTCTAATTTCGCCCCTGCCAACATATGGCATGTGAACCACATTGTGTGAGCCAAGTAATGTGTTAAACATTAGGTAATTTTTACTCCCTCTGTCTCAATTGAATTTGCACCCTTATCATTATCACGTTGTTCAAGAAACATGTTTCACCGTTAATATGTTTACCTACGTATAACAACGTCAAATAAAAAGTTGATATTAAGAAACTACTTGTTACGACGAATTGAACAATATTACATACGATAATATTGTTGTTCATATAGCTATTCAAATATGTGGTCAAATTTTGATAGAGAATAATGTCAAAAAAGTAAGAGTGCAAATTCAGATGGGAGAGAGGGAGTAGTTGGGCGTTGTGTGGCATTAACTTGGCACTATAATTTAACCATCTAAAAACTAATGAGAATAAGAACATTTTGTTGAGAGAAAAGTGCATATATAACCTTATATAATTCACATAAAGTGCAAATATAACCTTGTGATAATTGAACTTGTAAATATAACCCTAGATAATAAGGGAGAGTGCAAGTTCCGACAAATTTAACTCGGATTTCGATGAAATGTCATTTTTATGCCTCTAGAAGAAAAAAATGAATTCACTATCAACCCCCTAACCAAGTGTTATTTTCTCTCCCGTTCTTGATTCAATTTTCCAACTCCCTTCAACCTCAATATCCACCACCCAATCTCCGCTCATCTTCCCCTCCACAGCTCCGTTGCGCTCCGCCCATCCGCATTCGCCTCCTCCACCATCTACCGAAGCTAAATAAAAACCTAACTGTCACTTTCGAATTCCAAATCGTATCCAAATTTGATTGAAGAAGAAGATCAAATATTGTGTTAGCGGAAGGGTGGGCGACGAATGGCGACGGGGATCTGTATTGAGAGGGGTGGGCAACGGAGTTCTGTATTGAGAATGGTGGGCGACATAAGGGTTCTAGTATGACGGTAAGACTGTGGTTGGGGGTGGTTGTGGTTTGGTGGCTGCGGGGTGAGGGTATGGTGGAGGTGGTGGTGGGAGGAGCGGTGTTGGTAGAGGGTTGGGTGACGGAGAAGTGGGCGACTATCGAGAGGGGTGTGTGATGAAGGTCTATATTGAGAGAGGTAGGCGACGGAGGGGATTCTGGTACGACAGTAAGACTGTGGTGGTGAGGGTGGCTGTGGTTTGAGGCGGGATGAGGGTTGGTGGTGGTGGTCGGGAATGGGGGTGGGAGTGGGGATGGTGGTGGTGGCAGGGAATGAGGGAGGGCAAAATTGTCCTAACACTTTTAGGTTTTAGGCCAGAGAGTATTTTGATATTTTATATGTTGTCAACGCCGAAAATGCACTCTCATGAATTAGTTAGCATTATTTTTGTAATTTAAATTATTTGAGTATTATATTTACACTTAATTATATGAGTCCATCTCTTAAAGATGATTTTTCCATAAGTTATAGAAAAATCAAAGTTTAAACTGCAAATTTGAATAAATAAAAATAAAAATTTTGGGTTGTATTAATTGAGTCATAAACTTCACTCATACATGTTGCATAATAAATTTTTAATATTGCAACTAAAATCTTTTACCTTTCTATATTTTCAATCCAACTCATCTTTCCATATGCTTATTGAAAGACGGCATTTCCTAAGATTTTGCCTAATTATATTTGTATATATCCCTTTCGTTTAAAAACAACAATTTGGTGATTCACGTCACTAATAATACGACATAGTTTTGGGATGCCGTGGCTATATGTGCATAAACCCTAGCCACTAATTAGTTTTAATTCTGGAAATTTTCAAATTATCGTTTGAACATTTGGCTGTCGTGATTAGGAAACTCGTGAACTCTTCATACTCCGTGGAAGAAGAACATAGTGCTGGCAGTGATCAGCGTGTCAATGGTACCTCCTTTTTCTCTATTTGAATAAAGATTACAGTTATGCTGGTTCTTGCAAATTCATGTGATTGACGTTAATTCCAGTTCGAAATAGTAATATTCTTTGATTTATTGAATCAGTTGAGTATATATAAAGAATTTCAAGAAGTTTTGAGCTAGAACACATGTGTTGCTTTTGAACTGAATCATAATATACTGATTTAACGTTGTTCTGCCGCACTTCCCAATCAAATGCATCTGTAATATCACAAATGGGAAGTTGAATCTCCTTCTCTCATCTTGTAGTGATGGGAGAGTGTTCTGTAAATGCTTTATGTTGTTTCTTTATTCTGTACATTAGGGTTGATTGCTAAGCCTACTCGGACCTAAGGAGGGGGATTTGTGATCTGTGAGATAGATTTGTTGGATTGCTCGAGGTGCAACTGATTAGTGGTCTTGCTTTTCTTCATATATGGCTAGATAGGTCGCATCCATTTTACTTTCCTTGCCCGTTAATTTTACTTTCAGCTGATATTGTTTCATGATCTTGGTTCTGCTAGGCTAAGGCTGCTCGTGTAGTCTGTGTGCAGTTAAAACAATTTGTCTTAATAGTAATGGTCTTATATGCTTGTAATTCATTTGATGACCATCACATTCCTTTTGGCTAAAATTTTGATTTTGAATCCAATTCCAATGGCTTTGTATAATTATAAGTAATCCAAAATTTACATTTGCATTGATTCTCGCTGCATCTGCATTTATATTTGGTAGTTCTCTCGGATAGTACTCTGATGTTATTAAATTTGAAGAGTACTTTTTTTGTTTGTTTTCATGTTGATGTATACAAAGATAACCAGGAAGTAACAACAGTATAGTATTTTGATAAATGGCTAGAGTGTTTGGGGAAGATACAACCTATTCACCTTTCGGGATTTCAGTTTTTTCTTTAGTTATAGCTGACATTGTTTACATTTTTGTTCAGATAACTCCTAGTCATTGTCCATCTTAGCTGTGTTGTTCAGTTGTGTCCGGAAGAATGGCAACTTTGGTCCATTCAACATCTTTCTTATCAGTGGGTGGTCTACGTCCTTATCGGCATATAAACTGGAATATGTGTAAATTTCAGAGGCCACTTCCGAGGAACAGAATAAAGCACTTAGCTATTTGCTGTACAAATTTGCCCCCATGGGAACCTGCACCCGTTATGTATGCTCTTACCGGTGATGCTGAAAGTGATGGCTTGCAAAAGACAGGCAATTTGTTTGAAACTTTGAAGTCAGATAAGACAGAAGAAGCTGCTTTAGTAAACTCCAAAGAGAGGATGGATACAAATCCTCAGCCCGTTGTGCTGTTTGACTACCTTAAATGGACTGTGTGGATTCTTGGGCCTGTGATTCTCCTGGTCACAGGCATGGTTCCCACATTGTGGCTACCAGTTTCATCAGTTTTTCTTGGCCCAAACATCGGCAGCCTTCTTTCATTGACTGGACTTGACTGCATCTTTAACCTTGGTGCATTTCTGTTTCTCCTTCTAGCTGATTCTTGTGCTCGTCCAAGAAACTCAAACAATGGTTTCAGCAGTCGTCCTCCATTTAGTTATCAGTTCTGGAACATGGCTGCTAACGCAATGGGCCTTATGATTCCTCTCCTGATGCTGTTCAGTTCACGAAAGGGTTTGCTTCAGCCATTACTGCCTCCTATATCATTTCTGGTTCTCTTAGGTCCATATCTACTTCTCCTGTCTATACAAATAATCACAGAGATGTTGATATGGCACTGGCAGTCACCAGTATGGTTGGTGACCCCAGTTGTTTATGAATCGTACCGCTTGTTACAGCTGATGAGGGGCCTGAAGCTTGGAGCTGAGCTAACTGCACCTCCGTGGACGTTACACACTATCAGGGGATTGGTATGTTGGTGGGTGCTTGTTCTCGGTATGCAACTGATGAGGGTGGCTTGGTATGCAGGCTTGACTGCACGGGGTATTAAACAAGACTCACCTGCCGCTGTTGTCGATAGCTAGTTTGTTCTGTGAAAGCTGTCTTGCTGGATGCATGAAAGAACTGTAAGTACAACTTATACAGAATAGCATTTACTTGATTCAGAATTTATTTGTATAATACAGCTATGGGCTCAACAATAGCGGATGTACTTGTAGGTTAAGGATTTTACACTGATAAATGTGTTGGGTTTTTGATATATTTTATGGAATCAACTTCTTTTAATGGAAAGAAACTATGGCTCCGCCATTCCTTTAGGTCCAACAGAAACAGGGCACGAGAACGTCTCTAGTGATTGACAGTTGAAACTTCAAATTCTAGTGGTGGTAGTACTTTTTAATGTTGCTTAAAGAAAGGATGGTTGAATGAAAAGAGTGGAAATATGGTAAACTTTTTTGGACAAAACTGGCCAACTCATTTACAATGAGTGGCCATTGTAATGACAGATTACACTTCCATTTTTGGGCTGATGCTAATCTTAATCTTAGGCTGTTCTTTAAGTAGTGGAGTTTCTTTTTGAAGGAAATTAGTGGCCAAAGCATGCTGGAAAGGTCAGTATCATCAGCAAAGCTTTGATCCAAAATGACAAAGGTGATGAGATGATGATAAAAGTTGGTAATCAGAAGAAATGTTAGTGCATTTCCTACCAAAGTTTGCTTAAAATTCTGCCTAGGGCAAACCTTTTTTGAACATTGTTTGAGTAAATGACCCCTAGTCCAAAATAGATATCCAGAATAACTCAAGACTTGTATTAAAAGTGAAGACTCCTATTGCCATAGTGCTGCACATATATGGTCTTTTCCTTTGTGGTGAAGTTATTAGCTGTATATCCTCTTGTACAAGTGGTCAAATGGCTTTCTTCTTTTCCTTTCCCTTTTATCAATGGAGGGGCACAATGCTAAATACTTATTGATGGGTCATCTAATTATCCTAGCAATTCGATCCGTTACAAATTGATCCGACCCATCTAAATCAGATTGAAATGATTTTTAAAAATTAAGTCAAGATTCGGGGTTCGTCGGGCTTTGACCTAAGATGGTCCATTTATTTATTTTTTAAATTAAAAGTATTTTTCAACTCATATATTTAACTTTAGGCTGAATTGAATTGATTCGGATAAAAAATAAAACAATGATCTGAACCGATTCAAAATTATACAAATAGAATTTGATTTTGTCCTGTACAATTCCAACTGACCCGTCCTAATATAAAATTTTATATCATACCGGGTCAAGTAATCCGACCCGTGGATTCAAATGTGCCTCCTAGTAAAATTCCATTTAATGGTTGGTATCACAGTCTTTAATCTTCCAAGTTCTGGGGAGAACTTCATTCAATTAATGGCTATTATCACAGTCTCTGATCCTCCAAGTTCTGAGGAAAATTCAAGTGAGTCAAGTCCAAACTCCAAAAGCATCCTAAATGGAAAGAAACAGCATTGTTCTGGGTACAATTCCACACCAAATTTGGGAGGAAATCTAGAGTGATGCTTTTGAACTTGCCAAGTACGAAGTGGTATTTGGTTGGTGTCTGCATATGTATAATTTTGGACCTCTGCCAAAAATATATTCATGAGTAAGAAAGTCTTGCCAAACTGCCACGACTCACGAGGGTGGTGTTTCAGTTATTCACTAGACAACACACGTACCCATGCATGGATTTATGAATGGTGTTTCAGTTATTCACTAGACAACATCCGTACGGATTTATGAATGAAAATTTAAGATACTTTGTATAATATAATTTATAATTTAAATAAGTAATGAGTTGTTGTCATTATGTATATGAAAAGAGTCCGTCTCTTGAAAGACGGTCTTTCCGTAAGATATGGAAATACCAAGGTTTAAAGTGTAAACAAGAAGAAATTAAAATAAAATTTTTGGGTTGCATGAATCGGATTATAAATTTTATAACTACTACATGTTACATAATAAAATTTTAATATTACAACTAAGACCTTTTACCTTTTATTATTCCAATTAAACCTCATATTTCCATAAGTTTATGGAAAGACGGTCTTTCCCAAGACTTTGTCATATGAAAAATTATACATGTTGGAAATTTTATATTAAATTTATATATTTATTAATATTATAATGCATTGAATGATAGCAAATCGACTCAATCTTGTCGACACGTTCCCTTTTTACGTAGAAAATTATTAACTGTTGAATAAAAGATACTATACGCTATAAAAATATAGTGATAAAAATAAGAAATGTCAGTTGATAATGCATAAATAATTATTTAACTGGAGTTATAAAATTATCTCTTTTAAAAGAAAATACAAAAAGCATGTAAGGACATGTTCTTAAGGAAGAATAAATTATAATTGTATAAACTATTTAAATTATACTACAAATTCATATTATTTGAATAAATAACCAATTTCTAATTAAATAATTTTAGTGAATTAATAATATTAATTATTTTATTAATCAACGTAATAATTGTATTAGTCCAATTTTACGTACACATAGTATAAACAAAAATAAATATTAGAAAATAGAAATCGGCAAATAAAAAAAATATATATATATATATAAGAATGCATCATTTATTAGATGGGAAAAGTGAAAAACAAATATATGGATTAAGAGATCGGATAGATATACAGATTAAGAGGCGAGGATGAAATGCATTAAAAAGAGAAGGTAAATATGAGGTTGAATGTTATATATTGAAAATTAAAAAGATAAATGCTTCCCTTTAGCCTTTTCACATGCATCACAAAGGGTAGGTTTTAGCAAAATCGATGAGACAGATAAAGATCCAGAAGCTCGCAAATAAAAAATAACGGAATGCGGTACATGACCAAGTCTAGCATGCCGCATTTCAAAAATACGCACGCGACTTATTTGATTCCACGGTAGATAACAAAGCAGATCAATCATAGTCTAAAACATAAAACTCATTTTCACTGTGAGCGTGACCTAAGATTTCACTAGTAATTTTATGTCGAATAGTGAATGAGTGATCATCAAAGCAGACAACAGAATGTAAATCCCGAGTTAATTTGCTAATCGAGAGCAAATTTTTAGTGATATCAGACACAATAAGCACGTCATAAAGAGACAGAAATTTAGAAATCGAGAATGACCAACATGGGAATGATAAGAGGTTAAAAATGTCATTTATTATATTTTTCTTAGTTTAGTATTTTTAGTAGCTTAACACTATACTCTTTTTTCCAATGAGTTTTTTAATGAGGTAGTGTGCTCATATTTAGAATTATTTTTTGAATATTGTAATTTAGGAGTTTTGATTTGATTAGATCTAGATTTAGTAATATTAGATAAGGTAATATTATTCAAGGTTACTTGAAGAAGAATTCGAGTAGATTACTATTTATTTTAGGAGTTCTAGTTAGATATGTTATTAGATTCTTAAAGTTATTTTTGGCATTTAATTTTTTTTATTGAAAATGTGAGATGAGTAAGGTTATAATTTTTTTACATCGGTCAGACAGTCAAGGATTATAATAGCACTTTTGCAAGATTTATATGTTGGTCAAAGGTTACATGGATATTTTAATAAAAATAGAGATTTTATTTTTTGTTAGGAGAAAGTCAGCCAAACTGTCATGGATATATATGTCATATACATTGCCTCGTTACCAAGTTCAGGCCATCGATTAAGAGTGAGGGAACTAAGTTGTCCAAATTAATGTTGGTCAATGAAGGTTTTTTTTAAAAAATAAAATTATATTGACACATAAATAAGTATTACGGTCACATATACCTTTGATACATTTAAATATCACCTTATAAAAATTAAAAATTAAATAGCATGTTTATCAAAACTCCAAGAGTCAAATGCGCTACATCATATGTATGATATTGGAAAAAATAAAGTCAGTTCCTTATTGGTAATAAAACCACACCATAAATTGAAATGTATAGTGTTGTCAGATTTTCTCTTATCAACAATTTTTAATGAGACTATTGGAAAACCATCGCGCTGCGCGATATTATTAATTTAAAATATTAGGATGTAGATTTTGTGATTTACATTTAAATTGAAAATAAAATGTATTTAAAATTTTAAAGTTTAGTCAATAAAAGAAATAATTAATTTAGTTATGAAGTGAAATAATTAATTTAGTTATAAATCGTTAAATACTGAATACAATAAAAACTGATTATTTTAAGAGAAAAGTGCAGATATAACCCTACATAATTGAAGAAAGTGCACATATAACCCTGTTATTTTTTAAAGTGCAAATATAACCCTACATAGTTAGATAAAGTGCAAAAATAACATTTTCAGGCAGTTGGACGCCAGATTATGTTGAAAAGACAAATTTAACCCTGCCGGTTTATGTTAAAAAATTGAAAAACTCCCAATTAGGTAATGACCATATTGTCCTCATATTAAACCCTAGTATTAATAGAAAATTCAACTCTAAATTTATCCCTTCTTGGAGAGATGTCACTGCCACCGCATCGCTGCTATTTCTGTCGACTGTGACGTCACCGATGGCCCTTCACCACCTCTGTTACCACCTCTTCCGCCGTTAGGGTTTTCGCCACCACCACCAGCCACCCCTCCCTCCACGGTGTTGACTATATTCAGGCTTTCACACATAGAAGCCAAATTAGGGATATGGCTTAGGGACGACATGGGAGAAAATGAGAGAAGGGGACGACGGGGACTGTGGGGGAGAAGGGGACGGAGGGGGAGAAGGGGACGGAGGGGGAGAAAGGGGGAGAGGGGATGACGGGAGAGATAACGATCAAATTAGGGTTATGGCTCAGGGACGACATGGGAGAAGGGGGCGACGGGGATGGCATGGGAGAAGGGGACAGCGGGAGAGAAATGGGGAGAGGGGGATGGAGGGTGAGTAAGGGCAAAATTGTCCATTATATTACAAGCTTAAGTAAAAGGGCATTTTAGTCTTTGCAAGTCAGTCAACGGTTGGATTACTTAGTCAACGCCGGAAATGGTGTCATAGGGTTATATTTGCACTTTCATTCAGTAGTCCGGGTTATATTTGCACTAAATATTATCTCTGGGTTATATCTGCACTTTCTCAATTATATAGGGTTATATTTGTATATTTCCCCAAAAAATGTGAAGCTAAGATGAAAATCCAAGAGGGCTCCTAGACAAAATGAGATAAATTTTTAAAAAATTATGCATATCGTGATTTGTTTATTCTTTGGTAGAGTAAGCTAGTTTTACAGTTGCATTGTATACGGTATACCTCACCACTGATTGGTATGATGGTTTAGATTATCTAGCCCACGACATCTCCGCCGCGGCAAAATTCAACCCACGGCATCTCCATCACGACAAGACTCAACTCACGATGGTAGTTCTCAAGCAGTAGGTCATCAACGGTGGTTCTCGAGTGATGAGACCCGATGATAGTGTGGGTCAGACGAGAACCATCAGCTGCGAGATCGAGCGAGAACCACTGGCGGCAAGAACCAGCATTGGCGAGACTTGGGCGAGAACCACCAGCTCGCAGGGCTCGGGGGTTTACCTGCAACATGGTTGGGCTGAGGAGGGAAGGTTTTGGTGATTTCGGAGTGACAGAGAGGTAGGTGACATCGACGATGGTGTCTCCGACAAGTTGAGAAGAAGTTTATTTTTTCATTTTTATAAAAATGAAATAAATCTATACGTATATGTATGCGTATAAGGACGTGAATTAGTAAAATACAGAGCATAATTCAACAATACACTTACATTTCGATCTATCTTAACGTCACACATCACTTCGCAGAAAATAAGCCCACACTAGAAATCAAGAAAAGCATTAGGTCAAACCAGTATGTAATTGTGTAATAATAGATACATAAGGTTAACTTTCCAGTAAAGGACTAGAGTTTACCCTACTCCCCCTGGTCACTTTATATTGACACTTGTAAAATGATATGCATTTTTTGAAAAAGTAAAATTAGCAGTGAAGATTGTATTGGGAGAAGATAAAGCAAATTGAATGGATGAAATTATTCTAGTATTTACCATAAAGAGAAAGTGTCAATATAAAAAGACCATCTATAAATGGTAAGAGGGAGTACAAGAAATTACTGAAACAAATCATTACAACATGATTTTCCTTAGTACGATCTTACCCTGTGCAAGAGATGATAATCCAAGTATCTTGTGTCCTAATCTCGGATTCCCATTATACACCTCCAATGAGAAGAGTGCACATCCCCTCACATAAGTTTGATCTAAAGTTTAAGAAGTACTAGAAAACATAAAAATTGCCTCACTTGTATAAGACTGAAGGAAAGAAAACATAACCACCAAAACTTGAAGAACAAACATTTATCCTGTTGCCCTCAGATTAACATCCTCTCAAGCCAAAAATCAGAAAGCCAAATGGTTTGACGAAATTTGAACAACAAATGTCACACAATTACAATTACTAATATAGTAAAGCAAACTTTATCTGTTCTCTAATCTATCTGAGGTTTGGCTGCTTCAACTATTTCTCAATCCTGAACTATAGAACTGCTTATGAATATAACTGTAAGAAACATATCTTCGCAATCGACTACCTAAAGATGCAACAATCAGCAATCGATTATGACTTCTGGTTGACTCAAAATCTTCATCTCTTTACTGGTGGGCTGACCTGAACTAGTACTGGAATCAAATCTTGAATGAAGATGCCCTTTTGTATACACATTTTAATTTTGTAGACGAGAAAAATGCAATAAGAAAGGTTGCTAGCTGCTACCTCTTTCTGACAACATATGCCTGTCTGTTTGGGTCTCTGTCTCTAAGAGGATGGCACAATTGTACCAACGTACCCAAATCCAGCGATTGTGAAGGTAATGACTTGAAGAAAGATG
>JAULKK010000008.1:13044349-13056995 GCA_032355705.1 Rubia peregrina
GGGTTTTTTGAGTTTGTCTCAACTCATTTACATCCCTAATCTATTCGAGTTCGAACCAAATTAATTTCATTCAAACTCGAGCTTGACCCAAAATTTTACAAGGTTGATCGAAATCGAGCCAATATTGAAATTAAGATATTTTAAAACAGCCGAGCTCGAATTAAGAGTTGTTCAAAACACCCATGTAACCCTAGCTTCGCCTTTTTCCTTCCTTATTTTCGACCATCGGTAATAATATCACTTTAATTCATTTGGAAAATAATCATTTTGTAGATGTAGGGAAAAAATGTTAGGCAACAATAATGAGTGTATTTCACATTCAATTCAAATAACCTCTAACAATAATTAATTTACCGTAAAAATATCTAAATTAAATATTAACCAGACTGATAGTTTGATAATCCGTGCTATTACAAATTAGAAACTAAAAAATAATTATAATATTGCTATCGGGATATTAGTTCGCTTCCCGCAAAAATCATAACACATGATAGAGAGGAGAGCGTATCACACATCAATATTTTCTGCCAAATATGGATGTTCATGAACTGTAATACCAATTGGTTTAAAACACACACAAATCGGTCCATCCAAACAAATAAAAATCCTAATACAAAAAAAGAAATAAAAAAACATGATTTGTACAACCAGATCAGACAAATGCATTGAAGTGAACAACTAAATCGAGTGATCTTTATAAACAAAATGATTTAATCTCGTGGATCGAAGAACAATATTAATATATGAAAATAATTTCACACTCATTCAATAGTATAAGCATTCAACAAATATAATTCAAAATTCATTATTTCCCAATCTTCCCATAATGGGAAGATGAGGAAAAGAGATTAGAGGAAGATATAGGCTTTTTAGAGAGAGGAAAGGGAGGGGTGCGGCTTAACAAGAGAGGGGAAAGAAGATTGAAAGAAAAAGGGATTAAATAATTAGTGAATTGGAATTGATTAAATGGTTAACTTATCTAAAAATCAATAACAGAAATATTTAGAAATTTAATCCTTTATACCTGTGAGATTTGGTCAAAAAGTTACATTTAGGTTGATCTTTAGAGTGAGCGGTTGAAAATTCCAATTACACACAGCCGAGATGGATGTAAATATAAATAATGATCTTTGTGACAATATGAAAAGTATATAAGATGATAAAATGGTGCTCTACTACAAAGTTGTCCAACAAACTCAAGCTCACCCGTAGAACTAAGTTAACATCGATACGAGACAATGTTCCAATCTCGATCGTTCATAATAGCAGGTAACATATTTGAAGTTTCTCCTTTGCAAGTTGAGACTTGCTAGACAAATACGCTAAACATACAAAGTTTGATCACTACACTTTCTTAAACAACACCTAAACAACCTAAAAACAAAAAAAAACAACAATTTCACTAAAAATCCAACCGTCACCGTTAAAATTAAACTTCCTTTTAGTTGCCAACAATATATAGAAAATGCTGATGACCAATGGTTTTTTTGTGGATATATGCCGGAAAAAAGCTGAGCTATTCACGACCACTTTCAACGCCTGGAAGTTGATATCTCCAGCGTTCTATCCCTCAAGTTCGATGAGGTAAACTTGTTGATAGAGCATATAATTATTTTTTGTCAAAAGGCTCTTTGGTGGTGGCCAACCGTAGATCTAGCTGGGAAGTCATGAGATGTCTAGAACGTTTGTTGATCTTGCCATCGTGAGTAGTGACACCAAAAAACCATGAACTCATCATTTCTTTCTTAAAATGTTCAATGTATAAATTAACACTTAAAAATCGTATAAAAATCGTGAATTTATAATATTTTTTGATAAAGATAACCCAATATTGAGTGATTGTATTTTTAGTTTTTTTTTTGTAGTTTTTCATGTTGCGATGGTACAAGAGGTGGGTTATAATATTTTCTTTTCCAATTTCAGTGGTTCATGGTGATGAATTTGTGGTAATTTTTGGATGTCGTATCTATCAGAGTATAAGTTTAGAATAATATTTTATTTAAATATAATTAATATATAAAGAATGGTAGAACTACCAATTGGATAAATCAAAATTATTCTCATTTTGCATGATATCATAGCATTAGAGTTTTTGCATTTCCAACTATTGAAATGGAGTAGTACTCCCTTTGTTCCACACTAAATATCACACTTGGAATTTTCTCTTAGCTCGAATTGTCAAATTTCGACTATATATTTGAATTGATATATAAATAATAATATTATCATATGTGATATTGTTGGATTCGTTGAGTGAATTATGAATATACATAAATAAAGGTATTTATAATTAAATACGTATCTTCAATATCGTAGAAAATTTTGGTGCAATTTAATGTTGGACGAAAGGAGTATCAATATTTTTTTGACAATCACATATACTTGTCTCACACAAAGGGGGTGATGGCTCACACAAAGTGAGATGAGTCTCTCGCTGCAATTTCACACTTGTGACAACCTCCCACACCTCACATGTGTATCAGGAGACTTGAAACCAGAATATTGTAACTCGGGGGGAAAGGGAAAATTTTGAACTTTAGTTGCTTTTGGCTGGACACATGACCCTGGCCATTTGGACAAGCTCAAGTGGCTAGTATCAACATATTTAACCTTTGATTTCTCCTTATATATCCCCACACTCCATATGTTTGTTACTCTGTCTTAACTGCATTTGCATTCTTTTTGGTCAATTTTTCCAAGCTGTGTTTGGCCACCGAACACTTTAGTTACGTATACTAACAACGTGTAAAAATTTGATATTTAAAAAAGACATGTTATGGAGAATCTAACAATATCTCACATGATAATATTACTAAATGAAATTTATTGTCAAATGTGTTTAGCAAAGTCTTGGGAAAGACATTTTTTCCATAGGCTTATGGAAAGATGAAGTTTAATTAGAATAATAAAAGGTAAAAGATCTTACTTGCAATATTAAAAATTTATTACGCAATATGTAGTAGTTATAAATTTTATAACCCGATTCATGCAACTCAATTTTTTTAATCTTCATTTATTCTAATTTGTACTTTAAACCTCGATCTTTCCATAACTTATGGAAAAACCGTCTTTCAAAAGACGAACTCAATGTGTTTGAAAAAGTTGACAAAAAAAGTGCAAGAATATTTTAATTTGATTCCCCTAATAGGTACTCCCTCCGATTTTTTAAGAGTGACACATTTACTTTTGACACAATGATTTAGAAAGGTAGAATTAGTGGTTGAGAATTCTTTGAAAAAGTAAAAAGTAAATTGAGTGGATAAAAATAACCTAAATTTGCCAAAAAAAAATGAAATGTGCCAATATTAAAAAACCATTCAAAAAGGGAAAATGTGAAAATGTTAAAAAACCAAAGGGAGTAGGTTATTCCGACAGTTCCTGAAAAAATAAAAATAAATTACTATAACTGGTCTAAAATATGGTCTCTTAGTCAACACAATTTTCATTATAAAATACTCCATTGGATAATTAAAAACCCCAGAAAATAATTGTAAAGGCCCCACTCTCCAACTTTAATTCCTACTCCTTTGTATTTTATATCAATCTTTCCGTTATCGTTTTCGCCTGACTTTGGCCATACACATTAACACATACCTTCCTTCAAAGTCATCCAAAGCACCAAAAAACACACGCTCACTGACATAGTGTGCCGGTTCGGTTGAGCAAAAAATTCCTGTAATAGTAGTTCTCGAATTGGCAAGATATGGTGGAAATGGAAGGCCCATCGAATATGTTCCAGAAATTCGCTTTGGCATTCAAGACAAAAACCATCGAGCTTTTCGCGGAGGAGGATGACGATCTCACCTTTCCCTCCGCCGCAGACGGTGGCGGAGACGTGTTCACTCTCCTGGACTCCGCGGAAGAGTTCATCACCGACCAGAAAGTTGTGGTTCTCAAACCCGACCAGACCCATATGCCCAGAGTCAACCGGACCGAATTCATCCAGACCTTAATCGCTTCCATTTTCGCTGCGGTTTCGTCCTTTGAAGCTTCCTACTTGAATTTCCAGACGGCCCACGTGCCCAGAGTCGACCAGAATAGCCTCGAGAGCGCAGACAAGGCGATTGTTACCGTTCTTCACAAGTTGACGGAGTTGAAGAACGCTTACAGGGAATTCCGGAGGAATTCCGGCGGGAGGATTGAGATTCCGGTGGGGTCTTTTTTGGAGTTTCAGGTGCAGGAGAACCAGAGCAAGCTGAGGGCTCTGGAGACAATGGTAAACCAGTTAATCTCTGATATTGAGCTTAAAGATGATAAAGTTTTTATTTTGAGGAAGAATTTGGATAAAATGGTTGTTTTTAATTCTAATTTGGAGAAGAAATTAGGGCCCCAGAAGGATATGGGGATGGGGATTCTGTTTACTTTTGGGGTGTATGAGTCTATGTTGAAGGATTGTGTTAGGTCTTTGCATAGTTTCAGTAGGCTGTTGATTGAGCTGATGAGGAAGGCGGGGTGGAACTTGGAAATGGCTGCATTTTCGGTGCATGGTGATGTCAAATACGCCAAGAAAGGGCACTTTAAGTATTCGTTTCTGTCGTATGTTTCTTTGGGAATGTTTAGAGGTTTTGATCTGGATACTTTTATGTTATGTGAGAGTGACATTGTATGTAATGGCAATGGAAATGGAAATGGCGCGGTTGGCCATGGTAGTGATAGCTTCAAACAGATAATCCAGCACGTTTCTTTGACTCCCTTGGAGATATTGGGTAAGGAGCCGAAGTGTGATTTTTCTAGATTCTGTGAGCAGAAGTATGAGCAATTGATTCACCCAACAATGGAATCTTCGATTTTTAGCAATTTTGACGGGAAGGAAGTGGTGTTGAATTCTTGGAGATCGCTATCTGTCGTCTACGAGTCATTTGTGAAGATGGCCAGCTCGATATGGTTGCTGCACAAGCTTGCGTATGCATTTGACCCGGTAGTGGAAATATTTCAAGTCGAGAGAGGAGTGGACTATTCGATGGTTTACATGGAAGATGTCACTAAAAAGACAAGTTTGTCTGGGAAGACTAGACCTAATGTGGCTTTCACTGTCGTGCCAGGATTTAAGATCGGGAGGACCATCATTCAGCCTCAGGTTTATCTAACTGCTGCAAATTGTACAGAGTAGTTACACGCCGTTTGTGTTGGAAAATAGAAAATAGCAACACCCATGGCTGTGGTTTAAACCTGCAAACCTAGACTGAGTTGTAGTTGGAGTTCTGAGTTTATAAGTTGATCCTCTTGATTCCGGAGCCCGTCAAGATTTCAAATTTGGTATGCAGGTGCACTAGCTTCCTTGCAAATATTTAAGGTTGCCTCTAATTAAACCGTGTTTTCTTGTTTACAGTTTTTTTTTCTAGCTTGGTGGTCATGTTGAGTTAGTAGGAAAAGGCTGATTATTTTTTGCTGTGATTTGTGTATCTTCTTCGTTTGTTTTCTCCGCGAGTAGACACTGACATACAGAATCAAATTGTACATAACTCTCATTTTATGAAATGTGCCGTAAAGTTATTGAAGTTCACGAATGCTTTTGTTGATTGTGGCATACTCGAGCTGTAATTTTTGTGAAATGGAGTTGAAGTGGTAAAGAAACATAATGAAATACCTGCTACATGAATGCGTGTTTTAGATGAGGTCCCTCGACAAAGTTACCCCACCATCTCTTATTTGAAGGTAGAGAAATGTTGGGTGTATTCTGTATCGGTCTTCGGAAGGGCTGGTTTCTATATATCTGTCAGGGGTGGTAAAGTCTCATTCTTTCCTTTTCTGGAACTCACTCACTAAACTGTGAATATTTGATGCCTCACTCACGAGACTCCTGCATTAATACAGATCATGTACATTTACATACCAGATGAGAGAAGATTGTCAGGAAACTGCTGGCGATCTGGTTTGTGAACCTCAGTTGAATCTGTCTGATTTCGATAGTAGAACTGAGTTCTTCACTTATCTTTTCCTCAATTGTTTGTATTCTTGTCACTTCTTCTGCAAAGAAGGGCGAAGCCTTGAGGAGGATTCTTGTTTTAGTATATGTCATGTTGCTGCTTTTCAGTCGACCCTTGTTCGTGTTTCACATTTACAGATATCGTTTCACCAGCCTTTTTTTTTTAATTTTACCTCGTTTCAAACATGTTTGTTTTTTAATTGACAGGTTGTACGTATCGAAGTTGATGGATTTGTACTATATTTTTGTTGATGGATTGATTGCGGGATGTTTGAATTCTCGAACTCCCGCTCTAATTACTGGATGAACAAAGTTTCTTGAGTATCATCAAACGTACAAGAAAGGCACCCTAAATCTCATGCTTGCATGATCTGACCAAAATCAGTCATTGATGTTTTCTTCCAAATCCCTATTGTCCCCCATGTGCTTGTGGAACAGAATATTTGTGCATAGCTTAACTGTGTGATCTCATCTGAGTTACCTACACGTTTACAACATCTACAGAAAAAGCTAAACTCAAGGGTTAGGCACAAAAAACATGTGCAATATGCAGCATATATAGAAGGAGAAAAGGCAAAAGCTCCTGATATATAATGGCGATCGATGAACTAATAAATCGAGTTTTTGAAAATGACGATCGTCATTGATGAGGAGAGCTGCATTCTAGGCGCTTTTGTTTTCATGATTGTGTTAAGTTTAGTTTACTCCCAACTTAGGAATCGTAAGCCAACCGCGAAATATAATGAATGGGAGGCTGGTAGCATCCCGGAGGTCATCATTGTCGGCGCTGGGGTTGCTGGTGCGGCTTTGGCTCACACTCTTGCAAAGGTACCTTCATTTTCCGGTTGCATTCTTTGAAAATGAACATTATGGTGATGATTGATGGAGTTATTGTTTGATGGATCATAGGACGGGTGCAGAGTTCATGTGATCGAACGAGTGAGGGAACCAGACAGAATTGTTGGTGAACATTTGCAACCTGGTGGCTATTTGAAGTTGATCGAGTTGGGTCTCAAAGGTGAGAGCATCGACTAAATCTCCCGCCCTGCAAGTATCTATGCATGTTCTGATTTGCTTGTGTACAGATTGTTTGAAAGATATTGATGCCCAAGAAGCATTTGGATATGCACTTTACAAAGATGGGAAGCATACTATGCTACCTTATCCATTGGAAAGATTCGAAGCAGGCATTTCAGGAAGGAACTTTCACAATGGCCGTTTCATTCAACGAATGAGGCAGAAAGCTGCAAGCCTTCCCAAGTACTTCATATGCTCTCATTGTTTCAGCTCTTTAGTGACTCAAATTACGTTAATCTAATGAAGTTATGCTATTGATCTCGTTTCAACGAACAGTGTTAAGACTCGAACAGGGCACTGTTACAAGCTTGGTTAAAGAAAACGGAATTGTCAAAGGTGTGAAATACAAGACTAAGGCTGGCCAAGAGTTTGCATCTTATGCTCCCCTCACAATTGTGTGTGATGGATGCTTTTCAAACTTGAGACGCTCTCTGTGTGAACCGAAGGTAAATGCTACTCGATCTGTCTCACATTACACACTTTTGTTTCTGATTTGTCATAGTAATTAGGTTAATTAATGATTCTAGATGCTATCACTCAATTTAGTGTGTTTTAACAACTGATTAATGTTTCAGCTAACTGTCTATTCCTGCTTTGTCGGTTTGATCCTGGAAAATTGCGAGCTCCCACATAAGAACCATGGCCATGTTGTTCTAGCAGACCCTTCACCCGTCCTGTTCTATCAAATAAGCAGCACTGAGATTCGGTGTTTCATCGATGTTCCTGGACAGAAGCCGCCATCCATTTCCAATGGCGAAATGGCAAACTATCTAAAGACCGTGGTGGCTCCTCAAATTCCTCCTCAGCTTCAAGATGCATTTTTAGCAGCGATACACAAAGGAAACACAAGAACAATGCCTAACAGAAGCATGCCCGCCAATCCGCACCACATTCCAGGTCAGGAGAAGATGTCAAAAGTAAATGAAAATTCAGTTAACTTGAAACAGTTTGATATTTTTAATGAAAATTCTGACTCCGCCACTGCTTCAGGTGCCTTGTTGCTCGGGGATGCACTGAACATGCGACAACCTTTGAGCGGAGGGGGAATAACGGTTGCCCTTTCCGATGTTGTCCTACTTCGGGATCTCCTGAGACCCTTACGCAAGTTCCCGGATCCACAAACTCTCTCCAAGTATCTTGAATCATTCCACACACTTCGCAAGGTAAGTCATATGAACAATGAACTCATCCGTTTTAAGTAAGAGCGTCAAACTTTTGATTTAGGTCCGGCTTACTGAGATTGACATATTCCAAACAGGACAATAACTATATGGACTTTACGGATTCTTTCCCATTCTATTTAGTTTTCAACATCTTCATTCAATTTTCTTGCCTGATTCTCAGCCAACGGCCTCAACGATCAACATATTGGCAGATGGACTTCACAGAGTCTTAACCGGATCATCTGATCAGGTTGGAAAAGATGAAGTCCGGCAAGCATGCTTCGAGTATTTGAATCTGGGAGGCATTTTCTCAAACGGACCAGTTGCAATACTTTCCGGCTTGAACCCGAAGCCTCTGATTTAGATACTGTACTGCATTTCTTCGGACCGACTATTTTCGGGGTTGGACGATTATTACTTCCATTTCCTTCACCTCAAGGAATATGGCTCACAGCAAAATTGTTTTGGGTAAGTGTATGCCTTTCCATTGAATGCTACATCTAAACATCGTGCTTTGGTCAAACATGATGGCGAGATATGTTACATATAGCAGCTAAGTCATTAATATTTGTTCTGTTTTCAGGATGCTTCAAAAGTTGTATTGCCGGTAATTGGGGCGAAAGGAGTAAGGCAAACGTTTTTTCCGGCTACCGTTCCCGCTCACTACAGAGCACCTCCTGATTCCTGAATTAGTTCTCACAACACATAATTAGTGTTCTATCTCAACACAAAGTAAACATGCGAATTATCGTAATTTTTCCTGCCCAATTCTGATCCAAAATATGTTCTGGAAACTCTTAGCTACAAACAAACATCAGATGCTCTATATGAATTGTATCACGTGCATCAGAGCATGTATGTTTTGATGATGCATATGTTTTGAGAAAGGGATTGCAGTGAGCAATTGGGGTTGTGTTATCTCTCCCCAAAACAGATTGAATATGCATAGGGTCATATTTCTTTTCTTCACGGATATTTATGCATGCTAATGTGTCAGAAGGAGTAGGAGGATTGAAATGAGTTGGTCAAATTTCAGCTATATAAATTTAAGAAAATATGAATTTTTTATTGAAACAGATGACAATTAAAAGTATAAACTCTACACAGAAACATGGAGTATATATTAAGCATTGATAGTTGAAATTAGTTAGGGTACGTGCCCCCACTGCTCCGACTTTAATCTGCCAGTGGGAGCGGGAAAGTGGTGGCGGAATTTGCAAAGAGGAAAGGCACAAAATTTATAAAGAGGAGGGACTTGGGGATAGATTTACAACAAAATTGGAAGAAAAAAAATTGAGGGGTCGACGGGATTGGAAAAAACATTGTTCGATTAAAATACTTTTGAAAATGTTTTTTGTTAACTTTAGAAAATTAGAAAAATTGGGGCCCTATTAACCACACCCATGACGATGTTCTAAATTTTAAATAGTTCTCTTCTAATTAAACATGCCAAACCGCTCAAAAATTACTTCTTATAGTTTCGTTCTGTCTGTAAATATTAAAAATGTTGTTATCTCAACTAACTCTATAAAAAGTTAACCTCTTACTGAATAAATTAAAAACACATGACTTTTGATTAGTAGCTTCAATTTGATACACGTTTATACAAATGTTTGATCAGAGAATGAAATACGCAAAGTGCATTAATTGAATAAAGAGTTATAAACAAGTACACAGGAAGTTCATATGAATATGGGGCTATCAGAGATATTTAGCGCATACAGAAATCAAAATCATCTCCCTTTTCCCTTATGCTTCAACGTCCTAATTAGCTACTCATACTTGGAGCACTTCAACTTCTGAAATCGATCGACTTCAAACCTTAAACTTAGACTACTAATACTTAATTGATTAAGAACGAGGTGCGCGATTGCGATATTAAAACCGAGGTACCAGCTGCTTAATAAGGAGAGATCCCAACGTTTGCAGGACCCAGAAACCCATCTTTCATCAGAACATCTTCTTCTTCCTAAAACACCGAAAGAAACAAATGAGAAGGAATTCTGTAGAATCTGAGTCAAATTATTTAACTTTTCTCTCTGAGAAAAGGTAGCAAAGTTTTGTACTAATGCATGCGCGATAACCTATGCAATGCAACTGAGCAGAGATATTTCTAGTGTTCAACACTGTTCATTTAGCATGCATATAAAGTACTGAATGCAGAAAAAGAGATTTGTAATGGAAGAAAATTCCAAATTAGGGTTTGCATTTTGTTGGTCACCTGTTGACACACGTTGGATTTCTTCACGGGTTGATCAGGCATGAGTCCGAAGTGAATGTGTGGGAAGTGGGCCCACTGAGTAAGAAAACAAAATCCAGACCACTAGATGTTAACATTGTTAGAGAGAAAAAGCATTTCTGAAGAATTAATGGTGGATTTTTTTTCCCTATTTTTATCTCTTGGATCTTACATTTTTTGCTGCAGCACTGAAGGCCTCTCTGTGGCTTATATCAGGGTTTCCAGCTTTTATACGTTGGATCTCGTCCCTTCATTTATTTAACAGAAGCAATTAATGCTAAAAAAGTAGAATTAAAACCATTTTTTCTTAGTTTCATAAATGAAGAATAAATCTCAATTCTCAAAAACACACAGTGCACACTATGAATTGATGGGAATACACATACTTGATGAACCGGTTGTAAGCAGATGGCACTCTCTGACGCTTCTCCGGGGCTGAGAAAAAGACACAGAGGCATGAACAAGATTAATGGAGATGTGAAAAAGGAGAAGGAAAAAGTTAGATGGCATTAAAATCACTTCCTTGACTTTATTTCTGTGCTTCTGAATGCTGCATTAGGGTCAGGTCAGAAGGAAAGGGGGCCGTTTTCTCTCTCCAATTTATCATCATTATCTAATGATATCTATCTTCGTTGGATTCTACTGTTCCAACATCCTCTTGATTTCCGGGAGACAATGTTTCTTTCTTTATTACACTAATCAGGACCATCTCTTTCTAACCCTAGCTACACCCCTTCAGTTATCTCGCTAACAGAAAAGTTTCTCTGACTAATACGGATCATATCTTACCATCGTGTTCTTCGTAAAATCTTTACATGATGTGTAATTTCACTAATGAACAAAAGTTACTATCATTTGTGACATGGTTTGAAAGTGCATCTTTAACACCATGGGGTGAAACATGGAGTTCAAAGTTGACAGGACTATTGATGAACATGGAAGTGAAGTGAGGATAAAGGTGCAAGTTCAAACTTAGCTTTCCTATGGGGTAAAGTGGATTTGGAAAGAAAGGGCGAAAAAGACGGGGGCATGAGAAGATGTTGAAGAGATCCTTCCCTCATAGAGCAGACCAAAAAGTTTATAAACACTGTTAGCGAGTAAACTCTACAAATCAAATTCTTGAACTCAAAAGGGAGTTTTAGTTCTTTTATCAGTTAAGAGACTACTGTTTCCCAGAAAGGCGATTGTTTTCAGACCGTTACAGAAATCAAAGTCAGAATCGAAAAGAAACCCGATTGATAAAACAAAGAGAAGTAAGAAGATCATTAATCTTACGTCTGTTTGCAGCAGGAGGCTTAGGAAGCTCATCGACTCCTCGGACCGGCATCAGCGACTCGTGATTTGGGTTACCCTGGTTCATCATCAAATTGTTCGGAGTGTTCCTTAGTTCCTCCTGTACCCGAAAAGATGAATTAGCACATATTCAGTCAAATTTTTACATTGGTTCCAAACTAAGATTCTTGTTCAAATGCTGAAGAAATGAGTAGCAAACAGAAAATCCAGGCAAATAATCAAAACCCTAAATCCAAATGTTTTCTTTGTTGAGGCTGTCACATTGTAGAGTGGAGAGGAAGAAAAAAAAACCTAGAAATTAAGAAGTGAGCAAACATTGATTACCAGAAGATTCTGAGGAGCAAAGAATGAATGTCCAAGATGGTGAAGCTGATTTGCAGAAGGGAGGAGGAGGGCCCGCATGTTCACAGAGAGAAGGTTGGTGCAATGGCCACATCGAACAGTAACAGTCTTGAACAAACTCGTGCAAGGAACACTCACCTGACCATCAATCAAAACAACAACAACAAATTCAACATCGATTTCGTCGAATCCCAGAATCGGGCCTTAAGAATAAAAGGTTTCAGCAGAATCGCGTAGAATTCGAACACAATACCGCTAGGACAGTATCGCAGAAGTTGCAATGGACGTAGCAGAGCTGCTCGGTGGGAGCGAGCTGCTGCGGCGGCTGTTGGTGGTGGTGGTGGTGGTCCGGAGTAGCAAAAGCAGCAGATGAAGAAGACATGTTTTGAAGATGATATGATCTGGAGGGAGAGAGAAAGTGAGTGGGTTTTTTTTGGTTCTTGATTTGATTTGATTGAAAGATTGACTGATCAAAATATGGGGATGGGATTGAATATAGACTAGTGATTTAACTAACCGCCTTGGATCTGATCCTCTCTGAATGTTTATTTGCTGAGTTATCAGGAAAGAAGCTCTCTGCCTGCCTGTGGGAGAGAGAAGAAATGA
>JAULKK010000008.1:13072581-13084508 GCA_032355705.1 Rubia peregrina
CAATGCCGGAAATGAGGTCTGAGGGTTATATTGACATTTACATTAACTAGTTAGGGTTATTTTTGCACTAAAAATTATCTAAGGATTATATTGTCACTTATGTCAAGTAGGTAGGGTTATATTGACACTTTTCCCTATAATTAATATAGCTAATGAGATGGCCTGATATTTGTTTCTATTTATTGAAACGAGATTTGAATAATATTGAGAATCATTTACTTATATTTTGAAATATAAATGAGAGAAAAGTGCTTTTATAACCCTACCTAATTCACATAAGTGTCAGTATAACCTTTTGATAATTGAAAGTGCAAATATAACCCTAGATAGAAGTGTAAGGGCAAACGTACCCATTCCGACTACTTTTAGCTGGAATTCCATGAAAAGACATATTTTCCCCATTGAAAAAACAAAAAACTTAAAATAAAATAAAATAACTATCATAACCCCCCAACCACATCTTTCAACCGACCTTCATCTTTCCTATTGGTGGATTGCTTCTTCTTCTGCTTTCAACTAACGAAGCCCTCCAATTCCCTCCGATTTTGATTCTCTTTGACGAAGACCTCTGATTCCCTTCTCATCGCGATGTAACCCTTTGATTCCCTCTTCCAACTAGGCTCCATTGGGGTTGGGTAGCGTCACAGCGGGTGGGCTAGGATTTTGCAGTGGGAGGGATAGGATTTTTCGTGGTAGTGTTAAGCGGTGGTAGGGTGGTGGTAGAGATTGTTGTCATGGTGGTAGGGTGGTGATAGGTGTATGGATTAGGGTGGTGGTGGACTTTTGGCGATGGTAGGGTTGGGTGGTGGTGGTCGGGTGGAGGTGTCACGACAGAAACTTAGTGGTGGTCGGGTGGAGGCTCTATGGTGGAAACTGGCGTTGGTCCGATGGTGGAGGTGCCACAGTGGAAACTTGGCACTGGTCTGATGGTGGCCTGAGGTAAAACTCTCCTAACTCTTTTAGATTTTAGACCAAGGGGTATTTTGGTCATTTTATGTGCGGTCAATGTCGGTCAAAGCTGGAAATGGTGTCTTAGGGTTATATTGGCACTAGGGTTATATTGGCACTTTCATCAACTAATTAAGGTTGTTTATGTAGTTTCAATTTTTTGAGATTTATATTGGCACTTACTTGAGTATATAGGGTTATATTTGTGTATTTCCCTATAAATAATAATAATTTGACCTTAAAAACTATGGAAAAGAGGTGTGCCATAATTGGTCTAATCAATCGTTAGTTGGTCTAATTTGAAACACTCACTTGCATCAAATAAGGAAAATAATTATATTAATGCTTGATGTGGTTGATTCGTTTTGAATAATAATAGTGATCAAGAAACTTGTATGTGTGAGCTCTCCACCTCCTTGAGTCCTGCAACAAGTTCCCAAATTTTTACGGGGAAGAAAAACATATGCTTAATGTGTTTATCTCTGGTTTTCGGAACATACTTTGTCTATGTAGTGTTTCTTTTATTGATAGACTTCTTTGTTAAGCTAGTACTTCATCATGGATGGTTCGTAGTTCTTTGATAGTGGTGAACTTAGTCTGTGTTACTCAGAATGTGGTGCCCATTTTGCTGACCGTGTGAACCACGTCATGGTCATCGTGGTGATTGAGCTGACTACCTCTTTGTTTCATGCATCCGAGATTGACTCAGGGTTGGCTTTACCCTTAGGCCACCACTTTGCTATTGGGAATGGTAAATGGGCTCGGTGTCCTGGCTATACATATAGTATAAATCTCCGACCATATAGCCTTATATAAAATTGTTTAATGTATGAGTTGGCTTTTAGTCAAAAGAACTGATTTTTTTGTGAGGGGGGTATATTGATAGCTAAATGGGTTGGTTTGTTTGTTTGAATGCTACTTGTTCAATCTGTTAATGTAAGTGTTCATGGTTTAGATGCATGTGTTCCTGCTTCTTACTTTGCGCCCTTCATTCATAAATTTATAAATGTGTTGATCGGAACCAGTAATTTTCTTCCATTTTTCATTCTTCAACAAGATCTCTTTTCCCTTCCACCATAATCTCCCACCGGGGATTGACTAGATCTCTGACATAGAAAACTTTATGAGCTTGTGATACCAATATAAAAGGATCTTCCTGCAAACCAACCCAACTTCTGTCTACGATACTGAATCCCAAATCCTTGGTTCGCTGACCGTTGTTGATATCCACCCACTGATATTTAAAAATGGGCACATGCATAGTCACTAGTCAAGCTTCCAAACATCTAATATTGTACCGAAGTAACACTATTGGGCATACATTGAATTCTTGTCCCTTCCACTACCAACATGTAAGGTTTCAAACTCGAGAGGCACTCCATTGCTTTGAGAAACGCCATTATGATTGGCGAAAGTAAAAACTTTGACGTTGTAACCTCCATAAGAAAGTATAGTTCCTAGCAGTCTACATGCCAACCATTTTAGTTTCTCAGAATGATCGTCGATATTCACATGATCTAGAAGCCATGACGCAAAGGTGCTAGTGTTTAATTGCAGTACCTAGGTGATTTTCACATTTATGCATGTGTTAACCGATGCATTTGAAATATTTATTAACATCTTTTGTTTGGTTCATTGCTAGCATTAGTTAGGTTTACACGAAAAAAGTTTTAGACGGTCATTATTGGTTTTCTTGTCTAAATCCCGAGTTTTGTAGACTTAATTATAGCTAATTGACAGTTTGTATTCAAGGGCACCTAGATCTTCCTTTTTCAGAGCGCTATAAAATCGACTACAACAACTCTCAAATCGGAGCAGCGGTTCTTCCGTAGCGGAGAGAACAAGTCAGCTAAACAGGCTGACATGAGGCCAGCCGACCAGCACGAACGGGGACCGAGCACGGCTGAGCCAAAAATTAACACGGCCCATGTCAAACAACACGAGCCATGCGAGAGGCCTCTAGCACGAACCATGTTGGCCCCTGCTTCCTGTGTCCCATGTCTTCTTTTCTATCCAAAAATTAGCTAATTATAGACGCAGATCATTCTGTTTCACACGGTCCGCGTCATTTCCAGTCACCAATTCCAAGACCGGCCCATAGGGTGTGAAGAATGACACGGCCCGTGCCATGTTACTGAGCAAAATAAGGTTCCAGCTGATGGGTTGCGCCAAACGATACGAGATACAGATTAAGAAGAGAAAAAATAGAGTTTTGGTCGAGGGCTCATGCCGGTTGACACGGACTGCACTGGCACAAGGCCATGTGTGGTGCCAAGGCCAAAGGCCCGTGCAAGCACCAGAGAGATCTCGACTGGCACAGACCGTGCCAGATGCCACTGTCCGTGCCGTTTGCAGCTGCTAGTGTTTTGGCCATGTTTTGGGCCTTTTCCAAGACCAATTCCATACTACTGTATATATGGACCATTGTTTACCAAGGTTAAAGTTTATTCCCACTTTTCTTCTTCAAGAGTAGTTTAGAGAGAGAGAGAAAACACACTTCCTTCTCTCTAACTTATTTTACTTTTGCCCAAAAGTGTTGAATCTAATGAAATACTTGGGTTCAATGCTTAGGGAGTAGAGAATTAACTTGGGGTTTATATATTTGTATTCATGTATTAATGTTTATTTTGTCAAATTTTCTAGATCAACCTATTTCTATGTGATTTTTGATATTATATTGGCTTGTTCTTAATGTTTGTGAATTGCATGATTGTCACACTTATTTAGCACACACCAAAGTCTACTTTTATGTTGCCGCAATATTATGGGTCCGGATCCACGTGGGTGTGTGCACATAGGTTTATGTTGTTAACGTTACGATTGACCATGCACTAATAAGCCGACGAGTTGGTTCGAAGGGTAGTAGGTAAAGATATATTGAGTAGAAAACTAGGGTTAGCTTTGCAACCCTAAAGTCATCGATAAGGTGCTTCACCTCCTTTCCCTTTTTAGGCCTAGGGAGAAGCATTCGCGTTGTAGGGCCCGGGACGTAATAGCACGGGGGAGACTCAGATCTGCACAGCATGCAGGGTAATCGTTGCCCTCCCTTAATTACGGAGGTGGTACCGATGGAATAATACGCTTACACCCTACGTAACAGGTATAGGGAAGTGTTGACCATTGATCGCACCAAATATCATACACACTAGAACAAGCTTAAATTTATATGTGATTAAATCGATGATCGAAATGACATTAATCATGTTATGCAAATATTCCCTTAGTGCTAGTTTATATTGTTATTCTTGTGACCATTTGCATGCTAGGAGTTTTAGTTATAAAAACCCCCCCAATGCTTGTTTTACCAACACTGAGTGCTCCCAACATGTGTTCGGATTGACGACCCGATCACGCTTGTGTATAGTTGATTATTAGATTTCTAACATCTCTTTGGACGACCTTGGTACTTGCCATTATCGACTATCCTTGGTAGTATAGTAGTTGGAATGAGAGCGACATATAAATTTCATCGTTGACCCTTAATACTCGAGCTTCCTCTCGGTTTTTAGTTGATGGATCTCCCGTGGTTCATTGATTAAATTAGGGATGCCGGGAAGGGGCAGGTCAAATTTTGGCATCGTTGTCGGAGATGTTAGTTTAAAGGTCTAGTTGTTAACTTGCATAGCATTTTAGTACAGTAGTTAGTGTTAGTTTTATTTTTATTGGTTTTTGTTGTTGAGCTTCCTTATCAGTATCCTGTTACTTCTAACCTTTGTACTAGTTTTGTTCGTAGTTGGGTATTGTTTGCTCCCGGTTTATGGTACATATTTGTGCTAAGAATTTGGGAGTTTTAAATTGTCCAGTAGAATGCACAGGTGGTAGGCGAAGAAGGAAAGAGAGGACAAGACATGAGGTTCCACAAGAACCAGTTATTGTAGCCGAAGAAGGAAGAGAAATGGCGAAGGATAACCGCACTTTGAGGGAGTTGATGGCTTTAATTTCAAATAATAATAATAATTAACAATCCTTCTTCCAAAGCAATTAATATATATTAAAAGATAATATAATCCTCTTCAAGAATTATGGATACAAAAAATACCATTAAACCTCCACCATTAGCATGTACCGAAACTACGATAGCTTCCAGCAGTACCCAAATTCACTACTTCACTTAATGATCCACCAAATACAGTGATTTAAAAACAGTGGTAGAATCAGAGGAAAAGTTGAGGAGGGGTGGAGGAGGGGCTGGGGCAGCTTCCACTTGAGGGTAGTGGGGCGGGGGAGGGGAGGATACTATTCATTAGGGCAGCATCCACCGAGGCTGGGAGGTGGCCACACCGGCTCGCACCCCCCAGTTTTGCCACTGCTCAAAAAGGCAGCCACAGGCAAAAAGATGGGTGCAGGTTTATCGTTGATTAGTTAAAATCAATTTTTTTAATTAGTGTTTATATATAAAAAGTCATGTAAGGGCTAACCGTTATTTAGTTAAAGTCACCTTAGTTACTTGTGTTTATACACAAAAAGTCAAGTAACGGTTGATCGTTGATTGGTTAAAATCAACTTAGTTATTAATCATGTTATGTTGAAAGTCAAGTAAGGTAAACCATTGATTAGTTAAAGCCAATCATTAGTTATTAGTGTTTATATATAGAAAGTCAAGTGAGTGTTGACCGTTGATTGGTTAAAGTCAATCCTTAGTTATTAGTGCTTATATATAGAAAGTTAAGTAAAGGCTGCCCGTTAATTAGTTAAAGTCAAATATTTTCATTCATATATATATATACGAAGTCAAGTAAGGGTTGACCATAGATTAGTTAAATTTATCTTAGTTATTAGTGTTTTAATATAAATTGTCTAGAAAGAGGTGACCACTGATTAGTAAAAGTCAACTTAGTTATTAATGTTTATATATAGAAAGTGAAGTAAGGGCTAACCGCTGATTAGTTAAAGTCAACTTAGTTTTAAAAAAATCAAAGTCAACTTAGTTATTAGTGTTTACATATAGAAAATAAAATAGGGGTTAACCATTTTTTAGTTAAAGTCAATCCTAAGTTATTAGTATTTATATACAGAAAGTCAAGTAAGGTTTGACCTTTGATTGGTTAATGTTAATCCTTATTTATTAGTGTTTATATATATATAATCAAGTAAAGGCCGACTGTTGATTAGTTAAAGTCAAATGTTTTCATTAGTAATTATATATACTAAGTCAAGTATGGGTTTACCGTTAATTAGTTAAATTTTTCTTAGTTATTAGTGTTTTTATATAAAAGTCAAGTAAGGGTTGAGCGTTGGTTTATTATAGTAAAAAAAATTATTCGTATTATATACAAATTCAAATAAGGGTTAACCACGATTAGATAAAGTTAACTTAGTTCTTAATGTTCATATACACAAAGTCAAGTAAGGGTTGATCGTTCATTAGTTAAAGTAAGATATTCGCATCGTATTTATACATACTAAGTTAAATAAGGGTTACCGTTGATTAGTTAAAGTCAACTTAGTTATTCATGTTCACATGTAGAAAGTCAAATAATGGTTAACCGTTGATTAGTTAAAATCAAACATTGTTATTTGTATTTATATACTTCCTCTGTCCGACTAATTTTTACTTATTTATTTTTTCACAGTCGTCAATGACCATGTTGGACCGTCAATATCTCCGACCACACATAATAATTTCAAATAAAAAATTAATATTTAAAAATATATATTAAGATGAATCTAGCAAGATCTCATATGATATTTTTATTATATATATGTTGAAATTTAGGTTCAAAGTTTACAAATTTTGACTTTGAAAAAATAAATAAGCAAGTTTTAGGGAGACGGAGGGAGTATACTAAGTCAATTAAGGGTTGAACGTTAATTAGTTAATGTTAAATATTTTTATTCTTATTTATATATATTAGCCCAATGAAGGGTTGTCCGTTAATTAGTTTAAGTCAGATTAGTTATTAGTTAAATAAAACAAAAGAAATGAATGATTTTGAAAGTAAAGAAAAAAATTACCTTGAAAAGACTATGCACTGGTGCTTCTAGACCATGAAATTTTTGGCCGGGGAAATTGATTTTTTTTTAAAAAAATTAACACCAGTTTTTCGAAAATCGGTGACACTTCCTTTTTGGCACCGGTTTAGAAACTCGTGCCCCTTAAACTAGTGCTCAAGTTTAAATATTTAACAACGGTTCTAAAAAAACTAGAGCTACGGAAAAAATAAATCAGTGCCAAAAAATTTCAACCACTGGCTTTGGCACCCGTTTTTATTAAACCGGTGCTTGGTTATCAATGCTTTTTTTTTAAAATGGTGTTAAAATAAATTAAATCGGTGCATTAACATTTTGGACACCAATTTTCAAAAACTGGTGTCAATAAACTGGTGCTAGAGGGGTTCTCTGTGATAGTGTGAGCTACAAAAAGAGAATGACAGGCTATACGTTGAGCGTCAGGATCTCAATACCCTTAATCATCATCGTCAGTGGAAATGTAGTATCCTTAAGGACCACTTAAGGAGTGCGGGCTTAGGGAATATTCTAGCTTCTGGTGGGGTTGATCTTCCATTCTAAGAGAACGGATAGATATTAAGGAAGACGTCAGAGCCAGTGTTCGTCGTCTTGAAGAAGAAGTGGCTAGTTTGGAGTGATATGTTGATGCATACATGCAAATTATCGATCTGATGAGTATGTAGCTCAATCGTGGGGATTTCGGGCCTATTCAAGACTACATGGAGGCGCTGGTATTTAACATATCTTCATATGAGCCATCACTTTAATAGTATGTTAAGGGGGGATGGAAGCTCGCCGCAGATTACATTCGCATTTCATTTACTGGAGAAGAATAAAATACAGTATATCATTTGTAAAATTACGACTTCGTTATTAGCTGGTAATGATATATACTTGAAAATTTGAAATTACTAGTGTGCGAACCTGTAGGGGTACTGTCCTCCTTCATCTTAAGTGGGCGAGTTTCAGTCGAGTGCGATGATGCTGCTTATTTCCACCATTAATTTTTGACAGGTGATCAGATTCCTCGTTAGTGCACAATTATAGGTGATTCACCAACATATGCGACGAACAGGGTGATCTTCCTAGTAGCGCGAAAGTCATAAGTGATTTGCCAACTTATGTTGAGAAGTTGGTGATTTTCCCGTTAGTGCGAAGCTATGGGTGATTTTTCTGCTTGTGCCGCGAAGTGGGTGATTTTTCCGTTAGTTCAAAGCCGTAGGTGATTTACCTTCTTGTGTTGCGAAGTGGGTGATTTTCCCTTTTTGTGCGAAGTTGTAGGCGATTTTCCTAATTATACCGCGAAGTGGGTGATTTTCGTGTTAACATCACGACTTATGTTAAGAACCATTGATCATATAAAGGCTTCAGTAAGAGATGTTCATGAATGTGTCCTACGTTTAAACATGGTGTATTTTTTGAGATTGACCACATGCCAAGTGTTCGGTACTATAGTTCTATCTAGCCTAGCTAATGTACAGTTTCTAGACTCGTGGAGTAGGTGTGTTCGTGGGTCAGGCGGGTCATCTGTACCGACCTAAATTGACCCAAAATTTTGGGACAAATGGGTCGGGTTTGGTCAAAATTCTCATAGTTTAGAGTTGGGTTGGGTTGGGTCGGGTCGGACTGGGTCACGAGTTGACCAAAAACAACCCAAATCAACCAAAATTATATTAAAAAGCAGTAATTTTTAATAAATTTTTAAATAAAATATATTATTTTTAAATGTAATAATATTTAAATAATAAATAAAATTATGATTTATTTTTATATAATTTAAAATAAGAATATTATATTATATTTAATTACATATTATTCACTTAATAAAGAAAAATACAATTATTTTCATTTTATTTAGTTAGAATACTTTTATTATTTCATTTAAAAAATATAAATTTACTAAAATTTATTTATACAATTATGAATATATATTTCATATATAATAAATATATTATTTACAATAGTAGCTTTTCAAAAGTATCTTTAGTTTTAAAAAATCAATAATGTTAAACTTATTTATGAATTAAAATAATGGTGGATATGTTGTATTAAACTAATTCTTTTTATGATTTTTTTCAAGAAAATTGGGTAAAATTGTAAATGGGTCAAAACGGGTCGATTTGGGTCAAAATCTTATCTGACCCATTTTGACCCTACCCATTTTAACCCAAATGGGACATTGACCCAACCCGCCCCATGTGAGCTGGGTCAAAACTGGTAGAGTCGGGTCGGGTCGGCCAATTTGAACACCCCTAGTTGCATTAATCGGGTCATAAAGTTATAACTATTACACGTTGCACAATAAAATTTTAATATTGCAAATAAGAACTTTTACCTTTCTATAATTATAATTAAATCTCGTATTTACATAAATATATGGAAAGACGATCTTTTTCAAAACTTTACCTAGTTAAAATTACTCTAGAAAAAATATATTTAAAGAAAAGTTAGAAAAATGGCTAATTTTATTACTTCATTTTAAAGATAATTAAATATCTTATAAATATTTATTTTATTTAATAAATTTAAAATAACGACTATTAAATTTATAAACTCATCAGATTAGTCTAATGCAAAGTTTTTAATACATTATAGCAAAACAAAGAAACCCCTTGAAATAAATAAATTAAAGAAGTAGAATTTCAAAACACATCTATTTTGATATTTCACTATTTCTCCTTGAGTGAATAAAGAAAACAATAACTAATTTCTTAATATCATACTCGTGAAATGATTCATGTTAATTATTATATGACATTCATGATTTTAAAAATCATAAAAAAAATTAAAAACCGACCACTAAAAAGAGTAATTAAAAATGAGAAAAAATAATTTATTCAATCAATTTTATGTGTTTATTCAACAAAAATGAAATTGTTAAAAATAAAGTATGTAGTTAAAAAATAATTCCCCAATATAATATTCATACTTTCATTAATCAAATTTTGATTATAGCATAGGGATAAGAAAACTAAAATATCACTAAAGGGAAGGAAAGAAAAAGTGGGAAAATAACGAAAGGTAATTCTATTTGTTAATCTAATGGTTAGTCTAATGAAATTTGAATATTACCCCCTCCAAACTTTTTTCAAATACCACGTGTAGTTTTTTAGAGTCAAATTTCTTAAACTTGTCTCAAATCTCATTGATATATCAATGAATATATTATTATGCGTTATTTTGTAAGATTTTTTATAAAGTGTATTATTTTTAATTATTTTTTATAATATTTATTTTATGTAATTTAAAATATTAATCATCAAATATGTGCCATGAACATCGTGAAAAATGTGACAAATTCAGTTGGATATGAAAAATGGAAGAGTTTAAATTTAGAGAATCTCACCATGTAGGAACGATTGTTATTAATTTGACCCGTTACATAAATGATTGCATTGAACAACATTCTCCAAATTTCTCTTTCTCCCTCTACCAATATAGAGAACCAAATTTCAATTTCAATTTCATCAAAATCTTCATTTTGGAAAACCAAGCGAATAATATGTTGGAGCAAAATACTTGATTAAAATCTCTAAAAAACAATGAAAATCTCAATTATAGAAAACATGTTGGACTTGCTCTTGTAGTGGAAAAAGAAGAAGAAGAAGTTAAATTAGACGTAAGCCTAACCATTGTCCTTTGAATAAATGAACAATTCCATTAAATCCGTTACTTGACTATCGTAAAGTACCGGGCAAATTGCCAGCCACCTTCCTCCACTGCCCGACTTTGACCCGCACAATGCGCACCTCCATCTTCCCCTCCTATATATAAAACCATACTTACTCCTCTTCTGCAACACTTCCAAGCCCCAACTGCAAGCCTAGAACCAGCTAAACCCCACCAACCTCAATTTCCTCGAAACTAGCTCAAGAAACAACGCCGCCGCCGCCGCCCTTAAATTCGTACGTTATGGTGGTACTCTCCTGTCCGGATGAACTGCCCACCATTTTCGGACACACAGAATGACCGACATACCATTAGGTCCATTACCAACCTCCCTTCCCACGCCCTTATGTTCGTCAAGCCCTTCTCTTAAAACCCATTAATATTCAACCTGTAATTTCAATTTTCTCTCACTTCTTCATCCGCCATGGCTAAAATCCGGGGGTTCTCCGTCAGGCACCGAGTCTTCTGTTTCTTCCGCCGCAACCGCTCCGCCGCCGGGTACCTCCGCCTCGATCCGGCCGCGCGGTGCTGGCGGGCCAAGGCGGCGTCGGGTCTGGTGAAGCTCAGCGGCTTTCTGAAAACCAAAGCGAAAGAGATATGTTCGTCCAGGAGTTCGGTCACGGGTCGGGGCTACATGCGGGTCGGGCATGCCCCGGACCCGTTCGGAGAGAAACCGGTGCCGAAAGGGCAGATGGCGGTTTACGTGGGGCAGAAGGACGGCGGCGATTGTCAGAGGGTTCTGGTGCCGGTGATTTACTGCAATCATCCTTTGTTCGGACAGCTTCTGAGAGAAGCGGAGAATGAATTCGGGTATAACCATCCGGGCGCTATCACCATACCCTGTCGGATCTCGGAGTTTGAGTATATTCAGACCCGGATCAAACAGGGTCGGGCACCCCGGGGACTGCTGACGTGGAGAAGAAATGACCAGCTTAAGCTTTAATAATCGCTGCTACGTGAGGACGACGATAATTCAGAAAATTAGTTTAGAGCTGAAAATTATACGGAGTACGATTTAGTTTTTTTCCCCCTTTTTTTGTGGTTTGAAATCTTTTTCCTTTTCTTTTTCTTTTCTGTGGTTTGAGTTTGTTTCTTCCATGTAGATTTTTCAGGTGTACAGTGCATAGAGAAATTGGAGGAATTTTCGATGAGATACTGTGGTCCTTTCGTTTATATTCTTCTTTTTGGCAATGTTTATCTTCTTTTCCCCCTCAGCCTTTTTTAAAAATAAATAAATTTATTTAAAATAAAATCTCAAAAATGGTGACCTATCATAATTTTATGATCAAACCACTAATTTTATACTTTAAAAATTATTTAATTTTAAAAGTTAAATATCATATTATACGCCATTTGTCCCA
>JAULKK010000008.1:13084608-13094885 GCA_032355705.1 Rubia peregrina
GTAAAATAAATAAATAAAGCAAGACACACGACTTGGTTACGCAGTTCGGTGAAATCCACCTACGTCTGCGGGGCCTAACCCAGTTAAGAATAAATTCACTAAATCAGAGATATAGTACATTGTTTATCACACAATTTATACTTGTCTTCTAATTTTGCACGTGAATTCGCAAGCTCCCCTTGCTACCGATCCGCCTTTATCAGACTCCCTCTGACCTCGAAACTCGTCGACGCTGGATCTCCTCCTCCCAAGGAATTAAGATATACGTTCTGAACTTTAGCACACAGGTCGAGTATGTTGGAACATGATGATTCTGGCTCTCGAAAAGCTCTCGATAGATAGAAATCTGACGTGCAGATTTTCTTGGTTTAGATCCTTATTTTGCAGTCGTATGATGTCCTCTATTTATAGTCCATTGCAGATCAGAATTGCTTCATAATTATCTCCATAATAAATATTGCATAATCTCCAAGTTTCCATAAACTAATTTCATCACAATATTCTTCTTGCCAATCTGATTCTTACGCGATATGTTCCAACATGGAATATTTTCTTCTTTAATACTTTTTCACAAATGCCAACACATTAATGCATGAGATGCATATGACTTTACATTAATGATCCCAACTCAACTACTCATAGCTCCAACATGCCTTTGATTGTTGAAGATAAGCAGGTTTCAGAGCTTTCTTGCGTATGTTTATACCTTTCTGGGGTTGTAGAAAATCGGTTTGTTGTAGTGATGCTGTACAGATTAATTCCTTAGTCTACAGTATAAAAAGGTATAAACTGGCTGCAAAACATCAGCTCAAATAATATATCAAATTGCAAGCTAAAAAGTTATTCCTTTGATCATTAATATATTTTTATAAAAGATAATTATAAATTATAAAAAAATTGATATTTTGAAAATATTTGTCATAGCAAATGTAACAATGTATCATTCATTGATATTTATACTCATATATTAATTCAATTTTAAGGTCAAAGTTTAAAAAAATTGACCAAGTGAATAGTTAAATTTCATTTTGAAATTCCACTTGGATCAAAATTCTCAGTCCACGGTTCATGATTCCATACTCTAACCAATGGAATTAATTTAGAATTAAGTGCTAAAATAACCCTGACTTTAGGCTGAAAGGGTCAATATAACCATACAATCTCAGAAAGTGCCAAAATTTGGTCAAGCATTTTACTGACATACAATCTCGTTGACTTTTTGGTCAAGCATTTTACTGCCAGATTTTGTTAAAAAGACCAGTTTGCCCTTGAATTAAGAAAAGGGAAAAAACCCAAAATTTGGCCAATTTCGTTTTCCTTTTTTCCTCCCAGTTTTTTCCCCACTCTCATTTTCTTCCCCGCCGCCGACACCCTTTGTTTTCTTTCTTCATTTTTCTTTCTTCCCATCACCACCACGAGTAATGCCAAATTGGCAGCGAATCGGGGGTGAGGGAAGAAGAAGGAAGCAGTGTGGGGTGTTCAAAGGCGTTGGGAGCAGGGGGTGTTTAATTGGTGGTGGGAGAATGGGGTTTCGGCTGTGACGAAGGTTGGGGAAGGAGAAGGGCAGGGGGGAGGGTGGCCTAGGCGGGGGGAATGGATGGGGTACATTGGTGGGAATGATTTGTGGCTAGGATTGGTGGCGGAGGTCGGAAAAAGAGGGCAGTGGCAAGGGGGAGGGGAATCGGTGGCGCTCGGAGAAGAATTAGACTGTGCGGGAGGCTGTGGGCTAAGCGGGGAGAGGGTTACGCAGGTGTGGGCTCCGCCGGAGACTGTGGCAGGGCTCAGAGAGATCTTCTGCTGCCGCCATCGAATGTGAGATGGAAGAGTTGGATTTCACTGGAGAATCAAAGTTCCGCGGGTTGGAGCTTTAAACCTGGGGCTCTGCAAGTCTAGGATCATGACTGAGTCGGACTCGGTTCACCCGTTGGAAATCAGTTCTGATTCATCGAGTCACTGCAACTGGGATTTTGTTGAAAAATCAAACTCGTTCATCGATTGGAAGGGCCGCAATTTCTCTGTCGATTGGTGGTGCTTTCAGGTGATGTTGTATGAAATGCTCTATGGTACGGATAGGTGGATCTCAATTTTCTGTCGTTTGGCTGAGCAATGCCAGAAATGGTGGCGGAGGTGGTGTGGGGGCTGTGGCGATGGTTATGGGGGTGACGAGAGGGGAGATGGGGTGGTGAATCGAGGGCGGTGAATCCCTTAGCGGCAGTGAGGTGGCACATGGAGGTGGCTGGTGGGGCGGTGGTGGGGAAGTGACTTGTGGCTGGTGGTGCGATGGTCGGGAGGTGGCTGATGGCGCAGTGACGGGGATGTGGTTGGTGAATGGGGGGCACGCAGTGGTGGTAACTGGTAAATCCCTTAGCAGCGGAGAGGTGACACGAGGAGGTGGCTGGTGGTGCAGTGGCGTGGAGGTGACTAGTGGTTGGTAGTGCAATGGTCGGGTGGTGGTGGTTGTGCGATGTCGGTGGAGCACGGCAGTAGTGGTGGTTGAAGAAGAAAGATAGGTTAAGGGGGTGGGGGTATTTTTGTGATTAAATTTTTAGCTTTTAAATTGAAATTTTCAAGTTTTAATTCAAAGCTATTTTAGTCATTTCACTTTCATCTCATTGTCGGAATTTAGATGGTCAATGTCGGAAATAGTGATTTAGGGTATATCAGCACAAATGTTCTGAAAGTTATGGTTAGATTGACACATTCAATGATTAGTTAGGGTTAAATTGATACTTTTTGAGATTGTAGGATTATATTATCACTTTCAATCTAAAATCAGTGTTATAAATGTAAATAAGTCATTAACTCATTATCCCTTTTAGTACCCAAATGGCACCAAAAGCGTCCTTTATTCAAACAATACTCCATGTCAAGATCAACGGATATAAAAAGGAAAAGAAGAACACAGCATAAATAAAAAGCATCCATTAATTATTCCACATAAATGTCACCTTTTATCTCACTAGCTAGTCACCAAAACAATGACAAAAGCATCAAATTCGAAACGCATAACCACTTAACCAGCGACACAAAATAAAATCACCACCCAAAAAACAAAATAAATCAAAACAATAAAAATGCTTACAACAACCCTTCCCCAACACCACTCCACCATCTTCCTTTCCCTCATTCTTTCCCTCGCCCTAATTCCTCATGTCAATCCCTCCACCTTCATCTACGATGGCTGCTCGCCGGAAAAATACCAACCCAATTCCCTCTACGAAACCAACCTCCACACCCTCCTCTCCTCCATCGTCAACTCCGCCACGCAAACCCTCTACAACAGCTTCGCTGTTGGGAACGACAGCTCAGCTCCAATAAACTCAGCTACCTACGGGTTCTACCAGTGCAGGAGAGACCTAAAGCCAATGGACTGCTCAACATGCGTTGCGAGCGCAGTGAGCGAAATCAACCTCGTCTGCCCTTACACCTATGGCGCAACCCTCCAGCTGGAGGGTTGCTCCGTGAGGTTCGAAAACACGGACTTTCTTGGGAGGCAAGACACGAGTGTAACGTATAGGAAGTGTAGCAAAGGCGTGAGTAGCGACGCCGAGCTTTCGAGGAAGAGGGATAGTGTTCTTGATGATTTGCAGGCTGTTGATCGAGGTTTTAGGGTTAGCAGTTCGGGTTCGGTCGAAGGGTATGCTCAGTGTATGGGGGATTTGAGTGAGGCTGATTGTTCTTCTTGCTTGAGTAGCGCTGCATCCCAGTTGAAGAGTTTGTGTGGATCTTCTGAAGCTGGTGAGGTTTTCTTGGCGCAGTGTTATGCGAGATACTGGGCTGCTGGATACTATGAAGCTGATTCTTCAGGTCAGCTGCATGTGTGTTAATTTTCGTGTTCTTGATTATGAAAATTATTAAGTGTTAGAAATAGTGCATGATTAATGGGAAGTTAATTAATAGTGATTGTTAATTTAATTCAGTTCCGTAAATTTTATTTTAGAAAACTTTAGGTTAGTTTAGTCATGTTATTATTTTTCATGACGCATAGTATTTATTAGTTCAGTACAGTTCAATATGCATCGAAATTTTATCTTGTTCTTTTCAATTTATTGTACTTTAAATTTAGTTCAATTTAGGGTTTTAGTTTATTGTACTTTAAATTCAATTCAATTAAGTACTATTGCTATTGTACAATTAAAGTTATGCTGTGAACGACAATTATCACTGTCAACTCCCAGCCCGCATAAAAAAAAGTAACAAGACAATGATCAGTATAAGGCCGAAAATGAAGACCATAAGTAATGGAACTCTTCAAGTAACACAAAATTCTCTTTACAACAGACCAATGAAGCTCGGTTGAACTGTTCATGAACTGAAAAACACTATTAACTACACAAGAAATCTCAGGACGAGTAATCATGACATATTTTAGAGCACCAACAATACTGCAATGCAAATGAGGGTCACGCAAAGGATCACCAACCAAGACAAAGTGTGAAGCTAGTTCACCAGAGAGGTAATAGGCTTTGCATCGGCCATTTTACCGCTGTCCGAAAGATCACGAATGTACTTTTGTTGAGATAAAATTGCACCATCCTTTGAGCAAAGAAATTCAATGCCAAAAAAAAAATTCAAAGGACCTAGATCAGGAAGAGCAAAAGTATCATTCAACTTCACAAGAAACTCAGAAATGGTAGCCAAAGAAGAACCAGTAATAATCAAATCATCCACATAAATAAGAAAATAGAGAGCAATCGTTCCCGAGCGACGAATAAATAGTGTAGTGTCAGACTTACAAGCAAAAAATCCTTGATCGTAAAGAAAAATGCTTAGCTTCGTAAACCGTGCATGGGGCGCCCGTTTAAGGTTATAACGAGCCTTCTGCAGGAGACAGATAGATATGTGATGGACGAGTCTGATCATGAAATCCTGGAGGCTGTGACATATACACCATCTCAGAAAGATCACCATTTAAGAAAGCATTATTAATATCAACCTGAAAAATTAGCCAATTAAGAAAGAAATCGTCAGAACAAGACGAATGGTACTTGGCTTGACCACTGGACTGAAAGTATCCACATAATCAACACCCTCCTCCTGAGTAAATCCTTTGGCTATAACTTTGCAGAGTACCCTAATAAAAGAAATGTAGCAAATTGAACATAAATCACTCACCTTAAAGTTGGCATGACCGGCATCTATGTCTGTCCAAAACACCCATCTCTTTCCAAAGCAAATTGATAACTAACATGTGCATACGACCTCGGTCAGCAATCGGTTCTAACGACACTACATTTGATTGGTGATTGACTCCGAATTCATACTAAAACCTCTCTCCACTATGCATGGCTGAAATGAATAGCCGACATCAGATACTAATCATAACAACTGGTGATAAACGTTGCATGCAATCGAACACGTTCATATATACCAATAAATATAACACATATAACAACCAAAAACATGAATATTATCATTGAAGAACAATCAAAATATGAACTAGACATATAAAAAAAAGAAACAAATTACACAAATTTTGATTCCATACAAATTATAACTACAATTTAACACAAAAAAATACAACAAGAAAGTAATTCAGATTGAATATAAACGATTTACGCAGATATAACTCTTTAAAATCTGTAAGCAAGATGAATGATGGGAAGGAAAATGGGTGGGAACCCTTTGGAATACATGGGAAAGATGAACAAATTGTCAGGTTGGCCTCTATATATAGACGTCACAAAACGACATAGTTTTGAATCATGAGAAAATATGTCATGTATGTGCGACGTCAGTTATCCTGACGGTTTGACTAACGGGATATCATTACATGACCGACGTTGGCCATATTCAGTCTGGGCCAATAATTTTTTTAACCCACTAATATAATAAATAAGCCCACCGAATAAGCCCTGCTTTATTTCTAGCTTAAATAATTATTTTTCCACTACACAAAACAAATATATAAATAGGCCAATACTCATTTCATATTTGAAGTCAAGCCACGGTTGGCTGATGATACCTGGGCCACGACCCTTCGAGGCCCGTGAGCTTCGAGCCTAGGGTATTGTCTAAAGTCCAACTCGAGGCCCATAAAGGGACGCGTGATCCAATCCTAATTAAGGATATTATTGATTCCTACAAGGAAACTACCTCGTGTATACCAATTATACTCGAGTTACTATACATATCAAATAAGGAAAGGAGTTCGAATCCCATTAGAGATCGGATCCTCCTCCCCTATAAATACACAGGCCTGGTAAGCCTTTATCCCATTCAATACACTCTCAACACAAGGCTTATACTAACTTAAGCATCAGAGTGTTTACCCCCCGGACTCCGGGGGCACTGTCTTGCAGGTCGGACGCGATTCAAAGGATCACGAAGGGAGACTTCTATCGGTGGAAACAGATTCATCATTGGCGTAACATGAGTAATTAAAGGCTGAACCTTTTAGCGTCGATACATCTATGTAGGCTTACAATAGAAGTTGAGCCACAGTTTATCTAGCTAACACGAGTACTTATAGATCGAACCTATTGATATCTATGTCAGTTTGCAAAATAAGTCAAGCCAAGATTGACCTAACATGAGTAAAGTTTGAATCCCTTGGCATGTATGTAGGTTTACAATAGAAGTCAAACCACAATTGACCTAACACTTGTAAAGGTTGAACCTTTTAGCATCTATGCCAGTTTGCAAAATAAGTCAAGCCACGTTTAACCTAACACGAGTAAAGTTCGAACCCTTTTCCATCTATGTTAGTTTACAAAAGAAGTCAAGCCACAGTTGACCTAACACGAGTAAATTTTGAATCCTTTGACATCTATGTATATTTACACTGGAAGTCTAGCAACGATTGACCTAAGATGAGTAAAGTTTGAACCTTTTAGCATCTATGTGAATTTACAAAAGAAGTGAAGCAACAGTTGAGGAATGTAGACATAGAAATGTTTGGCGCAATCCAACTTGAATTAGATTCTCTAGGGAAAATGAAAAGTCTTTGAATAAATATCACGCATACCTGAAGATGTGCGGACCGTGAGTAGTAAATAAGTCTTTGTGTGAAAGAAAAATGAGAATGATGAAATCGTGCGCTATAGCCATAACTTTTCGCACAAGGTTTTTCCCAGAGACTGTGTATTGATTATAAATGTATTTTCCCTTGGTGGATGCAACTATTTTTCATTATTTGCTTAGTCTTGAAGCAAATGAATCCCTTGAAATATGTTTAATGGATGTAGTGTCTGCCTATTTGTATGGCTTACTTGATACATATGTTTATATCAAACTTTCGAAAGGATTACGATTGTCAGTGAAATGTAATTTCGATTCTCGAGAACTTTATTCGATCTAGTTCGATCGACCTTTATTTGAGCTAAAACAAGCTGGGCACATGTGGTATATTTGCCTTGGTGAATATCTAATGAAACAAGACTATAAGAATGACCTGATCTGCACTTATGTATTCATAAAAAGATAGGGGTCAAAATTTGTTATTATCATAGTCTACGTTAATGACTATAATATGATTGGAACTCCTGCATAGATCCAAAAGGTTGCTGAATCATTGAAAAACGAATTTGAAATGAATGATCTTGGGATGACAGTTTTATCTTGGATTGCAAACTGAACATTTTGAAAATGGTATTTTTCTGCGCCTTTCTCATTACATTGCTAAAGTGCTAAAGCAATTTTATATGGTTAAAACACACCCCTTGAGCACACTAATAGTTGTGAGGTCACTCGATGTGAAAAGAGATCCAATTTTAACCCCCGTGAAAATAATAAAGAACTACTTGGTTCAGTGCTACTAAGGCTTTGATGTATTTGACAAGTCATACTCGTCCTGATATAGCTTTGGCAGTGAATTTATTAGCGAGATACAATTCTTCTCCCACAAGGAGACATTGGAATGGTATTAAACAAATATTTTGATACCTTCAGAGTATGATTGGATTGGAATCACTTCATTAGCCGAAGTCATTTGATAGTGATCTTGTGGATTATGCAGATGTCAGATACTTATCTGATCCCCACCAAGCTCGGCCGCAAACATGTTATGTATTCATGTGTACGGGCACGCCAATTTCTTAGCATTCCATGATGCAAACAATGTTTGCCACTTCTTACAACCATGTTGAAATATTGGCAATCCATGAAGTTAGTCGGGAATGTGCTTGGTTAAGATTTGTACTTCACCATATTCGAGAAACTTATGGCTTAAAATTGCATTGTGGTTTAAACAATGCTGCTTGTATTGTTCAATTGAAGGGAGGATTCATCAAAGAAGATAGAAAGAAGTACATTTCACCAAAAATCTTCTTTACTCACGGCCTAAACAAGAATGGTGAAATTTAGGTTCAGCAAATTCGTTCCAGTGACAATATGGCCGATCTCTTCACCAAATCACTACTGATGTCAACATTTGGCCGGTGCACAAGATTGGGATGTGGCGATTGAGAAATATTAAATGATGTGCTCAAGAGGGGAGTTATACATTGTACTCTTTTTCTTTTAGCCATTATTTTTTCCACTAAATTTTCTTGAATGTAAAAGGTAATCCATTTGTTAGTATAAATACTAACATGTAAGCTGAAGTTGTCACAATCCAAGTTAAGAATACACCTCCATTATTACTTCTTTTCTTCTCTTCCTTTTCATATTTCAAGTGTTCATATTTACCTTTCATATTATTTCCTTTACGTATTAGCGATGGAAATCCATAAATTGTGTTACATATAGGTATATTATAACATATATGATATAAATGAGTATGAATGGATTAAAAAAATTATATCAAAAAAATGAAGTGAGTGTTGAGTTAACCACGTTGCATAGGTAGTGATTATTGTTCTTACTACTACTTAGTGCTCGTTAGAGGTTATAGAAGTTACATAAGTTATGGAATAAAGAGAGGCTTTAGTGGTAGAAGGTTGAAGAATATAAAAGCTTGTAATAATAGCCTTTAGTGCTAGTTAGTAGTGGTGGGTGGTTGAAAAAGTTACAAGCATGGAATAAGACACATTGTTTAGCTTTCATTAGTAGAGTTAGTGCTAGCAAGTTATGGTATGAGGTTATGGAAGTTAGAAACTTGTTGTATGGATCTTCATTAGTGTAGGAATAATTTCTAAATCATTTTGTAATCTATAAATAGGAGAATGAAAAATCAGAAAAGCTGTATCTTTTCAGCACCAAAATTGTCTTAATTTCTTACATTTTTCGATAATTGTTCCAACAGTTGGTATCAGAGCAAGGTTGATCAATGGAAAAAAATACACCAGAGGGTTCACGGACTCCACCAAGACAGAGGGGTCGTAGTGCAACCAAGGGGCCAAGAGCTCGTGAAGTGGTGGTGCAACAGGTGTTGAGGGAGAGTGGTAAACCAATGGTGTACCCTATCCTAACTCGCACAAACTATACTAATTGGGCCATAGTGATAAGGATGTATATGCAAGGACAAGGTTTGTGGGGAGCGGTCAAGGAGAGGGATGCTGATTACCGTGAAGATAGGCAGACACTCTCTGTGATTATGCTAGCGGTGCTGCCAGAGATGTTGTCCATGTTGGCTATGAAGGACACGGCTAAAGAGGCATGGGACATGATAAAGATGCAACGAATGGGCATCGACCGTGTCCGCAAAGACGATGTACAAAAGCTACGCACGGAGCTCGAAACCATCACTTTCAAGGATAGTGAGAATGTTGATGATTTTTCCATGAAAATTACGAGCCTTGTCAACAATCTTCGCATACTTGGTGCACGTTGGAGGAGGAGGAGAAGGTCATGAAGAAGTTTTTGTGCGTTGTGTCACAACGCTACGCGCAAATGGCAATTGCAATTGAGACTTTGCATGATCTAAGCATGCTATCGATTAATGAACTGAGTAGACGAATAAGTTCGTTGAAGGATTGTTTTGGACTTAATGATCCAAGCGACAAGGGTGGTGCTAAATTTCTTCTCATTGAGAAAGAGTGGCAAATGCGTCAAAGCCACAAGGAGAAGGGTGAATCCTCTAAGGCTGGTGGAAAGGGTCAAGGTGCGACAAGGCTAAGAGCCGTGGTTGTGGAGACTCATGGGACTAGAAGGGAAGCACAACAGATACTCGAGAAAAAGGTCCAAGAAAGGGGAAATGTCACAATTGTGGCATGTATGACCATTTTGTATTTGAGTGTCGCAAGCTAAAACAAGGAAAACGGGACGAGGCACACTTAACCATGATCGAGGATGATCAGCCAGCCTTGCTAATGGCATCCGTGGTTGAGGTGCAGCCCCCAAAGATCACTTGGCAGGCGCCAGGAAGCCAGAGTGATGAGGCGCTCCATGTTGGGAGT
>JAULKK010000008.1:13126038-13136920 GCA_032355705.1 Rubia peregrina
ATCATGCAGGGAATCCAATGATATCTCAAATAATGATATTTGTATCTATATACTGGTTAAAATTTATGGTCAAATGTATCTTGAAAAAGTTGACCAAAAATGTGCAGCTTGAACTAGGATATAAGGAGTATTTTTAGTTTAACACTACCTTTAGATTTCATTTTAAATCACAGAAAATACAGAAGAAGAATCAATGACGACAATAAGAAAGAGACGCGTTGCGTGGTTGCTTTTATTTACTGAATATTACGAACGTCAACTCCATATATTTCGTTGAATAGTGCGTGCCTTATTGCCCCAGCCAGAAGCCACCTTTTAATTTCAGAAATTGAATCTTCAACACCCTACATTTCCTTAACTATGTCCTCATATTATTCTCCCAAAAAAACTATGTACTCATACAGTATTTATTGAGAAAATATTTGAAATGGTACCTATTTTTAATTGAAATTTATAATATTGTATCGTGTTCATGCATTCTCTACCCGCTTACAAAAGTAATAAAAAATATCAAGTATAGTGATGTATTTGCTCTTTTTTATATATTACTTTTTTTTATAGTCTAGCTAACTTAGTTAATTTAAATTAATTAAATAAATAGTGAAATACCGTCATTGCTGGGACTTGCATTTTACAATTCAAAAAGGAAATGACGAATTTTTGGGGTTCATAATTGACTGGTAATTTTGCACTTCTAGTCGATTTAAGCTATGGAATTTCTCACTTTTTCTGCCAAACCTCAGTCCTTGGCTTCTAATCAGCTATACAAGAAAATTTCTATTGGAATTTATCTGTACAATTCTAAACAAATATAGAGCACAAAATATTACTTGTATGTAATAAATACATAGACTAAAATTAAAATTTAATGATAGCAAGCTCCCTTTCTCCAGAGTTTATTTGAATTGGTCTCATTTAATTTCATCTGATCTGTTCTTATTTGAATTGAATTAAAAATAAGTATGTTGAAACATAGTAATGCATGACTAAATTTAAGTTAAAATTTCACTAAATTAAATTTTAACTGAAATGAAATTAACTGAACTGAACTAATCTGAGTTGAAATGAAATACAGATAAATTCTGGAGATCCGAGCCTTCAATCGTTTCCGCCGATTCACTATTTTTCAGGTGTATTTGGCAGGTCTCTTAAGTCACTTTAGTCACTTTAAAGTTTTTTTTATTTTTGATAAATTTTCCCAAAGTGATTGATTTTTTGACTTTTTAAAAAAATCTCTCTTCCATTTAAAATAAATCATTCATCTCATAGAAGAGATCCACCGGTCACCAGTGGAAAACTAACTCATAACATACGACTGATGTAGTTTTTCCTGGTCTAAACACTACAAAAAAAAAATCAGTAGTGACGCATAATTTGTGACAGGTAAGGAAATGTCACAATATTTGCTCCACTTTCAAGTGTCACTAAAATATTTGTGATACATGCACATGTCACTAAACTGAATAGCTACATCAGTTCATGTCACAAATTTAGTGGCACTTCTAAATTGAACTGCATCTTAATGCGTCACAAAAAAAATATAACGATACTTCAACGCGTCACAAAGTTTTAGTGATACGCTGAATAGAGACACTTCATATTGCGTCACCAATAATTTTAGCGACGCTTGGAGTTTTTTTTAGTGAAAATATCCAGATAGACTATTTAATATCGAGTGGGAATTAAGAGACAAAAATGTTTTATCAACAAAAATATTAGACTAAAACGATGGTACAGTTAGTTCACCCAAACTCTGTAGCTAGTAGATAACCCTGCTTTTCCACTTCTATAAATACGCTGCAAACTTCCCACATAAGCATCATTCCACCCAAACTTGCAAATCAAACCTTTTACTCTTTTAGGTTCAAAAAAATGGCATCATCATTTCCTAGGTCAAACATCCTAGTACTAGTATTGTTACTGCAAATACTTTTTCTTGCTCCATCTTTTTCTGCAAAATCATTCAACAAGATCAATCCCAAAAGCATACAATCATACTGCGATCAAACTCCAAACCCCCAACCATGCAAATATTTCCTGTCTACTGATCCAAACTACAAACAATACTCCGTCAAAGATAACGCCGATTTCTTCCAAATCTCGACCAATCTCGCCCTCACCCGGGCCCAACGAGCCCACATGAACACCCTCAACCTCGGCTCGAAATGCCGGAACAAGCTCGAAGAAGCTGCATGGAGAGACTGCGTCAAGCTTTACGACATCGTCGTTGAGAAAATCAAGGACACGGCCGATCCGAACGTGAAATGCACCGCCGCGGACTCCCAAACGTAGCTGAGCACCGCCATGACAAACATGGAAACTTGCAGACAAGGGTTTGAGGAGCTCGGGGTGGCTAGTTACATGTTGCCCCTGATGAACAACAACGTTACTAGTTTGATTAGTAACTCGTTAGCCATAAATAAGGTTGATTACGCCGAGCCGGATTACAAGTCTGGTTTTCCGACTTGGGTTCGGCCCGGTGACAGGAAACTCCTCCAGGCTGCTGCTCCGAAAGGTAATATTGTGGTGGCGCAAGATGGTTCCGGGAATTACAGGACTATTTCTCAAGCTGTGGCGGCAGCTTCGAAAAGAGCCGGCAGTGGCAGATTCGTCATTTACATCAAGGCCGGAACTTACAGGGAGAACGTTGAGGTCGGAAAGGGGTTGAAAAACATAATGTTTCTCGGAGACGGTATCGGAAAAACGATCATCACCGGAAGCAGAAGCGTTGGCGGCGGAAGCACCACTTTCAATTCCGCCACTGTTGGTAAGTTTTAAAAAAACAATTAATTAATCTATTCCTCTTAATTATTTTTTCCTTCCGAAAATAACAGGCCGAAATATTTTTAAATGACATACCGAAATACGACGGGAGGTAGTGATTATTGCTCTAGAAATGGAAACATATATGGTTGGTCGAATTGCACACATTAAAGGTGGAAATAAATCTGTCTAAATATAATTAGGTGCGTTACACGTACATTTTTGCTCAAAAAATAATAGGCACAGTACCATGCAATCTCGTTATATTTCGTTATCTGTCTAATTAAGATACTCCTTGCGTCCGGCACTTTCTACACATTTTTTAATCAGTTTTCTCAAGTCATTTGAACACTAATAAACTTAATTATGTAAGTTAATAGCATATAAATAAATAATATTTAAGAAATACATGGTGCGAAAAATTTAACAACATACTCCCTCCGTCCCACCATTATTGACATAATTATTTTTTCACGGTCTTCAATAATCATGTTTGACCGTCATTAACTCTAGTTACGTATAACAATTTTGCATAAAAAATTAATATTTAGAAAATAAATGTTAAGACGAATTTAACAATATCTCACAAAATATATTTATTATAAATAAATTATTTCATATTTAGAGTCAAAGTTTTCTAAATTTGGCTTTCAAAAAGTAATTATGCCAATAATGGTGGAACGGAGGGAGTATCACATAATGACATTGATTTTTTATACTAATTAAAATTTATGATGATGAAATGACACTAAATGAGAAGGTTTTTCCTTGGCCAGTTGGTGATCACACCTGTACTTTGACCATTATTAATCTACACTTTTGTGGAAACGTTTCACAGCCGCCGTTGGCGACGGATTCATGGCGCGCGGCATAACCTTCAGAAACACCGCCGGCCCACAGAACCACCAGGCCGTCGCATTCCGCTCCGGTGCCGACCTCTCCGTACTTTACCTCTGCAGTTTCGAGGGCTACCAAGACACCCTTTACGTCCATTCCAACAGACAATTCTACCGGCAGTGTGACATCTACGGGACAGTAGATTTCATCTTCGGCAACGCCGCCGTGGTGCTACAAAACTGCAACATCTACGCCAGAAACCCGCCAAACAGGACCAACACCGTCACCGCCCAAGGCCGGACGGATCCGAACCAGAACACCGGAATCTCCATCCACAATTCCAGGGTTACGGCGGCTTCCGACTTGAAACCAGTTCAGGGTTCGGTCAAAACTTACTTGGGAAGACCATGGAAACAGTATTCTCGGACTGTGTTCATGAAGACATATCTGGATGGCCTGATTAACCCTGAGGGATGGATGCCGTGGAGCGGAAATTTTGCCCTAAATACTTTGTATTACGGCGAATACGCTAACTCCGGCCCCGGTTCATCGACGGCTGGAAGAGTGAAGTGGAAGGGATACCGGGTGATTACGAATGCGGCGGAGGCATCGAGGTTCACCGTCGGGAGCTTTCTTGCCGGAAATTCTTGGTTGCCGGCCTCCGGTGTGCCCTTCACTTCCGGGCTCTGATTCGTACGTGGGAAAACAGATCACGTGTTCTTCAGTTAATCGTTTGTTCTTTTGTAAATGATGCAATCTTCGAATAATTTCCTTTTGTTTCTGGGAAACAAAAAGTTCCGCGGAATACTTCTAAATTAGATCGGTGTTGATATGTACATGTGTATCATGCATTATTACGTTAAAAGAGATGTCACTTTTACTGCATGCTCTGTGTGATACTATTAACGTTCTCAACTAATCGGAATGGTATTTTTGCAGTAAAATCGAAAACTGAAACAAAAAAAAACTTGACCCATGCACTGTAAATCTGTTGATCTTGTCGGAATATTTTTTTATACTAAAATCCAAAACTTGGAACTGAATTCACCTCAAATTTGGAGTAGGTTTATTTCTTTTCATTTCCCCCCTGAAATTCTAGCTGCTTTTTTTAATCAAGAGAAAGTACCTTAATTAATGGCACTTATTTTAATTGATCTAGTGTATCCCCACTCCCTATAACATAACGCAAAGTTCGGTACTCCCTCCGTCATAATCATTTCTACACATTTTTCCTTTTTATGCGTTCAATCCAAATTTGCACACTGTCCATATTTAGAAATTTAATTTCTATAAGTCATAAGACAAAAATACCATTGAAATAACCAAAAATGACTCAGAAAACCTAAACCTAAACACATCAACCCTCACCGCCTTTGTTTCTCTTTCACATAACTCTCCGCCTCCAACTAGATCTGCACCGATTCCTCAACCATCCTTCGGCCCTCTCCATCGATTCCTCAGCCATTGGAGAGAGGCGCTCCTCCACTGTTGTGCTCCTCCACGTATGGCTCCTCCACGGCAAGAGGTGCTCCTTCGCGTATGGCTCTCCTCCTCGGCGGCACACTGAGAGGCTCCTCCACAGCGAGAGGCGGTCATCCACGGTGGTACACCTCCGCGTACGACTCCTCAACTCCACTGCCCTGCCCATCAACCCTCTATGCCGCATCAACTACGTCTCCATCGACCGGCTCCACATCTCCCATTTCATCTACCCCACTGTCGCAGATCTAGAGCAGGTTTCTTGCAAGAATAATACAACGGCCCCCACCCCCATAGTTTGTGAGAATAAGAGGGGGGGCAAGTTTATTGCGCTAGAGAGGGCAGGTGGAGAGGCGGAGAACATAGGATTGGTGGAAGATGTAGAGACGGCAGGTGAAGAGACGGAGAACAGAGGGTTGGGACACAGGTGGGGACAATTTGAACATTTCACTCTCTCCAAATTAAAATCAGTCATTTCTCTCTCGGTGGGAATGACTAGGACGGAGGGAGTAATATCTTTTTCATCATTTCAATGCATACTATTAATGTATAACGTTAATATTTAAGAAAGAATGGTCTAAGCCTCTAGGTGTCAATACAAGTAAAGAATACATTACGCCAACGAAAGCTAGCTAATCTTTCATTGTCAGTTATACTAGTTTTTTTTGGAGTCTTAGTCTATTTCTTATCTGAATGCGGCTAGACAATCTCAATTTCAGTTTGTACCACTAGTACAATTTGTCTTAAAGAAAAATAAATTGAAAATTCTTCAATTTCATTTTATAACATCAGCATATTGAGTAACTAGGAATAATTTTGCCTCAAAGAACATTGTAATAACGAATGTTTTATTTCATTTTATATCAATCTATCAATCTCGGACAAAATTAACGTTTAAAAGAGGTTTTATATCAATCTATCAATCGAAAATGAAAAGTGTGTCAAACATTAAAAAAAAACCCGAAGTATATACTTTTGGTTGATCAATGAATGCATTAACAACGCTAAATAATTTAATTGAGCCAACAAAGTGTTTATACCAAAAATTACTCTCTTTGAAGATACGGTTTTCACGATTGGAGTCCTCAATTACTAAGGTAGGATTCAGAGGAAAATAAGTCATAAAAGTAAACCAGGTCGTTATAATTTTTGACATAGAAGACTTGCATGCGTATTTTGAAATTTCCACGGTTATGACTTATGATCCGTAGAAAACGTTAGGAAAAACATAGAAATTTTGCTATTTTCAAGGCTTTTATAATTGCATTAATTAAAACTAATCCAGTTGAACTATTATTGATTTGGATGTATAATGATGTGTGCGTCACCTAAGACATCAGATGGTATTTACGTGTTCGGCAAATAAATGGTTGATTAACGTTAATCAGATTAATGAAGTCCTAACATACCAAACTTCATTCTTCACGTGATTCCTTTGAATTCTGTTCTGATCACTCACAGACTCTCAAAAATATTGTTATCATTAGTCAACTTTTATCTTTGTCCAGCCATTTATCTTATCCACCCAAGTTTTTGTACTCTATTATTTCTGGGCTTGTAATTTATGATTGCTTGAGAATATGTAAATAAGATCAATGTGGCCGATTCAAAGACCATGGTTTATAAAATAAAATATTAAAAGAGTTTGACATTAACCTCCAAACTAACTACTTGTAGGTATAATATAGTTTAATCTGAAGGATCATTAGTGTACATTAATTAAAATTTTAGTTAATCGGGCTGGACATGGTTTAGAAACCCTAGCTACCCCAAGTCATATTGAGGGAAGTTTGAACCATATTTCCCTTCACAATCTATTAAACCAGTTACATTTCCTTTTTTTTAAAAGGAAAGATCGCTTTCCATAGATTTATAAACCATCCAAGCACTGCACCACCAACGAACCGCTGCCATCAAAGTCGAAACCACGTTCTCACCATCATCGACCACCTACAGGTAGAAAAACCACAACGGGGACTACCGATACGGTCCTATAACGTTGGGCAATCCACATCAAGAAATTACTCTAATATGCACATTTTTTTTATGAAGGTGTGTTTTGAAACATAGACCTCTCAATTATAGAGAGTGTGACTTACCACTAAACCAGACAATATTAAAAAAATTATCTTATTTTTTCTAATTTACAAGTTAAACTTTGATTTTTTTTCATAACTTATGAAAAAAAATCAGTTTTCAAGAGACGGACTCATAAAGATAACCCATCTAATTTTTAGAAGGATTTATGTGCTATCTTGAAGGTGAATAGTATATATTTAATTTATTTTTCAAATATAATTACCCCATCTAATTGCTAATTGCATTTTTTTAAATTTACAGTGACGTCTTTTGAAAGCCGTTCTTTCCATAAGTTATAAAAAATCAAAATTTAAACTAAAAAATATAAGAAATCAAGATAAAATTTTCAGTTTGCATTAATCGGATCATAAATTTATAACTACTAAACGTTGCACTATAAAATTTTAATATTGCAACTAAAACCTTTTAATTTCTATAATTCTAATTCAACCCCAACTTTCTATTTACCTATGAAAAGACGGACTTCCCCAAAAATTTGTCTTGAAATTATACTAATTTACAAAATAATAATAATCTAGAAGCTCCCAATTAGGCGCATCAATAGTTTTATTAAATACTCCAACCCTATACGACCGGAGACATGACTCATTATAAGCATGAAACTCATCATAAAAGAACTATGATAAATAATAATGGTCTTTCACTAGGAAAATTTTGAACTAGAATATTCAAGAAAACTACAGCAATACACTGTGAAATTTATACAATCGTTAGTTGGTACTTCGAGAATCCCACTTGTATAACACTTTTCCTGACAACACGTACTTTCTCTGTTTTGTTATTTATGACAGTCTTACTATAAATTGATGTTTTATTTTACTTGACACTCTTTCCATTTTTTGAAAGGTTATTTCAATTTAATCCACTCAATCTACTTTTACTTCACCTAAATTCAAGCATCTAAATCTATGGTGCTATAAATAGAAAAATGGAGGGAGTATTAAAATGTTAGAATAGTTTATAAAGTGATATTTAAACCTTTGAAAAGTGCTACCTAAATCCTGAAAAGTGTTGCTTTAGATCTAATGCAACATATCTAAAGTAATACGTGTAAAATTGTTGCAGCTGGTACTAAATACTTCAAGAATACCATTTTACAAATTAGAGATACTGTAATACTTTTCTGGAAACACTTTTTAAGATGTTACAATAATTTATAAAGTGTTAGCTACTTAAACAAATCTTGAAAAATGTTACCAAAATGTTTTAAAAATTGCATTAGATCTAATGCAACATATCTAAGGTAATACTTGTAAAATTGTTGCAATAGGTATTAAATACTTCGAGAATCCCATTTTACAAATTAGAACTATTGTAACTCTTTTCTGGAAATACTTATTAAAATACTACTATAATTTATAAAATGTCATTTGAACCTTTCAAAAGTGATACCACTACAAAAAAAAAGTCCAACAGTGACGCTTTTTTTTGTTACAGGTAAGGAGGTGTCACAATTTTTATGATATCTTAACGCGTCACTAAATTTTAGTGGCAAGTACACATGTCACTAAATAAAATTGTGACATCAATTCATGTCATAACATTTTGTGACGCTTCTAAATATCATAAAAATCTGATGTCACAAAATTTAGTGACACCTCTAAATATCATATAAAATTCCTTAGTTTTTTCCCATATACCTACAACCTATTTGAATTCCTTTTGTTTTGTTCTTTACAGTCATTCCATTATACTGTACATGAGTCTACGTTCCATTATACAGTCAATTCTCCTGCCTTCTCCAAAGTTTGCATCCTGAAGTTGGCTAAAATTGTTAGTTAGAAATGTATGGTCTACAGAAGATCCTTTTTGAATATGTTCTCCTTGCATGTGAATTTGATGATGATGTATAAGATTCTTTCTTATTCCTCAATTACATGAATATGAACTGGAAAAAAATCACCTTAGATAATCTCTACTTTTAAAAATTCAGGTTGTTCCAAAGAAATAATGATCTTGTCAGTGTTAATCCAATTCACCGTATCATAATTATATTTTCTTGAGTCCTATCTTTCACGTGAAAGTCACGTTTCTGTATTGTAGTTATAGAAGACATGGTGTATTGGATGTTTGGGGTTTGAGAAGGTTATCGGTTGTTGAACTAATATACCTTCCTGTCAATTGTTTAGTTTAAGAAGTGGCTAATCTGAGCTGATTCTCCTCCTGTGACTGTGAGTTCATGGTTGAATATTTTATTAGGAGCATTTCATAGTTCCTAATAAACGGATATAGTAATTAAAATCTTATACTACTATATCAAGAAAAATTCTATACTAAGAAATCTAGGGACCTATTGTGCAATTATTAAAATCTTATATATATATATCAAGAAAAAAAATATGAATTTTTCATTTTTCATTTTCTTGCGAATCGGAATCGGTTTCTTCTCCCCAACCGCCGCTCCACCACCGCTCTGCGCCACCGCTCCACCGCCGCTCTGCGCCACCGCTCCACCGCTGCTCTGCGCCACCGCTCCACCGCCGCTCTGCGCCACCGCTCCACCGTCTCTCTGCGCCACCCCTCCGGATTCTCCAGCAATCGCTTCGGATTCGATTCTCCGATCGACTAGAAGAAGGAGCTCACGGCGGAGCGTCAATCATCGAAGGAGCTCACGGCGGAGATCCAGTAACCTCCGTCGCCTCGACGGCGGAGATTGAGGAGTTCACGGCGGATAATTGCAGGCGAAGCTAGGGTTTTGACGATGGAGGTGAAGGCAATGGATTTTGAACCTAGGGAGCGGAATTAACAGGAATGACGTCACTCTACTCACGGGGGGGCCTTGGGGATTGGAGTGGAGATGCCGGCGAGTACTTCGCGGTCGCCGACGATGAGGCGGAGCTCGTCGAATCGGCTCTGGCAGTTCTCTCACAAGCTCAAGGCAGAGGCAAATACGCGGCAATTCTCGCAGGAGCTCAGGGTGGAGCTCGTCGAATCGGCTCTGGTTTCTAGATTTTATGATTTACAACTCTGATTATGATTCAGGGCCTATTTAACTCATGGCCTGAACTCTTCTGTTCGATGAGCTATCTATGAAACAATGGACCTGTAAGTTGAATCACAGATCACACTCTCCTTTTTTGCTTTCTGTATATTAACTCCAAGTTCTTTACCATAAATTCCAGTTGATTTTGGTTTTTGTGTGTTTGTTGTTTATCGATGGATTTGACGTGTTTACTGATCCGGTTTTGCTGTTTACGATGACGACAGCTTTGCTGTGAGGAAGAGGAAGCCGAAGAAGGAGAAGAAGGCTAAGGATCCGAACAAGCCGAAGAGGCCTGCTAGCGCCTTCCTCGTGTTCATGTCATTAATGTATTTGCGCTAGATTTTCGTTTTACATGTTCGATTTAGATTCCGCGTTGTTTTGGTGAGTTTCTAGGGTTTGGAATCGAAATTGATTGTGCGTTTTTTTTATTTGGCAGGGAGGAGTTCCGGAAGACCTTCAAGGAAGAAAATCCTGGAAACAAATCTGTTGCTGTTGTGAGTAATTCTAGATCTGTGCTCTGTACTCTGTGTTTTTGTGTTTTGAACTTTCTCCGTTGAATTGATCGGCTTGTCTGAGTCTTTGTGTTTGATTCTGAATTTGAAAGGGGATGAAAGTAAGATAAACATGAAGAGGTAGAATTGATCGGAATGATGTCTGGCCTCACCTTGGGCCTCATGTCCCTCAGTTTAGTTGATCTTGAAGTTCTTGCCAAGTCCGGAA
>JAULKK010000008.1:13172980-13183392 GCA_032355705.1 Rubia peregrina
AAAGATAAGTATAGTTGTATGGTGTACTTTGTACTATATCTTTCTGATTAGTGGATTTATTCTGAATTGGGCCAGGCTCCGCAGACGTAGGTGGATTTCACCGAACTCCGTAACCAAGTCGGGTGTCTTGCGTGCATTATTTATTTTACATGCTTGGTTAGGTTTGACTAAATTGGAACATAGGTTTGCTGGTTAAGTCATAACGGTAAAACCAGTTTTTCATTGATTTTTCCAAATCTTGCACTAGATGATCGGTCCAGTGATTAAGTGTCTGGCCAAATACTCTATGAACATGGGTTCCTGGTAACCGCAATGTGGGGGAATTTCCTCTCCTAGAGTTGTAGGAGGGTTCCTTATGGGCATCATGAAGTGACTGTGGTTGACTTTTGAACGCCGTGATTTATCTCCTCATCAATTCTTAATGCCGGAATGACGAGACCCTGAGAGCGGGGGATTTCGCTTTTAACTCCATAATTTTCCAGATCTTCAATGTTTCCTCTCTAACGTTGCCTTAATTAATACATTTATAATCTCACTAAGATCAACTCAATTAAATTATACAATGATCATAATTTATTGCATAAAATATCTTCAGGATACATGTTCATGGTGCTAGGGATATAGAACAAAAATACCTTCAAATAGTAGTGCATCACATTATTGAATGGAATGGAAGAAAAACACACAGAAACAAATACAGCAATTAACCAACTTTCATCATGTTTACTAGGACCGCTATCACACTTAAAATACCATATTTAGTCCATTATTGATAAAGTCGTCCGACTCAATCTAGGCAGGCATCGCCAGGGCTGGTTTGGCACCGTCGGCACATGGATGCACCCGTGGCTTCAAGTCTTTGACCAAAGGTTTCTCACCGTAGGCAGTTAAACTTGGCCGGGGCTCGGAATTTTTCGTTAAAGATTTCTCCCCATAGGAAGTTGCACTTGGTCTAGGCTCGAACTCTTTAACGAAAGATTTCTCTCCGTATGAAGTTGCACTTGGTCGAGGCTCGAAGTCTTTAACGAAAGATTTTTGTCCATACGAAGTTACACTTGGCATGGGCTCAAAATCTTTCGCTAAAGATTTCTCCCCGTAGGAAGTTACACTTGGCCTGGGTTCGAAGTCTTTGATGAAAGATTTGTCTTCATTTTCTTTGTTACCGTCACCTCCATAGGCAGATACATTAGGTCTAGGCTCAAAATCTTTGGTGAAAGATTTGTCTTCCTCTGCTTTGGTATTCTGATCACTTTCTCCGGGATAGGTCCTTGCTGCAATACTGGTTCCAAGTAACTGTTCCGGCCGTGGATCAAAAGACACAAAATGATGCATGTATCAGTGCATGTAATTACATGAACAATTAATAAACATTAATTAATCCTATGATAAGATATTCCACTAAAATGAGATGTTGTTGCACTAGTTATGAAAGTTACAAAATTTGTAAGTACAAAAATATAATAGAAGCTGAAAAAAATATATAAACCAGCTAAAGTGAAGTTTCTTACGAGGGCAGCCGAAAGTAGGGTGATGAGAGTAATAGAAAAGGCCATTTCTTCCCCTTTTTTTTAGTACTATTGTTAAGTGAGGATATTGATTTCATAGGCTAGGTACCGACTATATATAGCGCAAGATTCATCGCATTGCATGTGGGAGCAGTGCCGTAGCCAGAATTATCAGAGTGAAGGGACGATTTATACCTAACTTTTTTTCCCCATTTAATTGCATACACTAGATATGATTTATTTGTAAAATTTACAATTCTTGTGGGTGTTTTATGTAATTTTTTGAGAAAAAATAATTGTGGGGCAAAACTCTAAATATTTTCAAAACCTAACCTATAAAAATAATAATAATAAAAGTGGGTGGCAATTGCCACCCACACCAGAGTACTGGCTCCGCCTCTGTGTGGGAGGCTGCGAGAGCTCCTTGTAAGTAAGTCTTACTCCGACTTTGTGTAAGGAATCCTATTTCCATTTTACATGGATATATATATATATATATATAAGTTGACGAGTTAGAGAAAGTGGGAATTGAAATAAACTAACTAAATTTCAATTTAAATGAAGAAATAGAAAACTTTAGTTGGTAGGCAGAAATAGAAAGTAGCACCTTAAGCAGAGGCCGAGGAAGTATAAAGATAAGCTAAAAAATATATTAGATAGCCACCTCACACTTCAAATCCAAACACCTCATAAATTGAAATAGACTTGGATTTAAAATTCAAGACAACAGTACGAAATATATTCAGATCATATTGTTAGTATGTTTCAACATACAATGATACAAAAATTTGTGCTTGCCGGTGTACATTTCCTTGAAACTTTACATGATTTCACTCTTTTTTCTCGAAATAGTATTATTTTTTATGTGCATAAAAAAAAGAGTGAAAACAAAGAGTACATACCCTCTGTTCCACCTCAAATTTCTCACTTCACTTTATTTCACTCTTCAATGCTTGAGTTTAACCACATATTTAAATAAATACAAAAAATAATAATGTTATCATATATGATATGGTTGGATTCGTCGTAACAAGTAGTTTTTAAATATTAAATTTTTATTTACCGTTACCACACATTGTTAAACATATTATATTTTTTTAATAACCATAAAAGAGATTCAATGAAATTTGAGGTGAGACGGGGATGAGATATTGGAGGATAAGACGCAGACTCGTTTTTTCATGTGGGATTTATCTTCCCATACTTTGCAACTGTTGTTGACAGATGAATAATTAGTTAATCACCGAAGTATGGTGCAACGTTGCGATCATATAATTCATGATAGGCTATTTTGATTTCCCCGATCTGGAATGTTGTCCCACGTTGTTGCTCATGTTTTTGGTGAACAAAATAATAAACATTAGTATCATCTTGTTCTTGATTACTTGCTAATGAATTAAACGGTCAAATCAGCTTATTGATATATTAATGTGTGAAGCACTGTTAACTTGTTAAGAGGTTTATGTGGTTGCAGATAGCTAGTTGTTGAGCGGGTTATTTGATTTTTTTTATTGATATCTAGATAAAATTTGTGAAAACAGTATTAAGTTTTATATGAGAAAATTCATCTTATTAATTGCAGTGTAATAAATTATCCTGTGGATTTTTAAATTGGATAATTATTTTACAACTAGTAATATTGACTTGTTAATATCCATGGATTGGATCTGAATAGCGAATGCATAGTTGAATAAAAAAATATTCGGCATGTATCCATATTTAAATGTGTATTATAAGTATTCGAATCATATCTATCAAATCTAATAATTTATGATTCATATTCTCAGAATATAAATGCAAATTTGTGAATCTGGATGGATTCCAAAATTTATAGTACATGAATAAATTTAATTTCATATAACAACAATATATATAGTTTGATATTTAGAGCGTGCTTTATTTGCATATAGAAATGACAAAGAGAATATAATGATAATATTGGGAAATGATAATAGTGAGAAAAACCCCCATAATATGTTGTTTGTTTAGAATCCAGAATTAACAAAAAAAAATTAAATTGAAGCGCATTAAAATTTATAACACCAAAAATATATAAGAATGACTCACTACATAATTTTGATTAGTACTCCCTACGTCTCACTAAAAAAGTTATACATTCTATTTGCGTCCATTTCAGTAAAAAATAGCTTACTTGTATTCTTTCGACATTTAGCAAAAGAAACAACTATAAAATGTCAAATGTACCCACAGTAAATTCTTACAACAACCATTCATACCATAATCATTAAGTTAATCAGGATGTTTTCATTAGTCCAAATATAAACCCCAAAAAAACACTGTCTCACATGTACAACTGGTGATATATCTCCAGAGCATATTTTCATCCAATGCCCTATTGCCCATTAATAACTAAGGTTCGCGCCAGGCTTATGTTGATATATACAGATATCAATAACCATGTATATTTCTATGGGTACGAGATCTAATTATAGAGTTAGAAAAGAGCACTAGTTCTTAATATCTACATTGCTCAACATCGATGTTACCATGGAAACAACTTACTCCGTGTCAAAGTTCAAGATCTAAATATAACACAGTTCATCACTCACTATAACAAATTGAGACGATAAAGATGAGCAAATCACAAAATGCAATCCACTTGAATGGGTCCGATAGAGAAAATCTACACCAATATGTGACTTCACATATTCCAGGACTAGCATTATATTTGGGCGTCGTTACCGCTCCAAACACATGTTTCGAATTGTATATCAAGTCCACATGGAGAATCCATCCGGGTTTCACAAGTTTATTCAGCAAAAATCACATAAGCAAATGCCCTTATCTTTGCTTAAATGGATGCATAAAAAACTATTATCATCAAGTTGTATCTTGGGGATGCTCAAACGATAATCCACGCTATCCAAAAATTGGAAGAAGATAGGACAAATGTAGTAAGGCTACTCATAGCATATATTAGATCCCTAATCATAAATATCAATGATCTGAAATTAAAATAGATTCCTAGGCAGAAAAATAAATTTGTCCATAAATTGGCACAATATCCTAAGAATAATTATTTGAATTTTACACTTTGGAGTTCACCTCCAACATGTGTACTCGTACTCTTTTTCGAATTTAATGAAACAATTTTTTTCCTCCATAAACAAAAAAAAAATCACTCATACTCTTTTTTTTAAAAAAAAAACTCTCATAATCAGCCTCGGGATTCCCCTCTCCGTTTAGCATTACACAATAACCACTGCTACAATGTTCCGTAGATTGCAACTTGTTACTATCTAAATTAGTTTTTCGAATTAAGGTAGCAATTGGACGCTACTATGTTTTCATTCAGAACATACTCAATCTCGTTTCAACCCGCGAATTGAGTGCTTTTTCGATCCTCGAGTTGAACGAGTTTCTATCTGATCCGTTGTTGAACCAATCAATTTTTAACTTATCATAAAATGAGTCGAAATTAATCATATACATATTTTTAATGACAGATATTCATATACGACCACCTCACTATAACTAGACGAGACAAGTGGCAAAGTAAAATTTTAAAATTGGTAAAAAGTAACTCATATCATTTCTCGTATATAAACAATTGTATTTAGACCATTGTCTCACCATAACCATAGGTGAGACCATCTCGCCCAATTCTTGTTTGTATTTGTAATTTACTCAAATCACAAGATTCATTTATTATCATTTACAACTTTCCCGACAAGTACAAACCAATAATTGACTGATATCAAATCTTCTGCGGGAGCATGGCCAAGATTCGCTGGAAAATTTAAATTTCCAGGTAGACCATCCATATCCGCATGCATGCATACCCCAATCAGCACCAAACTTCCTGATTCACGTTGCTTGCCTTAATTACCTCATGATTTCACATGAAAAACTTGTAAATATTATTTTATCAAACATCTAAATATTATTATTTCTGTTAAAACATGTCACTACAAGTTGCAAAGACATCCACCTTAACCACAACAAACACAACCAATGGATATCGGTAGTAAACTTGCATTTGGACTTGGAGGTCTCTTCCTTCATCTCCTCATTCTTCAGGTATCACTCAAGCTCTTATACATTCTCTTGATTGGAATTAAAATAACTTTCATCGCGCAAATTTTGCGTGAATCATTCTCATTCACTCATTCATCTCATAATTTACAGGGTACTCATGTAAACATTGTCTTAGGAAGTTCCGAGGATGATGTTTTACACCATCACGCGATGATGGATCATATGGATCCATCTTCAATCGTGTTCTTCAAACTAGAAGATCTGAAATTGGGTAACAAAATGCCAATATTTTTCCCAAACAGAGATCTTCCTTCAAGTTCATTATCAAAGAAAGAAGCCGATTCCATTCCATTTTCTCCAAAACAGCTTCCATATCTTCTCAAACTATTCGAATTTTCGCATGGATCTCCGCAAGCCATAGCCATGGAGAACACGTTAAGAGAATGTGAGGTTAAGGCCATTAAATCAGAAACCAAGCTTTGCGCCACTTCATATGAATCCATGTTCAATTTCGCGGCCCGATTCCTAGGGTCCGAACCCGGATCCAAACCCGATGTCAAACTCATTTCTACCGTTTATCTCACAAAGCCTAGTGATTCGGTTCAAGAGTACAAAATCATCCAGGACCCGGTTCGGGTTTCGGTTTCGAAGGCGGTGGCTTGTCATACAATGCCTTACCCGTACACGGTTTTCTACTGTCATCACCAGAAGAGTGAGAACCGGGTCTACAGGGTTTCTCTGGCGGGACAGGAGGATGGGAACCGGGTCGAAGCTCTGGCTCTTTGTCATATGGATACTTCTGAATGGAGCCCCGACCATGTTTCGTTCCGGATTCTCGGATTCGGACCCGGGTCGGGCCCTGTTTGCCATTTCTTCCCTGCGGATAACTTTGTATTGGTTTCACTTTCGCCTGCTTCATTCGTAATCTAGTTGAAATGTTTTGTTAATTACAATTACTTCTATCACTACTGTTTGTTCTTAAACATTGTTGGCAGCTGTAATTAAATAAAGACTGAGCCTATTATTGTTTCGATTTGTCGTCATGAATTTGCTTGATTAGTTTAAATAAGCTTGATGTAGTTTAGTTAATTGGGATAGTATGGAATCAAAATAATTGTATTCATTTCAATTCAGTAACCAAAATTTAATTAGGTGAATTCAAACTTTATTTAGTTGTATTATTACTATTTTCAATACACTATTTTTTATTTCAATTCAAAACAAAATAGATCAATTCAGATTAAGATTAATTTTAGAGAACGGAGTCTTAAGGCAACCCAACTTTCTTTGAACAAAGAAGTACACTGTATGGGACCTCCGATATTGTTTGGCATTTTATTACTCTCTCTCCGTTCAGCTTTGTTTGACACACTTTTCAGCCAATTTTCTCAAGGTATGTTTGGTCAATAATAATTTTTGCTACGTCTATTAATGACATGTAAAATTCTGATATTTAGAAAGTACATGTTACGAAGAATCTAACAATACCTAACACGGTAGTATTATTACTTCTATACTATGTAAATTTTTTGATCAAACGTGGTTTGAGAAGATTGATCGAAAAGTGTGCCTAACAAAGATCAACGGAGGTAGTATAAAGTAATCCTTAATACAATTAAGAGACGGATTATTGTGTCTTTTAATTTGTGTTTTGGGTTATAGCTTATATATATATATAATGTTGTGTTATTTCAATTTAAAAGAGATTTAGGGTTGTAAAGTAATTTTAACAATCTGAAAGAAATTTTGTAGTAAATTGTAAAAACTTTTGATGGTATAAAAACTAATTTTTTTAAAAAGGCAACTAAAAGGTAAAATACATAAAATTTAGGGATGAACTTACAATCTCCATTAAGGTTAACGGCCGACAATATTTAGAAATTAAATATGTGTTACAAAAGATAGAGATGAATCAGATGATTCTCAGTTTTTAGAGTCAAAGAAAAAGATGAATACATCAATATAAGATTTTTGGACGAGATTAATGCTTGTTCTTCCCATTTCAAACTGCACACTTTGACTTTCAAGAGTTGACTATAAAAATGTTTGATCCTTAATATCTTTCATTAATGATAGTTATTAAGGAATAGAGATATTTACCAATATTACTTGTGATTGTAATTAGATTAGAATACATTTTCTAGTCTGGTATATGTATTTGTACTACTATATAATGTACCCCAGAGCATGAATACAAACACACAATTATTATCCCGTAAATATTCTTCAACAGGGTTGGATTAGAATTATAAAAGATAAAATGTTTTAGTTGCAATATTAAAAAATATTATTCAACGAGTAGAAGTTATAAGTTTATGACCTGATTAATGCAAAAACTGTTAAGATGTGAGAGACCCGATTTGCAGTTAGAAGTTATTAGTCTTTTCATAACTTATGGAAAAACTGTTTTTCAAGAGATGAACTCATAATATATTTAAGAAAAATTAAGATGTGAGAGAGTAAATGAATTATTAACCCGGTTGGTTACATTCTGCAGTCTCATCTTAAACACTGGTAGAAAATGGTCAATTAAAGGCATCGTTAGAAGACGGTTCCATTGGAACCGCCTTTAATTGAGATCAAAATTATTTTCGAGTAGGAAGTGACTCTTAGGTCACTTTTTATTATTTTAAAGGCGGTTCGAAATTAATTAAAGGTAGAATTGCCTTTCATGGGGCTGTATTTTGACCAAATATAAAAGAATGACTTAGAAAATTTGAAGCCCAAATCCCTCTTCCTTCCTAGAAACCCTAAGTCACGATATTTCCTCTCCTATCCTCCACCATCCATTCACTCCGCCACCCTAACTCCATCGACGCCATCCCCACCATCCAACCCTCACTCCTCACGTCTCCACCCTCACTCCATCATCGCCATCATCTCCTACATCCATCACGGCCACCATCTCATTCGTCCAATCTCACGCCTCCACTACATCGGGAAACTCCACCGTGAAGCACCGTTGTGAAGTTCACCTTCACGCTTCTGTTAGTCTCCTGTAAATTCCACTGTGAAGCTCACCTCCGCCGTTCGCAGTCAAGCTCGATCCGTCGATTGGATTTGCCGTTCACCGTGAAGCCAGAGACGATGGAGATCGATCGACACTGCCAAAGGCTCGCTGGAAAATATTTGTATTATAACAGATAGAGTCTGTCTCTTGAAAGAAGATCTTATCATAAGGTGTGGAAAGATCAAAGTTTAAATTACAAATTAGAATAAATTAAGATTAATAAAATTTGATTGTATTAATTGGGTCATAAACTTATATCTCCTGCATGTTGCGTAATAAATTTTTAATATTGCAACTAAAGTATTTTACCTTTGTATAGTTTTATTTCAACCCGTCTTTCCATAAGCATATGAAAATACTGTCTTTCAAACTTTGTCTAACTTGTGATATCATTCCGGAATATAACAAGAAAAATATATATTAGAGCATTTGTAGTGGGGGGTTTCAGAGTGGTTTCAATTAGAATTGAACCTGAACTGAAATCACAAAACCCCCACAGTAGGGGGTTCAAAAGTGGTTTCAATTAGTTGAAACCACTCATCGGTTTCCCTTATGAGCCCGAGATAAAACTCGGCTCGTAAGAAAAGCTGCTGCTGCAAATGCATGTGACCACTAACACGCGGGCCATATTTTGTCCAGCTGTGCCACGTGGCATGCAGTGGTTGGGCTTTTTTTAAAAAAAATTATCCACATGATTGAGACACGTGGCCCAATCATGTGGTGTCACATGTCCCAACTATTTTTTTAAAAATGCATTTTTAGAAATTAAAATTAATTTTTTTAAAATCAGATTTTTTTTAAAAAAGAGGAAATTCTGATTTTAATTTAAAAAATCAAAACTAAATTTTGATTCTTTTTAAAAAATATGGTTCTTTTTTATTCCGGTTCATAAAATAATTTTTATAAATTGAATTAGTTTTAACACAAAGTCTAGTTTTATGCAGTCTAAACTTTAGGTCAGGGTTTATTGTGCAATTATAAGAAGTTCCATTTGGGATGAGGTATTTTTAAAAATATGCTGATAAATTTAGGGACATACTATGAAATTATCAAAATGCTATAAATATAACAAAATATCTAGATTTCCAATTTTCTTTTCTTGATCGAAATTCTCTCTTCCGATCGAAATCTGTAACTGCCGCTAACCGCCACCGTTCTGCAGCCTAACGCCACCACTTTTCCGCCACCGTTCCCCCGGAAAATCTTGGTTCTGATTGAAGCTTCCAGTGAATCCTGAATACATCAAAGAATCCTGAAGATAGAAGATCGAAGCCTCTGACGAATCTACACCCCGAAGCCTCTGGCAAAGTTTTTGCGATCGACGTTTCTGTTTTCGGTGTTTGGTTTTTAGCATCGCAATGGAAGGCTCTACTATTTACAACGGTGGAGCTAGGGTTTGGTAGCGACGGAAGGTGCTGCAATTTCTGGTGGCGTTGCACCTTCTTCTGCCCATTTTTCCCTGCAAGAAGAGGCAGGAAAAGTTTAGGCTAGACGAAGAATTTCAATTGAGGCTACGATTTCAATTCAGGCTCCAATTTCATAAGGCGAGGCGACTGCGAGCGACGACGAAGAAGTTGCAGGCGTTGCATTGAAGAAAAAAGGGCTTGGTGTGAGCTGCACGCACCCGCGTGAGATACATGCGCCTGGTGACGATGATGGCGACAGTGGAACTTGACGGACAAGGCGGACGGTGGACGACTGAGCTTCGGCTTGTGAGAGGTGAGGTTTAAAGTTGTGTTTTATTTTTATTCAAAAATTGTTGAGATTTAATATTTTGTTGACTGAGCTTATATCATGAATGATTGTTTGGTTTAGGTACTCTTGTTGCTGAGGTTGAGGTTGAGGTCAGGGGTTCAAATCTCTTCATATCCTTTGTTTTGAAGAATTTATGTTCTTGA
>JAULKK010000008.1:13183492-13194089 GCA_032355705.1 Rubia peregrina
GTAGTTTGTGGGGGGGTAATTTCGTTCACTCTTTTATGCAAATTGGTATTCGTGCCAGAAAAATGTTTTTACAATGGTGACACCTGAGTTCTTGTGACATTGTTGATATAATCAATTATCATCCTATAGGCCTATATCATTCCAAATTCAGCCTATAATAATTTCTGAGAATAACAAGTTCTTAATCATCATCATCATCCCTTTTTTATTCTCTATTTGTACGTGTCATCTTTGCAAAGGAGTCATTTTAATCTTCTATGTATTGGGCAATGTAACTTGGACATTTCACATCTTAGGTATTTTTTTTAATTAGGAGACATTTTGGTCATTTTCAGTGAATCTGACGATCAGCATTGACCAAATTCTTAGACAACATCAGAGTCATTTATGTACTAAAAAAAGTCCGAGGATTATATCTACACTAAATAAATGACTTAAAACCATTTTTGCAATTTCTTTTTCTAAAAATAGTTATACATCCAATCAAAATTACAATACACATAAAAATTAGTTACACGTCAAATGAAAACTAAATTACATATTAAATAAAAATGCTTAAACATCAAGTTTTAATAGTTAAACATGAAATAAAAAAACATGTAAATTTTAAAATGTTAAAGTGTGTACTTAAATTAGACTATGATATCGAAAATAAAATAAATTATCAATAGAAAATTTTTAAAAACATATTCACACTATTGAAAGACCAAGAATACATTAAATAAAAAATCAAATATTAAAAAAAATCAACATTAATTTTGAAAATGACCAGTTAAAAAATAACACATAAATCAAAATGAAAGTACACATAATTTTTTTTAAAGTAAGATAATAAAACATTACTACTTGTGTCAAAAGTTTTAAAGTGTAAGCAATTTAACATGTAGACACAAGAGTTACAGTAAAAGGTCAAAGTTTAACTTTAAGAGAAAGACTTGTATGGGACCGTCTCACCATAAATTACAGTGAGACAAAGCAATAAGTAAAGTTTTAAAAATTACATAATGTACCCCATGTCATTTCTCATTTTTATATAATTGTACTTAGACCCTCCGTCTCACAATAAGAATGAGTGAGACCGTCTCACTCAAGTCTTTGTACACGTTTTTTGCCGGACCATGAGTTCAGTTAAAGTTTTTTTCCCATTTTTTTCTTTTAATAATCATATAACGAAAAAAAAATGTCCAACATCATTACAATAACTGAAATTAATATCCAAATTCAATTAATCTCAAAAAATAACTAATCGATTACAAAAATATTCAAAGACATGCCAATCAAACTAGTCATCTGTACTATTACAAATTAGAAATCCAACAAAAAAACTGTAATATCGATATCAAGATGTCCTAGAGTAGCCGGCCCTTTCTAAACTTATTAAACAATTACGATACTTTTCAACCTAAATATTGTATTTTTACAATATAACTTCTCAAATTCTCGATGCAATGAATCTAAACAAAATTTTGTTTTACATGACTAACCGTTATATGAGATCATTTTACAATTGATGTAACTAATGTGGTGATTTGATGTTTGTTTTCATTTATTGCAACGACATTTCTATAAGTTCAAAAAAACTTTTAAAATGTATATGTAATATATAAATAATTATAATATGGTCCTAAAAGTTATTGAAATGATTTTTTTTATGATTGGTCTATCAGTTAGTCAATTTAAAAGGAGAGTTTGGCCCTATCCAGTTGGGTTTAATTTCATCACATTTCAACACCAATAAACTAAATTCAGCATGAATAAATTAAATTCAACACAAATAAATAAAATTCAGCACTAATAAACTCGGCATTAAAAGAAAATTTTAATAAATATTTATTTATTTATTTGACTTATCGACAGTCACTCATTGAGAAATAAGTCTAATTTTTTTTGTTATGAGTGTAACATCATTTTAGGAGTCATTCTTTTCTTTTAAAAAAATAAACTACCAAAATATTCAATTCAGCACCAATAAACTCAATGCAACACAAATAAAATAAATTCAGCACCAACAAAATAAATTAAGCACTAATAAATTAAATTCAACACAAAATAATCTCATCTGGCCTATATGTGATAACACTCATTGGAAAAAATAAATACTCCAATATGTATAAGATGAAGCATAAACCAACCCAGCTTCTTCTATTCCATAATTTGAAAAGGCACAATTTTGTGATTTTTCATGATATACCTGTCATATTTTCACATGACAGTATATATCACTAGACTCTAGTACTTGTGGTTCAAATTCCTTTGCACGTGGCTAAGTATTATTAAGCATCAAGTTGTTATTTTATTTTATTTTACCTAAATACTCTCTCAGTCCCAGTTAGAATTGCGCTGTCATAATTATCACGTTATTCAAAAAATATGTTTGACTGTTAATATATTTACCTACGTATAATAACGGTAAATAAAAAGTTGATATTTAGAATCTATATGTTACGATGAATTGAAAACGAATTGAACAATATCATATACTATAATATTGTTGTTCTTAAATATATTCAAATGTGCGACCAAATTGATAGAGAATAGTGTCAAAAAAGTTGAAGTGCAAATAGAGTTGTGACAGAGGGAGTACTAAAGACGTGCTACAATTGGATACCCGAAAAGTAAATTTAGAAAATCCATCTTATAAAATGCCACGCTTACTATTTGATCTGTATTCATAAATATATTTGATTTATTTTAAAACCTAAAAAGATTAATTTATGTTTTAAAAAAATTACCTTTAAGTCTTTAATAAATAGAGAACTTTTTAGTAATTATATAAATATCGAAAATTAATTAGTTTATAAGTTAATCAGCTGAATTTAAAACAAACTTGTTATTTTAAAACTGAAGATAATAAGTGTGACTATCTAATTAGTAGTTTAAACACTCATATGTGAATTATATTTATATAAAAAAATCGTTAGCCAGTCTTGCAAAATCAAGTGTATCTCGTGCTAATGCACGAGATCTCCCTCACACTTTCTCTTTATCAAACAATATTAAATGTTTTTCAGTACTCTGAAATAAAGTATTCGTTTCGTCCAAAAAAATAATAATAATTTAAGTTTCATTTCCAAGTTCATTTTCCTCATTTTATTTGATTTTTTCATTAATTTTGTCCAAAAAAAGAAATTGTCGAATGTGGATGAAAATAGGGAGCATCTCTAAAAAAAGTGTCTAGTAGTAACACATATTTTGTGACCGTTAAAGTAATGTCACGATATTTGTTCCACCTTCATGTGTCACTAAATGTTTATTACATGTGCAGAAGTCACCAAACTGAATTATTGCATCAGTTCGTGTCACAAAATTTAGAAAACTTCCAAATTGAACTGCATCTTAAAGCGTCTAAAAATATAACGATAGTTCAACGCGTCACAATATTTTAGTGGCATACTGAATAGGGACAATTCACATGACGTCACTAATAATTTTAGCGACACCTTTAAGTGTCATGAATCCTCAAAAAAACGTCACAATTGGATTTCATGCTCACGATTAGCAATCATATGCTATTTGGCTGAATCAACCGAGCCACAAAAATTACACTGTTACCACTGTAACCTTTGGTACGCACCAAGTAGGGATGATCATGAGTCTAGGACCCGACCCAGACCCATAGGGTCTAGACCCATTGGGTTGTGTATGGGTCTAAAAAATTTAGATCTGTCGGGTCCGGGTCCGGGCATGGGTCTAGATTTTTAGATACGGGTCCGGGTCTAACATACTAAGACCCAGACCCGACCCAGACCCAGACCCGTAGACCCATATAAGCCTAATTATATATAATTTTACCCAAATTTCTAAATTACTTTCATATTCTCTTTGTATTTTTATTTCAAATTCAACAAATAATATATATTGTATATTTTGTTATCTTGAAAAATTAATTCTAATACATATTGAATTTCAATTATTTACATTTAAGATAAGATAAGATGTATTTTATTTAGTGAAGAAAAAAAATATTAGACCAATTTATGACCCGTTTTGGACCCAAGACCCGTTTAGACCCATCAAATCTGGGTACGGGTCTAAAATTTTCAGACCATACGGGTCCGAGTCGGGTCTGGATCTAACTAAATTTTCCTAGGATCAAATCTGAGTCTTATTAGACCCGACCCAGACCCGGCCCATGATCATCCTAAGTTTTGCTGAGCAGCCCAGCTCACGCAAATATTCGTCCATTATTATTTTACTTCAACGGCATTTCGATTTTCCCTTAAATTTATAGTACAGTATGTTTTATCTCTGGAGTCAAAAACCCTAGTTCAACCCCTGCTTCCCTGTTTCCGTATACCTTCCGACTGGATGCGATCATAACCAGTGAATTGGAAGTAAGCCTTCAATTTTGTGACGCGTGATGCTCTATAAATTTTGATGCCTTTTCTTTTCCACTGAATCCACGACTTTTCTTTATATATATATTTTTTGTAATTTATTCAGATAGTTGGCATGGCGGGAGGATCAGATTCTGCTGAAATCCAAACTTTATCGTGTGCTAAGTGTGGCAAACCAGCTCATCTTCAGTATGTTATCATTGATTCATACACTCACATTTCGTAAATTGATGCACTTTTCTTGCTCTCACTGTTCATAGCTTTGTGATGATGTCCTATTAGGTTATCTGTTTTCTCATTTCCTAGTTGAATTTGGAACTACTGATAGACGTTAGAGAGATTTATTTTTATTATATGTGTGTTTCGCTGCTGAACCCACTTTGTGGGATAAACCCCTAGTTTTCGTTGTTGTATGTACGTATATTTGTGGGGATTATTGTTTTGTATCTGCATTGATGCATTTAAACATAAATGAAGCTATGTGTCTATAGCGGATATGATCCATATAGCCGACTCTATGTAGTGGATAAAGGCTTAGTTGTTTCTGTTGTTTTTCTTGAACACAGTTTTTGTTGTTTACAGGTGTCCCAAATGTGTGGATTTGAAGCTTCCTCGCGAGGGTGCTGCTTTTTGGTCCGTACTTTCTACTTGTAGTTTTGAACTTTTTAACGTCCCCACAGCCCCCACAATGGCATATAGAGGGATTAGCCTTACGAGGAAAAATAGATATGAATTGTTTCTTTAGAAAAGAACATCAAGCTTAATTATGTTTCACTTAATCCAAAGTTAACACAAACTGTTATATCATAGCTCAACTGAGATGAGGATCAAAGATTTTGTCATCATCCTATCATCCTATGCCTGGAGAGGAATAAAGGGTCATGCAGCTAGTTGGTTGTTCCAAAGATTCTGGTATTAGTCAAGGGTAGACTTAATGTGGTGTTCCCAAGAGTTGGATAATAACATCATTAGGGAAAGTTGTTGTTTCTGTACTCTATTTGGAGGTTAGATGCACCTCTCAATTTCAAGGTTGTAGCTTGATAGAGAAAGGTTGTAGCGTGATAAGGATGTGAATTTTGGCTAGAATCCTGTCTGTCTCCTGAAAGATGCTTTTCTGACCAGCTCACAGGACTGTTTCAAGTCATCATGGGGATCTCATAAATCAGTTCACTCAAAGGCAAAACTGTCATCAATATCGCCAGATGGTGCTGGTGGACAGGATGCTGTATTACCTGCCAATGGCTGGCTGTATTGCTTGAAGAAGGGACGGGCTCGGAGCCCTCAAGCACCAGACTTTGATTGGACTGGGTATAGTGCTTGAATTTCGGTTTGTAGTTTTTATGATTAATTAATTCCCTCATGCAGAACAACCCATCTTTCCTATATAAACAATTTTTTGAACCTGTTCTTTGGAGAAATGGAGGATTTTCTGGAAAGGTTTCTGAATAACTTTATATTAATGAGCAAGCCCTCCCTGATTTTTTTTAAAAATACGATGCTCTCTTTTTAAGTGATGAAATGGCCTTTGTTTTAGATTCTGTTACATGTAAGTAGGAGATTGCTGCAATCTTTAAAAAAGTCACCTCACTTCCCTGTCATTAACTTTTAATATAACATGCATATTAGAATTATTATTAGTTAGACGTATCTTAGAGGGTGGTATGTTGTGGCTGTAATGTCCAGATTCCGATTCTTTCTTATTTATATGATACACACATATAATTAATTTGCCCCACCTTTGCTTCAACCATAAACTCTGGAAGCAATACTTTTTGGCTACTATTTTTTAAAATCATCCACTTTGTTTCAATTTATTTTCTGAGGTGCTGGATTTTTTAAAAATTAACTAGAAGACACATTCAATTTTATGCTTTTCAATGTCTGATCTTTCCTTTTAATCTAAAAATATTATTTTTCTTGCATAGGACTCTAAGGCCGTATCCCATATCAAGAAAGCGTGAAGTACCTCCGCACATTGAAAAACCTGATTGGGCAGCTGATGTAAGTATTTCGTTTGTTTTTTTTCTACTGCCCCTGTTTATCTTTTGTCTGTTCTTTCTTGGGTAGAGTTTCAATTTGGCACCCAAAAGTTTACTCTATTTCATTTACTCATCTTCTTATGTAGTTCACTGGGCGGTTTGATTTTAGCTTTTGTTCAAGAGGTTGTTTTTGCACTCAGGAAAAATGCCCTAATTTGTTTAACATTGCAGGGAATCCCTAAAATTGAACCAAGCAGTGATCTGCAGCATGTCGTTGAGGTATGTTGTGATTTAAGAAAAATGCCCCCCTAATGATATTTTACACGGGAAAGAGATCTGAGCCTTTGCTTCTGAAAATGGGCATGTTTTAAAGATCAAGACCCCAGAGCAAATTGAGATAATGAGAGAAACTTGCAGAGTAAGTGATCCCTCTGCTGATGTTTGTTTTGTTGTTGTCTCGTAAGTTACAATTGTATGGCAGTTGCATCATTCATTGCTATTTTATACTTTTGGGTATTAGAATTTGTAGACAAGAAATGCATCAAATCCTACCGTTCCTCTAATCACCCTGGGGAAGTAGTATGAAAGCAAAAGAGCTAAATGTCTAACACCACTTTGCCACTCTCCCTACTTTCCCTCCCATCTCGGGTTTAGAAATCCTTGAACTTGGGCCTTCTGAATCTAGTTTCTTAAATAATTTTAGCGAGGGTCATTCTTGTAGGAAGGATGATTATTTTTCTGATTTACTTGATGCTCACAAAATTGGTCTGAAACTAGGTTATATTGGCTTTTGTGCAATTCGGGACTTGTATACAACTATGTTTTATATAAGAAAGTCTATTTCCTCTCTTGAAAAACCCTCACAATTCAGGGGCCGTTGAATATTAATGGCATTTAACTAATGTATTTAAGTGCTTGTATGCAAAAAAGTTGTATCAGTTCTTGAATAGTTTCATGTGTTTAACCCAGATTGGAAGAGAAGTTCTGGACGCAGCTGCCCGTGCTGTTCGACCTGGTGTGACCACTGATGAAATCGATGCTGTGGTTCATGAAGCTACTATTGCTGCAGGTATTTTAGATGATAATTGTGTTGAATGATGATGTGCTTTCAGTCATTTCCTTCCTTCTAAATTCCTGTCATTGTTTTGACGTTTAATTCGTAGGAAGTTATGTGGAAGTAACTATTTGAGTTCCTTGAATGTTCCTGCAAGTCCCTGGTCCTCGCTGTGGAACTTCTTTTATTCTAGCTTTTACTCATTAAAGGACCTATATCTGAAAATTATTATTTATCAATATTTTTTTGAGAAAGACAATTGAGGGGAAAATAAATATGAATGAGAGGTCCTTAGGATGTTTTCTACATTTCAGCTAATGTATTTACGGTTTTCTTCTGTTTAAAACATTCAAATTTTGGTTATGTAAACTTTGTTTTTATGGTGCAGTGTTGCAACTAATATTGCCTACTTATATATCTATTAATTTTTTCCCCTCCCCAGGTGGATATCCATCGCCACTAAACTATCACTTCTTCCCTAAATCTTGCTGCACGTAGGTACTTATGCAAGTTTTTCTTTTGCTACTTTTCTTTGGGATTCTAGATTTAGACCACTGCTACACCCTTGGATTACAGGTCAGTAAATGAAGTAATCTGCCATGGGATTCCGGATGCAAGGTATTTTATTTCATTTCCTGCTGTCACTCATTCAATGCCAAACATGCATTTCCAAATGAGCACATAAGTTGAATGTTCGGGAGCACTGTTTAGAGACACAATCTTTTCATCTCATTTCATGAAGTGATGGCTGGTTGCATCGGTCATATTGTGGTGTCCCTATAGGATATTATTAGCAAGCAATAAATGAACTCTTGTTTGTTATTTGGAGCTGAACCACTACGGAAATTTGTATAAATTTTGGTCAAATATGGGAGCTTATTCTGTGTACATGTTTGCTTCAGGAAATTAGAGGATGGCGATATAGTAAATGTAGATGTAACCGTGTGCTACAAAGGGTTCCATGGTGAATACCGAATACTCTTTCCACTTAGCCTTTACTTTTATTTGTAATTGGGGACTTAACTCATCAGCTTGTGAGAGTATGCAGGTGATCTAAATGAAACATTTTTCGTGGGGAATGTTGACGAAGCATCTAAGCGGCTTGTGCAATGTACATATGAGTGCCTAGAGAAGGCAATAGCCGCAGGTGGATTTTACTTTCGTTTATTTCGACATGTAAAGCTGATTTTATTATTTTGTTAATAAAAATAAGTTCTCTTTTATATCAACCTGCAACATTGTTTTTGCTTTATTTAATTTCTATGATCTAAATAGCGGATTCCTGAGAAGATATAATGATGTGATTCTTTATCTGAAAAAGGTCCCTTTACATGTTGAGAAATTTTGTTATTTACATCTGGAGGGATTCGTAGATAATTGCATCCTGCTTTTGGGTTTTATAAGGATATGGTTTTCAAATGGTTTTTGTACTGTGAGTATATTCGTTGGGTTCAAATACTTGTGGATCTACTTTTCAGTTAAACCTGGGGTACGATATCGGGATATTGGGGAGATCATTAATCGACATGCTTCAATGTCTGGCTTCTCTGTGGTAAGTCTATCTCGTTCAACATTTGATTGGACATCTGATTTCTCTTTGGAATTCAATGTAACGCAAGGATTATTTACTTTTTCCATTACTGAATTCTAGGTGAGATCTTATTGCGGCCATGGCATTGGAGAGCTATTCCATTGTGCACCAAACATTCCGCATTATGCTAGTATCCTTGAGAAAATCAGTTCTGACAAGCTGGAATTTTATGATCAGCTCGTCATAATTTCTGTCAGCTTACCTTGTTTCTTGAATGGAAATCTGTCTCTTCAGTGCTTGATCTGCTGGCTGCTGATAATATTAAATATGAATGTACAGTAATCTTATAATTTGGAATTAAATAAGGTCTTTTTTACTGCTTGTGATAGTCCATGTGACGTCCCGTTTACAACCTTAAAACCAAATCAGAAAATAAAGCCGTTGGTATAATGAAGGCTGGCCAGACCTTCACCATAGAACCAATGATCAATGCCGGTAAATATTCAATCTCCATTAATCAATTTGGACCACATATTGTAATTTAAAGGCCTATAAACACCTCTTGTGCCCCTGGATAACAGGTGTTTGGCGTGATCGGATGTGGCCCGATGGATGGACATCTGTTACTGCAGATGGAAAACGCAGTGCCCAATTTGAACACACTCTCCTGGTGAGTTCCTCTGTTGACACTGTTTCTTACATTCATCAAGCCGTACTTATCTTTAATTTCTGGGATTGACATAAATGATTGCTCTCAGCACTTGATTCACACACTGTCCCAGAATTTAGGTCCTAAAATGGCAGTCAGTATTTGTATGCTGCTACTGTCATTGTAGCAATTTTGGGTTAATGATATAATTAATGGCCAAAGGCCCAAAGTGGTTCTTTTCTCTGGTTGCTTTGATGTTCATTGAAGTTTTTCTGTAGACTCTAGATCCGGGCAGGTGTCTTATGATACGATAAAATGCATTTTGCAGGTGACAGAAACAGGCGTTGAAGTACTCACAGGACGATTGCCTACATCACCAGATGTGTTCCCGTGGATAAAGTCCTAGGAGGGTTTCAGCAACTTCTGCGGAACAGTGTACTCATCCTGAAAGACACCTGCCGAACCAAAATTGAAATCTGTTTTTTATTTCTCTTCCCTGAGAAGCTTTAAATGTCATGTTTTTTTTATCTTCTTTCTTTTCGATATAGGAGTGTCCTATTATTAACTTGAGAATGTAAACAGCCCTCTTCTTATAATTGCGTGGGACAAGAATCCATTGCATAACTACATTCATTTTTTTCGAGAATTGAATACCGATTGTTTGAAATTGATCTATATGAACAGTAAATTCATTCGCTACTGCCACCCACTTCAACCACTACCAGCCCTCAACTACCTTGCGGAAAATATGGAGATTCAACCTGATTTATGGAGCCGAGCATATTCATAAATGATAGGATGTTCCTTTTCTGGATGTAAAAATACAGATGAGGAAATGATAGGCCGGAATCTCTGAGTAACAAAGACACTAGGAAAATGATATGGTGGTGGCCATGGATACCTTGCCACCACTAACTGCTGGAGACGGCGGCTTGGTGTCTCTTAGGGGTGTTAAATGGGTGGACGGATTAAATACGGGTTGGGTAAAATGGGTAATTAAAAAATATGGGTATGATCCATTTTGACCCATTTTATTATGGGTAAAAT
>JAULKK010000008.1:13242746-13255326 GCA_032355705.1 Rubia peregrina
AAAAATATCGGAAACGTATGATAGTTATTCTAAAATTGGACTAAACTTAACTAAATTCACTTGAATTTAACTTTTAAAAATTAATAAAAGGAAAAATGAGACCTTATAAAAATTACCAATAAAATTAAACGCATATACTAAAATATAGTCATTTAAACATTATAAAGGAGTAATTATTTAAATTATTTCAACTACTAAAAAATTCAATTTACAACCATAATTTAATTTGATGAAATATAAGTTCATTTAGTTGTTAAGTTCAGTTTGATAGAAAAGTAGATGAGAAAAACATGTTTTCGATTTTGTTAAATTTGGAAACAATCGTGTTTCTATGATTTGCATGTGCCGTAATCGATTATTATTTCCTATTTAGTGCATTGGCTAAAATGATGTGATTAGTTCTGTGCAAATATTTGATTAATAAAAAAATATGTTTATTAATTCATATTCATTTTAATATCACTATACCTTAATTTACTATTCAGTACATTGTACATTAATCATTATCTTTCTATTAGAACCAGATTCACCAGAAAAAAATCCTTATTATTAATAAAGCAATCAGTTTTATAATTTTATTTCCAAATCAAGTTCAAAATATCAACTAGATGAGGTTGGATTTAAGAATGAAAATAATTTATATAATATAATTTATAATTTTAATAACTAATACAATTGTAGTATATTTATATGAGAATGGTACACAATGCAGTAAAATAAATTTTCATGTTTATAAATATTATTTTATGTTTATTTTAAACTTTAAAAAATTAATTCAAATTTTATTGATGTTTTATAATTAATTATTTTATTTTTAAATGAAACTAATATATATGTATTTTGCAAATGTTAACAGTTGTATAGAAAAATTTTACGTCATAAAAATATAATGATAAAAATATTATATATGTTGATAATGAATCAATAATTAATAAATTATGTGTATTTTAAAATTAATTAAAAAATAAATATAACTTTTAAAATATGATAGTTAACTATAAAAGTTTATTGTAAAATTTAAATTATGTACAACGTATAAGTAAAATAAATGGATAAATATTTAAAATATTTTTTTGAGAAATTCATTGAAAAAGGATAAATAGTTGTTAGCATTTAGTGTTAAAAATAATTGTGATAATAATCATAATTTGAATTTTTAATTAGAATTAAATAAACTTTCAACTTCAAGAATATTGATGAAAATTTATTATAAATAAAATCTACTTTCAAATCATAATAATGTTCGGTAACATTAAGAATTAAATAATTATAATTTTGGAATAGTAATTTTCAAAATTCATGACAATTAAAATCTACAAACAAAATCATATATTATTATATGATAATCACGTGAATTCTTGTTATTATCTCAAACATCATATAATAGAAATTATTTATTCAGTGCTGTCAACTGGGACATTCAAGTCATTTTGACTAACCTAAACCAAATTTGTCCAAAAATATATGTTACTGATTATAATTCTTTACTATATATAATCAATCATAACTCGTTAAAATATATAACTTCTGCAGATATTTAAAACCACAAATATCTCATACTATATATATATTACTAAAGAAAATCCAATTAAACACATAATATGAAATAAAAAATATTCGGATGTTTTTATAAAATGATATGGTACTTTTGATAGAAATATGTATACATATTATTTATTTATTATATATGACAAATTCTTATTTTAGACCGACTAACTGTTAAATGAGGACATTTTATAATTAGTGAAACTAATTAGGTCATTTGATTTTTACTTTTATTTATTGCAATGAGATACACATAATTATGATAACATTTTAAAATTAATATCAACATATATATAATTACTTTTAAAAATTAAAAAGAAATAGAATTTTTCTCAAGCACCATATAATAGAAATTGTTTGCTTGGTGCTGTCAACCAGAGATATTGAAGTCATTTTGACTAAGCTAAATCAAATTTGTCCAAAAATAACATACTAATATTATAATACGTTACTGATTTTAATTATTTATTATATATAATCATTCATAACTTTTTAAAATATAAAACTTCTCAAGATATATTTGAAACCATAAATATCTCATACTATATATATTACTAAATAAAATCCAATTAAACACATATTCTGAAATAACAAAATATTCAGATGTTTGTATAAAATGATAGGGCACTTTTGATATAAATATGTATACATATTTTTTATTTATTATATATGACAAAGTTTTGTTTTAGACCAACTAAATGTTAAATGATGACATTTTATAATTAGAGAGACTAATTAAACCTAAATTTTATTTTTATTTATTGTAATGAGATACACATAATTATGATAACATTTTAAAATGAATCTTAACGTATAAATAATTAATTTTTAAAAAATTTAAATGAAATATCATAAAAATAATCAGTTTTTATTTTATTCAATATTTAACAATTTCTAACTAAATGAATTATTTTACTTTATAACCCATATAGTTTTACTTAGATGAATAAACTTTAAAATTTTAAATAAACTTTATTTTAAATTTAAACGTAAGATACAAAATATACATTCTAATATTTTAATTATTAATATTGCGCATGGTACTCCGTTAATATGTTTATAATTTTTAAGTTTTAAAATCATCACTGAAACGAGAGTCTAGTGCCGTCATTTTTGCATTATCGTTAGTTCGTCGCTGCCATCCAAATGTTTATCAAGGAAGACGATGCTGTCGCGTCATTAGATTTAAAAAAATAAATCATTGTGTTAATGTCCGGCACGTGGAGGAGTTGGTATGTGGTTTGAATCATTTGATTGTTCTTCTTCCGAGTTAGATGGGGGAAAGTTAGGCTGTGGCTGGGAGACAATTGGAGGTGGTGGTGTGGTGATGATTGTCTCCCCAAGGAGTCGTTGGCGTATGGTTTACCGTGGACTGCGTTGGTTCAAAGCTAGAGAATGATGAACAATCAACTATTAGTACATTAAACATGTAAAATTGCTCAAGATATAAATCATCTCAAACATACACTTTCTCTGACATAATAATATATTACAAAATATATTTTTACAGCTTTCAAAACACACACATTATATAAAGGTTATTTACATTTATAACCATAATCTTAGACTAAAAATGTCAATATAACCCTGCAATATCAGAAATTGTCAATTTGACCCTAACTAACTACTGTATGTGTCAATCTAACCCAAACTTTTGTAAACCTTGTGCCGATATAATCAAACTCCCTAGTTCCAGCATTGACTAAATGAATTCAGGCCTGACCATAAGATGAAATGAAAAAAAAAATACTCTTATGACAAACATAAATTTCTTTTTTCCAAAACTAATGTTGCCTTTAGGTTGGTTCTGCCAAGCTCCACCATCGCCCTCCTCCTCCCTCTCCACCATCGTCGCCGCGAAGCTCCTTTAGCACCATAGGCAAGCTCCGATGTTGCTGCCGTGCTCCCTCCCACAACCACCTTCCCTTCTTCCCCGTAACCTTAAACCCTTTCCCTCCCCACAACCGCTGCCACTTCCTCCTCTCTCTCCCCACTGTTGCCACCTCCTCCTCCCTCCTCTCCCGACACCCTCATTGCTAGAAACCCTAGCGCATTCTCCCTTTCACCACAGCCACACCACAGCGCCACCACCTCCTCCTTCTCCCTCTCCCCGCTGGCCTCACAGTTTGAAATCCTAGCGTCTCCTTCCTCTCCCTAAAATCATCGCACAACCACCGGACATAGAGAGAGATGGAGAGGATCCGGGCGCGGAGGAGGAATGAGCTTTGAGCGCCTCGGAAAGATGATTGGAGAGAGACGATGAGGAGAGACTGAAACTCCGTCGCATTGCTAGAGCACGCTTCCTATTGTCTTAAACCAGCATCTCCTCACCTGGAGTGCGCGTTGCCACGCCGTAAGCCCCCATCTCAGAAAAATATTATAGCGACGCTGCTGATTTGCAAAAGCACTTTTGAAGCCCAAAAAATCTTCATCCACTCATTTAATCGGCCGGAGGAATTGCAAAAAGCATCTAAGGAAGGGTTTACCTATTTTCCTTTTATTTTAATTTTTTAAGTTAGGGGTAAAATTGTTTTTTTACCAAAATCAGGCCAAACAAACTTTAACTTTTTAGTCAACGGAGTCAAAGGTTATTTTGGTATTTTCTGAGATTGCAGTGTTATATCAGCACTTTCAGCCTAAAGTCGGAGTCATTTTAGCACTGAACTCTTATATAAAATATAAAGTATTGTTTTAGGATTGACCAACCGTCAAACATGATCATTTTATAATTAATATAACTAAATGAGTTAATTTAATATTTATTTTTATTTATAGCAATGAGAATGCTATAACTTATCACAATGTATAAATAATCATAATTTGACTCTAAAAATTATTGAAATTTGATTTTTTATAATTGGTCTAACCTTTAGTCGACTTTCTCATATTAAAATGCTTTCAATGCATAAAAAACTTTCAGCTGGAGTAGTGTATTAATTTTCTCAATATAATTGTGTTTTGTAAATTCAATGGTAGATTTTTTTAAAATAAAAAATACTCATAATTAAAGATTTTGTGATTAAAAATAGTGCCCGTAGTACTTAAAAAGTAAAAGGGATTTATAACCAAACTTTAGATTGAAAGTGCCAATATAACGCTGCAATATCAAAAAATTATAATTTAACCCAACCTACCATTGTATGTGTCAATCTAACCTTAACTTTAGAAAAATTTGTGCCGATATAACCAAAATCACAAATTCCGGCATTGACCAAATGCTTTTCGGCATCAACTGAAATATTTTTCTCATTTTACCCCTCGTTGTCACCCTCCACTGATCTTCCCTCACCTCCAATTAAACACAAATGTAGCCCTAGCCCTTGCCCTCCATATCTGATTAAACACCATTGTCGCCCTCGCCCACCACCGCTCTTTCCCCACCTCCACCCCAACCCGTTTCCCGAGCGCCGTTTAATCAAATGTCAGAAAATTGAGACCTTCGCCCCGAGCTTTCCAAGCACCGCTTAGCCAATCGAGACTCTGACCTTAGTGCCAAAAACTATAGTTTCCCCAGCGTCACTCAGCCAATCGAGACCCTGACTTTAGCCACGCCCAATCCTGCCACCCCGCCACCCCAAAAGAAGCCCTAGATTTCTCTGGTGATGTTTCAATGAAAGAATAAAGAAATTTAAACTGAGTTTCATGTGAAAGAAAACGGGTGAGGAAGAAAGAATGAAACTGGGAAACAATTTTTTCTTGATTTTTCTTTTTTACAAGGGTAAAATGGTCTTTTCAATAAAATCTGGCAAAAAATTGATTGACTAAATAGTCAGCAAAGTCAAGGGTTATTTTTAAACATTCTGAGATTGTAGGGTTATATTAAAAATTTTAGACTAAAGTCATAGTCATTTTAACACTTTACTCAAAAGAAAAATAGTAGGGTGAGACTGGACACTGCTTCGAGCCAACACCAGAAGATCTCCCGCCCAAACCCTTATTCAAATTAGAACCCTCTGAACTCAAATTCATCCCCGTCAACACACGCCGGAGCACACAGTCACACATTCGATCGGTTTCTAAACCCGTCGGCGGCGGAGCTCAATTACAATGGCTGAGGAGGCTCGGGTGAACCTTTCCCCTCCAATTATTTTACTCAAATTTTCGCGTTTTAATTACTAAATTATTTATACCATTTCCCGTTTCAGTTGCAGAAGCTTTACACGAAGCTCTATGAAAAGTACAGGGCAATGAAGGTTCCGTTTTATTGTCTCATTTCGAGGGTCATTTTCCAGAAGTTTTGGTTTTTGTGACAGTGAAATTGTTTTCTATTTTGGGGAAATTTTAGGAGAAAAAAGACTCGGTGATGGAGGAGTTGAACCAGGCTCAGGAAACGAAGTTTAGGAGCTTCGTAGAAGGTAATAGTCTAATAGATCTGTGTGTGCATATATATGCAGACAATTTCAGTAATTGGATATTTTTAAGTACAGTTTTGTCTTTTATAATTTGAGAATTGGTAAGTTTATTAGGAGAAATCACTGGTGATATGTTATTACTTGGTAGGTTACTCGATCTAGGTAGAATATATATGCGTGTGTTCTGTATATACAGGCTATATATATATATATATATATATATTCTTGGATTCGCACGAATGCGAAACAAAATCGAAATGAAGCTTGAGGTTACCGGTGTATATACTTTTCTGACAGATCAGGAATTTCATCCTTTTACTTTTTCTCCTGTACTATCTTGTGTCTAGAGTACAAGGATTTCTGGTTTTCACAACTGCAAGTTTAATGCATTGCAATTATTTTAGTTGCATATATTTATTTTTCCGTGACTGATCTAGACTCTGTCTCACTAGTGTATGTGATGGTAGATGCCTTCATAAAACTTGCAGATCTTGGTTGCTGAATTCAAGTGCATGTTTTGATTTGTTTGGGTCAATCCGTACTTTGCAGAGATTATAGTTTGTCACTCTGTAGACATAGCTTTTAGGTTATACTAATTGTGGTAAGAATAAGACTACGGTTGATAGTAAATTAGTTGGTGGTCAGTGTGACACATATGTCAGAAATGAGAAACCTGTCTTTCTTTCTAGCCTGATACTGATCTACTAGGGGCTAGGGCTCTTGTGCCTGCAGAACACATGAATTATTTTGAATTAACAAAGGTCTGGATCTTAATATATTAGTAATTCAATTTATCAGAAATGTTGAATTTCAAATCAGTTTTTAAATTTTAGATTTGTTCGTTTACATTAGCCATTCCTGTCTTATAGTTATAGATTAAGATAACAGGGTTAAACCTTGAATTGGTATAGGCGATAGCTAGTCTGATGAGCTCTATGATGTCGCATTTATAACACCAATATTGATTTTATTTTTATATTTAGCTATTTTTTTACTCTCAGAGTGTATTGCTTAATTCTTTCCCTTGGCAGTATTCTTCCAAATATGCACCTGCAACCTTATGATGGAATTGTTTGACTTAAGCAGATAATATTTTGTGATACAGCTTCTGATGAAACGATAGAGTTCTTAAAGAATGAAAATGATAGACTAAGCAAACAAGTCAGTGAGTTGAGAAGAGATTTGTCAACTATCACGTATGTAAAAAGATTTTCTCCATTACTACTTTAAGGCATTGTCCTCTTTTATGAAGTTGACTTTTCTTGGTTCCAGATCTACAAAAGATGACGAGTGCATCCAGTACCAGACACTTCTGATGGAAGAAAACAAAAAGAGTAAGAGCTTAATTGATGTATTAGTCCTCTGATTAAGGTTTATATTTAGAGTTATTTTCTGACTGTGAACTTTTTAATGTTGCCCTAACGTGTGCATTTCATGTCAGAATATAACTTTAGTCAAAACTTGGGATCTACAACCTATATAGTATGAGGTATAAATGACATTCATGCATACTTGCTACTTATTGTGATTATTGCATATTTAATAGATCCTCGGAGGCCTAACTAAATATTTCTTTTTCAGAGGCTGAAAGGTAACACCACCCGTTAATTAAACATTTTGGAATGATCTTTGTATACCTCTTGTGTCTGTATGTACAATGTTACTCTTTTTATGATGCTTAGAACCTGTAATATTTGCAGATAAAGAACTTATGGAAGAAATTGAAAGACTACACAATCTTCAACGAGAGGGGCGCTGTTGTCAAGCTAAAACTAACATTGTTAATGATGGATCTGTTGACACCTCTGAAAATTCTCATGATAAGTCTATTTCATCAAAAATGTTGACACATAAAAGGAAACGTGGTGGAGAAGAAGATACAATCATGCTGTCGGACACTGAAGAAGTTGAGCACGTTCAAACCAATGTCTCAGCAAAAAGACCATACAAACATACCATATCTGTTTCAGACAATAGTATTGTAAGTTCTCGTTGAAAATAGGTGTCCAGACATCTTACTGTTCATGAGGTTTATGAAATTGAAATTTGGTGTTTTACTTTGCAGCCAGCATGCTGTAAAAGAGTTAAAGTTAATTCAGGTACTAGCTTGTTTTTAGTTTCCTCTCTGATACACAGGTCATAACAGTTTCTATCTGATCTTTTAGGCAGTGCTGCGACTGACGATAGTCCTGCCAGCTGCTTTTTACGATATCTTGTAGAATGCATTGTTGGGTTGAAATTGCCCTGTGTTGCTCAAAATGAAGAATTTGAGATTTCAGCTTTGCATCCATCAAGCGGTAACCATTATTCCGAGCTTCTGAGTACTTGAGATCTCATTGATGAACATGTTCTTTTCACACTGTGGTTACTTTTTGATAAAAGTCATTTTAAGAAATGGAATTTGCTTAAAGCTTTTGTTGGGACTTCTGTTTTTGTATATGGATTTTAAATTTAATGTTTGAAGATTTATGGCTTAGTAGTCTTCAACTTCTTTGGGGACTTAATCACTGTAAAATGAGCTACACAAGCTCCTAATGGCCATTTTTTCAATATTGGCTTCGTTTTTAAACTGAGGAGTCCTGTTGAACTGTTAAATGAATTAGCCCAGTTCTGCAACCAGTTGGTGAAATGGCTACCACTGCTTTGGACTATGACTAGATTCTGCAAATTGTGAATGAGAAAATTTGACATATCCACTGAAGATTATAAAGCTAGGTAGTTGGTCGCTTATTAATTTATGGAGTATTATAGATTAATAAGATGCTTGGATCTAGAATTGGAACTACATTCTCAGCTCAAATGAAGAAACTTGTGTGCCAAACATTGTACTTGCCAGTTGATATTTACTTCTGTGATTGAAGTACGTGAGATATTACTGTTCTGTTTTAGCATTTGGCGAGCAGTTCATATTTGGACCTTCATCAATCGGATTTTGATGCCACGTTCCTTCTTACTTTTCTGTTTAGGCTACTCTTTTAGTCTGATATGGGTGGACAACTCAGATGGCGAACCAGAGTTACTGTATCGTGTTTTGTCCCTTGGAACGTTTGAAAGAGTGGCTCCTGAGTGGACGAGGGATGTCCTCAAGTTTGGCACAAGTATGTGCCCTATCTTCTTTCAGCGGGTCTCGCGCATCATTATGCTCAATCACTGATTATATGTACACTATATCCTCTTTGTTGGAAATATGCAGACTTGATATAATCATCAGCCTATACAGTCCTCCTAAGTGTATTTTCGTCTATAGAGTCCTCTTAAGTGTATTTTCGTGTGTCGAATGCAGCTTTGCAGTGTTTTTGCTATATTTTTTTGCCATTGTATTCTACGATGTGATTCTTTACCTTCAGCAGTTGTGACATATAGCAAGTCTTGCGAAGTTCCAAGGGTTTGCTTTTCTTAAGTTTGCCTGCTTTGGCCATGCAATCAATATCACCACCACATAGTTACTGAAACTCAGATATATCGTTACAGTGCAAAAATAGTATGAGACAGGAAAAGGCAATCAGTGAAGACAAGCTTTTGTGAATTTGTAACCAAAGTATATCATAGAGTAATCAAACATCTACAAAATTGTCATCGAAAGCCCCAAGGCAAGAAAATGCGTTCAAAATTTCACCGACAAAACTACTTCAAATTAGTTTAATGCAGTTTCATAAAAAAGTAAAATGATCCGAGACACGTATGAGAGGACTTCTAAGCAGTAACAGCTGATTGAGCTGCCAACCTCTTCTTCTGCTCCTCAATAACGGACAACTTGATACCTTTGCCCTTTGGAAGAGAAACCCAGGGTTTTGAACCTTTGCCAATAGTGAACACATTGCCCAGGCGAGTTGCGAACTCATGACCAGTGGCATCTTGGACATGGATGGTCTCGAAACTACCTTTATGCTTCTCCCTGTTCTTGATCACTCCAACACGGCCTCTGTTTCTTCCACCGGTAACCATGACAACGTTACCAACATCAAACTTGATGAAGTCAACGATCTTATTGCTCTCCAAATCAAATTTGATGGTGTCGTTGGCTTTGATGAGAGGGTCCGGGTAGCGAATAGTACGCCCATCATAGGTGTTTATGTATGGGATGCCTTTCTGTCCAAACTGGACTGATCGAACCTTGCACAGCTTAAACTGCAAACAAAAGATGCATACAAATTAGTCTACCTCATTAACCCTAAAACATCACCAGCACATAGGTGATCATCAACTCAGAAGAGATCATAGGAGAAACTATACAGGAGGAGGGTAAAAGTTGTACACTAGAAACCCATAACCGTTAAAGTTCACAGAAATTAGTGGTAAGAAAAGTATACTATATGATAAAAAGTCATCCTTGACAATTTCCGGACATCCAATCAGCTAACTCAGAGAAAAGAAAATTATTCAACATGATACAGACCTTCGCTTCCTCATCCCTGATAGAGTGAAGCCTGAAGCGACCCTTTGTGTCATACAGCAGGCGGAAATTCTCATTCGTCTTTGGGATGGACACAACATCTAGCCAACAAATAGATATCGGTCAGACCACAGCAATTTCATTCACAGCAAACAGGCCATTAGGTATTATAGATAAATAAATTATGTCTAATAGACGGATGCTCACCCATGAAACCAGACGGGTAGGTCTTGTCAGTCCTAACTTTCCCGTCAACCATTATATGGCGTTGCATCAAGATAGATTGGACTTCACGATAAGTGAGAGCATATTTCAGCCTGTTACGGAGAATAAGGATCAGGGGCAAGCACTCCCTGGACTTGTGAGGTCCTGATGACGGCTTGGGGGCCTGAATGCAGAAAATGGAGTTAATCAAGATACTAAGGATAATATGAAATACAAGCATCCAAGGAATAACACATTTCAAAAATAAACCTACGAAAGCACCGCCAAGTTTGTCCAACATCCAATGCTTCGGGGCATTGAGCCTCTTCAAATGCTTCTTCAAACCTCGAGCCTACAATCCCACAGTCCAAGTAATCAATAATTACAGTTCCAAACTAAGAAATTACATATAAAGAGCACACACAACTTAGCAAATGCTAGAGCATGTTAAAACCACCACTTCGACTAGATAAAACCGAAGCATGGTAGCACATCCTAAAATTCATCCCCCGGCCTTAATAGACCACCAAAATCACAAAAAAGTCTTGCACATTGCCAAAACCCAACAATATGAAGAAACAGTTCAAATCCTCACAAAATCCACCCACCAAAAAAATCAAATACTAATTCCAGGCTTAAACATCACACAAGCACTAAATTACACACCGGGTAACAGATAAGACCTTGAGTTTTCCCACCTCAAAAAAACCAGCAACAAAATCCCATCATTTGAACGAGAATCAAATCAGCCGTAACAATCATTTACATCAATGTACAACGAATACCTAAAAAGGATTAAGCACCGGGAATCTTAAACAATAAACACAGAAGCATCATACTGTATCTCTCTCCGTAAAACCAAAAACCCAGGTCAAAAAGAATAATCTTTCGACGGAAAAATCAGAAAACCAGAGGCATAGGCTAGATGTGCAGCCATATCTACGAACCAAGGTAAATCAATTACAGATATGGAGAATAAAGATAGGGTTACCATTGGTGAAGATCTGGGTTGAAGGCCTGAGCACAGGCACGGACGGTAGCAGGGTTTTTGCTGGGGTTTAGGCCGCGTGTGTATGTTAGGAGATTAGCAGCGGCGTCTTTATAAGGTTAAGGCAGAACTGTGTGCAAAACCAACCCCTCGACTTTTTGTGCCTGACCTAATTACCTCTTCAATTTTTCTTAGTATGTTTCTCAGGCCCTTAAAGTTATCTAAATTGATAATTATAGCTTTTTTTTAAGGCAAAGTCTTGGGAAGACCGTCTTTTCATAAACTTATGGAAAAATAAGATTTAATTAGAATAATAAAAGGTAAAATATCTTAATTACAATATTAAAAGTTTATTATGCAACATGTAGTAGTTATAAAGTTTATAGCCCGATTCATGCAACCCAAAATTTTTATCTTCATTTCTTCTAATTTACACTTTAAACATTAATCTTTCCATGGCTTATGGAAAGACCGTCTTTCAAGAGACGGACTCTTTTTTTCCAGGTCTCTAGTTTGACCGATTAACGGTTAGACTAATCATAAAATCTTATTTTTATACATTATAAGGTTGGATTATAATTACTTATCAAGATGGCTTTTAAAAGGTTTTTATAATTATAAATAGCTCATTGAGATAAAAAGACTACATTGTTTTTTTGGTCTCAACATATGTCACAATACCATCTTTTGGTCTCCAAACCCAATACCGCGTATATTCAGTAACCAACAAATAAAAAATAAAATTTTGGTCCTCAAAGGTGATTTTCTAATAAAGTCAACGGTAAAATTGGCCAAAAATCTACAAAAAGACCATTATACCCCTGAGTTGAAAATTTTAAAAAAGGTGAGGGTTTATGCGAAGTCGGCAGCGGCACCGTGGTGGAAGCTGAGCTGCGCCAGAGTAGCTGGTGGACGTAGTTGCCGGAGGGCGACCAAAGGTTTCCAAAAGGCAGTGTGTTCCCCCAATCCTTCGATTTTCAATCGCCGCTCTGTTCCGCTCTTGTCGCCCAATCCTTCAATTTTCCGGTGAGGAGATCCGTCGCCATGGTTTCACAGTTGCGAAGAAGAGGAGCTCCGTCGTTGTGGTTGCAGAACGAT
>JAULKK010000008.1:13384203-13395373 GCA_032355705.1 Rubia peregrina
GTGCTAAAGCTAGAAGCGTCGCAAAAAAATTGCTGAAGCTGAAAGCGTCGCAAAAAATGCCAAATCTGGAAGCGTCGCAAAACATTGCTACATCTGGAAGCGTCGCAAAAAGTTTGTACAGAATAAAAAAAATTCAACAATTACAATTTAGGCCCCCAAAATTTCATCAATTACAAGCACAACCATTTCCAATATTTGCAATTCAACTTTCAATAACTACTAATTTTAGGCTGCTCAAGAATCACAAATTTAGCTTATCACAAAAATTTGAGAGTATTAAACATATTGCACTAATTTTACACTGCTCTTTTTTTGCATTCAAGAGGAGGTAAAAATCATAATAAAACGGCAACATGGCTACCTTAACTCCTCTGCTTCTGTTCCTTTTTCTTTCTTTCTCCACCACCTCCAGAGCTCAAGCAAGGGCATCACACGGGATAGCAAATGAGAGCCCTACAACTTTCTCACCAGAGCCACTGAGGAGCAGAGGGCCTTGCCTTTTCTCGGATCGCTCACTCTGGAGTTGGAGTTCAGAGATTAGTCTCTAGTAAAACCTTCATTTCAAAACAGCTCATTAGCATAAGATTCATCAAAAGTTTCAGAAAGAAACGTCATTTGAATACAAAAGCAGCGAGAGGGCACACCTCTCACAACGAGAGTATCCGGCTGCCGATCTCCTCTGCTATGGGCTAGCCAGACACAGTTTAAAACAAAAACTCAGTACCAGGATCATATATTGGTATCCACTTGGGATTGCTAGATCCAAATGCAGCACATTTTTATAACTAAATATCGAACCTTAACGAATTAAAAAGGCCACGGAAAATTATCTTAAGACAGGCATAATCCGGTTTGTCATCAAGTGATCGAAGAGCTTGATGACACGAAAATGGAGCTATTACAACAAACAGTAAGGTTTCCATGGTATACCTGATCTTGAGTTCTCACAAGAAAAAATTAAAGCCTGCACAACAAAGTTCCTACATTGATCTGAAGACAATGAATTCTTGGAAATGAAGTAAATGGAACAGTATTATATGCATATACTATTGAGTTTTTTTTTTTACCTTAGTGTATGTTAGGCATATACTATGTGATTGTGTACCTCGTTGTCATCAGCCTCGTCGTCATCAGCCTCAAACTTGATTAATGGGCAAAGAAATTTTCATCTCCAACATCAGTAGGGAGCTTTGAGATAACTATCTCATCTTCCTGTCTGTCTAAAAGTGGAAGCAATTTGTAATGCAAATGACGAAATGGTTTCAGTATCTCAATATCCCCAAGATAAACTAAAGATGGGTAGATAAATCTAATGTACAAGAGAATCCATGAGACATTTTTCAACTGAAGACCAACGATTAACACAATTTGAATAGTTCTGATTAGAAATGTATGATTGCCTATATCATTCCATAAATAGCTCAAGATTAAAATAGTTATCGCAAATTCACAATCCTATAATTCATGTGGTTAAAAAGCAAGTCTGTCCATGTCCAGGTAGATTCACATGAAATATGAAATGAATAGAGACGAAAAACCTCAGAAACTAAAAAATAAGCAACCGACCTCGAAATTACAATCACATTAAATCTCACGATAGTTCGACAAAACAAGGCAGAGAGAAATAAACTTATTTATTGCCTGAATTAGCTACAATGTTGACACATGCTATATGTGTGAGCAATAAATTGCATGTCAATGCTCATACCTGAAGCATATTCTCATATGCAAAAACGTCAACGCTCTAAAATAATTTTTCAAAAATAAAGGCAGGAAGAAATTAACTTCTCTATCATCCGAATCAGCTACAATGACCATACATTTTATACGTGTGAACGAAAAAAACATTTAGAGAGGGTTTTTCTGTGACTTAGAAGCAGACTCACCTTCCATTTATTGATGCATAAGGCCTGCATAGCACAATCCACAATACTTCATACAAGAAGCAGTGACAGATACTTGGCGTGGAAGCGTCCAACAGGAGAAACAAGAAGCATCCAACAATTGAAAAATGATGAAATGGTTTCAATATCTCAATATTCAAGACAGGACTCTATCACCAAAATAAGGGGAATGCTTAAAATAGTTAAACCTCAAAAGTTGATATTGAAGAAGGGAAATCATACTTATTGCAACGAGCAGCAGGTTCTTGTGGAATTTTTTTTGCTTTTGTATATATATGGTCGAAAACAATGCTAAAGTCAAATGTTGTTTAGACGGATAAGTTCCAAATATATGAATGAAACCCAATACACTAAGTGAACAAAATCCAAAAGCAGGCATAGCATGTAGCTCTATAAAAAAAACCTTTCAAGTCCATTTTCAATTAGAAGCTCAAGGCAATCCCGGTAGCAATGAATCAGAGCATTCTCTGCAGCAGGGTGATATTTTACAGCCTATTTAGGAGCGACAATATGTATAACCCTCTTGCAAAGCACCAAAAAGAAAACAAGTTCATCCAAATAGAAAATGTTTTAGAGAGAATAACTCCCTAGTGTTATCTGAGAGCACTAATGTGAACATGGGAAGCTGCAGTCAGATTTTTCTCGCAGATTTGTCACAAAGAAGAGCCATTATACCTGTGAAGCCTCCTATGAATTTAAGCTATTTCTGATTTATTTTCAATAAAATAGTGTAATAGATTTATTTACAACTTTTGTTAAAATAGTGTAATATATTTCTGAGAAGAGACCGTTTTAAGATCTCGTCTCTTCTCTTCTCTCCAATTTCATTTTTATTCTACCAGTGAATTTCAACAAATAGATTCGGCAAATGAACCAGGAACAATGAAGCATTTCAGTAATTGAACAATTGAAGTAGAGAAAGACTGGTGCAGCAGAAAGGCAACAGATCTGATGATGGAGATATAAAAATAGAGGTGAAAGTGACATATAAAGGTCAAAAGGCAATACAACCAGAAATGCCAATGATCCTAGCAAGCACCAAAAGGCTGCAAGCTTATATAAGATCTTACCTTCACTCGGAGTTCCTTCATTGGATGGGGTGTCAACAAAGCATGAATACTGGTAACAATAGGACCCTAAGACTACGTCAATAGGGAATACCTATCAGATTAACAACAGAATACCTATCAGATTAAAGTGACCTTCCAAACTGACCTGTAAGTGAAGGAATGAGAAGCATGAAGTTTCCGCTCTCAACACAATCTAACAAATAGTAGCATATCAAAAGACAAACGTTAATAAAAAAGTTACTGACTCCATCCTTTCCAGTCTTTCAGGTTGTTGAAGCAGTGTAATAAGTTCCACCTATGCCTCCATAGCTCTCTGAAAGGTAACACCCTCTTTCCGGGTCACTTGTCCCTCTGACCTACCCTGACGAGACGAATTGGACATATTCAACAATTCTTTGTTTGTGCCCTTACTTTGAATCCTGCCATTATCTGCCAAGGATCATAAAGGTCATGGAAACTCAAAAACATCACATGATCCAGAATACTCTGATGTACCATATCTTTCAGTTTACCATTTACTTGATCATCAGGGTGCTCAACCACCGGATTTCGACTAGCTGGTACACCCTTGTCACCCTCTCCATACATGAATTCATCATCATCACTGCCTACCTCCTCTATGATTGGTCTCTTTAACGTATCAATGCTGGTCCCAAACAAGCCCCCCATGGGCCGAGTGAAGAACGGATCATCAAAAGGATCCTTCCCACCAAATGTGCGCGCCATCGTCAGCTACAATCCTGCAAACATCAAATTGACATTCCCAAATCCTAAGAACTAATAGAATCCAGATATCTAACAAAATTAACCAGATTAAACCAAATCCTACATAATCATACGCTAGATATGAACAAAAAAAACTAGCTACAAGCCTTCAAGAAAATAGAGTACTGTTCAATTACCTTTACCTTTTTTCCCTTAGGCAACTTAATGAACCACAATCAATTAATCAAAGCATGCCTTCACAATTTCACAGATGACGTTTTTTCTTAAGATGTAGGGTGTCAAGTTTCAATGCTCGTGAGAACACAAATTTATTCGAGGAATCAAATCATTACGCAAACCGCTTTTTTTATGAGAAAAAATCCTGCAGAAATCTGAATTCGAATAGTTTCATCCAACGAACAATTTGAACAACAATGAAAATCGATAAGAAATGTGAAAGAATTTAAAATTACCTTCCACGGAACGGATTCTCGACGATCTGCAACGGGGAAATGGAGGTCGGGAAAATTCGAAAAGATTGAAGACTGTTAATTTAGAGAGAGTTCTCCTTGATTTTTCTCCTTAATTTAGAGACTGTTAATCACGTGGAAAGTGACACGTAATGAAAATCGAGAGAGTTCTCCTTGATTTTTCTTCTAAGATTTGAAACTGGTTTGAGGAAACTAGAAACTTCTCCAGGTTTCTAGTTAATGATATTATTATCAAATCTTATGAAATGTATTTGAAAAATATAAATTTTAACAATTGATAAATTTATAAGAAGCTTTTACAGGATCCTCATATGTTATAGCAATTGATGTTACAATTAAACATTGTATTTTCAAAAATATATTTCTCACTAAAATCACGTGATTTAAAACTAAAATTCAATATTATAAGGTAAACTTTTGGGTTTATATACTGATTTTTTTACGCTAATGCTAGTTAGTGATATTTTATTTTTTTTAATTTTTAATTTACACTTTCATTTTGATTGATGTGTTAGTTTTTCAACATATCGTTTAAAATCTAATATCGATGTTTCATTTTTCGAATTATTGTATTTTTATTTGATGTATAATTTGCAATGTGTTAATACTGTGAACTGATTTTTTTTTATATTAATGTTTTTTATATCGGTGTCACATTTTGATTCACATTTAATATTTTATAAATAAAGTGAATTTTTATTTGATGTTTAAATATTAAAACTTGATTTGTTTTTGTTTGGTGTTTAAATAAATAAAATTGATGTCTTTTACTTTATTTTTAACTATTCTAATGGGATATGTACTTTTTAGTACCCCTCAATCCTAATTCTAGTTGCACTCTTACATTTTTTACACTATTCTCCAACAAACTTTGACGTATATATGAATAGATTTATGAACAACAACAATATCGCATATGATATTATTAAATTTGTTGTAACAACTAGTGTCTAAATATCAAGTTTTTATATGTCGTTATTATACGTAGGTAAACATATTAACGGTCAAACATGTCTCTTGAACATCGTGATAATAATGGATGTGCAAATAGAGCTGGGACAAAGGGAGTATTTTATTTGATGTTTAAAATATTTTATTTTGATGTGTATTTTTATTGTCTTTATTTTTTTTTTGGAAATAATCATTCATAGGTTCCGTAGAAAAATGTCCAACAGCGATAACAATAAGTATAGTGACAACCACTTAACTAACCTTTAGTTGTAACTAATTTATTTCAGGATATATATGTCAACCATACTGATCGTTTGTACTGTTACAGAATAAATATCCATTATAAACTATAATATCGTCGTCGGGATATTAACTCGCTTCCCACGAAAATCATGACCACTTGGCAGAGAAGAGCGTATCTCGTATCAATCACTTTGCTAAACAGATATCTTCAAGCACTGCAACACCACTTAACCTAAAGCACGATCTATATTGTTTGATATGTAAATACCTTTAAAAAACACATATTTGATGCATCCAAATTAATGAAAACCCTTCAAAAACACAAACAATTGCGAAAACACGATTTGTACAACCAGATCGAGAATAAAACATCGACACGAATAATTATATTGAGTGATCATTATGAACATAGCAATCTAACTATTAGGTCGGAGAACAAGAATATATTATGGTGACAGGTCCATGCTTATTCGATGATATAATTACTCAAAGAATACAAATTGGAAAAAAATATATTTCCCCATCTCCCCATAATGAGAATATAAGGAAAGAAAATTGAAAAAAGAGAGTAGGGTTTGATAAAAATAATTATTGCTTGTTTTTATTTTTTATTTGATGCATAATTATTAATAATTTGAAGAAAAAATTGTAATGTAATGTGATGAAATAATTTATTTTTTATTAGAATAAAAATAAATAAATCCAATCAACTTAATCATCAATATAGGCTTATTTTAGAAAAAATATATCATGTCTAGTAATTATTTATTTAAAAAATTCTTATTAATCTTTAATAGCCTATAATTCTTACAACATATTTAGTAATTATTAGCACACATTATGGTGTAATTCTATAATTCAAAATTTTGAAGATTTAAGGAATTTTACTAGAAATACAAAAGAAATGAAGACCTGCGGTTAGACCCGTAATGAATAGCTAAAGAGTAAAAATAGTAAAAAGGAAAAAAATGGGAGGAAAACACCAGAGAGCACCGCATACTACTTGCACATGTATGGTGGTGCATGGTCGAAATTGCAGAAGGCCGCAATGACGTGTGCGGTGGATCTGGCTGCAGGCTTTTGGACGGCGGATTCCAAGGATTTTAAATCTCACTTGGGTTCAGCCCATTGACCCTTGGGAGTTGAATGTAATGTGTTCTGGTAATTTCTGAAGACAATTCTTATTTTTGAAGAAAATAATTACATTTATTTTGGAGTTATAGTATATTCCTAATATTTTATTTGGAATATAATTAGTTTCCTAATATTTTAGTTTATTTTTATGGAGAATTCTTCTTAAAAGAACTCTCTATTTAGTTTTCTATTTTAGGTATAATTCTTGTCTTGGCAAGAATATATTTATTAGAATAATTAGGATTAGATTAGAAGAATAATATTATTCCTTCTTTAGTTAGATTAGAAGTAGTTTGTAATTTAAATACCAAGGGATTTTCAATAATAAAAAACATGAGTCCATAAGAGACATAAATAGAATTTTTTCCCTTGAAAATCCCGTCTCTATAATATGTATTATTTTTTAGATTTGTTATCAATGAAGAACTAAACTTTTAGTTTCATTTGACGATTGAAACCATAACTGAATGCAATGTAATGTTCAAGAAGAAGTAATGAGTTATATTCTTTCCTATTTATATTGAACTAAATTATCTTGTAAATATAAATGTATTTGATTGAATTGTGTAATTTATTTAGATTGATCAACTAGATTTATTGCATATTTCATATTACTAGTGACTCACTACTCCGAAGAAGATTGACGATCTTCTTGCGAATAATGATTAGTAATTTATGTATTTCATTAGTTCTTGGATGTAATGTTATTACTGATTTGGGACGGAGGTCGTGTATCTTATTAGTTTTTGTGAAGAAGGTCCTCAAAAGATGTTGGAATATTAGTTTGCATAAAAACGTTAGGTAAAAGTAAAGTGAAAATTGAGCAAAGTGTGTTTTTAACCTTATATTTTGGTCGAAAGTGCAAAAATAACCTTTTAAAATTAGAAAGTGCAAAAATAACCCTGAATTTCGTTGACCGAAATGTCAACTTTCAAATTGACTGGAAATCATCGAAATGACTATTTTACCCTTCTATTAAAAAAATTTAAAATGAAAATAGTAAAGATAGTAATACCCTTTTTCCGTTTTCTTTCTTTTGTTTCCCAGATCTTTCTTTCCCGGTTATTCCATGGTTGACGTCGTCTTCGTGGTTTCCTCTGTCCGTTTCAGTGATGTCATCTCTTCTAGCGGTGGTCTCCAGCAGCGAATCAGTTAAGACACTGATTTCTTCAATCAGAGCATATGAATCCGATGACGTGAATAGGAGCAATCAGATCTGTTGATTGAAGTTTTGTTTCTAGCAATCAAAGCATATTAATCTGACGTTTCCGACAAGTTCCGTCACGCCATTGGTCTCGACCCCTGCTCAGTTGTCGGAGGTAGAGGTTAGTGGCGGGTAACACAGCGGGTCCGGGGTACTATTCGAATCGAAGCTAGCGGCGAGAGGTTTCAGGGCGGGCTATTGCCACCGGTAGAGGGGATTGGTGGCGGGTCTAGGCTGGGTGGTGGCAGATCTGGTCGGAGGGATGGCGCAAGTGGTGGCGCGGGGGAGGGGATTTGCAGAGGTGGTGGTGAGGGGCCTACGCGATGGTGGGGCTGGTGGCGCTGCCACAGAGTACTGGTGGCGCGACGGTGGAGTGCTGATGGCACGGTGGCGGATCTGGTGGAGTGTTGGTGGCAGGTTTGACGAAGAAGAAAAACCCTAGGGTAGTTTTGTCATTCAATTTTTTGTTTTAAGAATAGGGGTATTTTTGTCTTTTTTATAAATGATCAATGCCTGAATTCGATAAGTCAATATTAGAATAGTGCAATTTAGATATAATTGCATTATTTTGCAAAAAACTTAATGTTAATTTTGCACTTTTAAATTTTATAAAATTATGTCTACACTTTTAAATTTTAATATGGTCATTTTTTTACACTTTTCCTTCGAAAATTTACTGTGGGACGGATGGAGCTTGAATTATAACACAAAAGTGTTAAATTATCACAATGATAGGTACTCCCTCCGCCCCAGCTATTTCTGCGGAGAGATAAATTTCACGCTGTTCAAGAAACATATTTGACCGTTAATATCTTTAACTTCGTATAATAACGGCAAATAAAAATTTAATATTTAGAAACTACTTGTTACGACGAATTGAACAATATCATATACGATAATATTATTGTTCATATATTTATTCAAATATGCGATCAAACGTTGAGGAGGAATAATGTCAAAAAAGTAAGAGTGCAAAAATAGCAGGACAGGGGGAGTATTATATTATATTCGGATCTTGTTCGGTCTGGATTAAGATGAATTGAATCTCTTTAAATTTGGGTTAGAATCAATTCTGTTTCTTTCAGATCAATTATTAATCGGGTACAATCGGGAATCTTTCGCATACGAGTCATTCGCATCGGGAATCTTTCGCATACGGGTACAATCGGGAATCTTTCGCATACGAGTATGGGTTTGGGTTCGTTTTTGGATGCATGCTTTGTTCATGTTTGGGTCTTATCGGATCTGATCATTTTTGTTCGAGTTTGGATTGGTTGAGTGATTTTGGATTTTGGATTATTAACCGAGTATCACTAGTCGGGTCTCGGTTCGAGTATTTATTATTGGGAGTTCAGATTCGATCTTATTTTGCTATGTCAACTTATTGGCCAAAAATCGTAAGGTACTATATTTATGGGAACATATACTTTATAATTACATCAACGGAGTATTTGGAAACTCAATCCTCACATTAATGATTGTTTTAATAAAAAAAACTTTTTTTGTTGATTCTTGAACAATTGAATGATGGATATCATCTTTCACATAGACACTTTAAATATTAACAATCTAATATAACGGATTTTTGTGGTGAGAGAGATCTACATCAATTATAATAACTTTTTTTTGAAAAGAATTATAATTACTTGTTGTAGCAATTAAAAGACCAGTGCTGTTAGAATCGGTCCGACCCGTCGATCTGGCTGCAGCGGCGGAACTAGGGGGCGAGCTGGTGCGGCCGCCCCCCAAACCTTCGGTGACCAGGGTAATATACCCCTCCCGTCCCAGCCCCGCCCCTGCTAGCCCAGCTCCGCCCCGCCCAGCCCCTCCTCAATACTCCTAGTTCCGCCACTGTCTGGCTGCGATAAAAACAACACTATATAAAGTAATCATTTCTCCAGTGAGTCGGCGCAACTCGTCAAAGAAAGACCTCAACATATAAGAAATGTACTCATCCATTCTAGCGTAAGAGATCAGTAATTTTTCACACGCACATTTATGTATAATGATGTGATCGAAAAAATTAAAGATTAAAATGAAGCGGTCAAAATTCAGCCATACACTTAGACGTGTTTTTTTATTTATTAAAAAATGATTAAATGAGAGCAGGATCAGAGGTAAAATGACTTAAATAATATTTTTAAAGTAAAATGATTAAAACTAAGACCCTATTCTCCAGAACTTATTTGAATTTCAATTCAATTCAATTCCATTCAAAATCAATTCATTTCAATTCGGTTTAGTTCCGTTCCGTGTACATTTAATTTGGAGTAACATTTACCTTAATTTAGTCATTCATTACTATTTTTCAATACTCTTATTTTAGTTCAGTTCAACTCAATTCAATTCAAATCAGTTCAATTCAAATAAGATCATATTAGAGAATATGGCCTAAGCCCTTGCAAATAAAAAAGCAAAATTCACTCTCTTGTATTACCACGAAATATTTTCAGGAGAACCTGCAATGTAACAGTATACAAGAGTATATTTTCTCTTGTAGCGTATGGAAAAAAAATGCATAATTGGTATCCAATTAATTGTCGGGTGAAAGAAGGGTGGACAAAATTTGGTTCCAAGTGTCGGTGACTCCCAGCAACGCACCAGTGGAGGCAGTCAATACCAAAGGCTCCGTAAACGGAAGGATTCCCGTCTTTACGGAACTGGGATAAATGCGTTATGTCTAGTACTGTAACGGCGCCGGGGTTCTTGATCGTGCCGATTATTTCCTTTTGAATTCCATTCGTCGGCGGCAAACTCCCGGCGTATTCTGTGCCCGTCACCGGTTTCATCTCGTGCTCGCAGTTCCTTGCGTGAGGATCACCCCATTCTGATCCGCTGTTTGTTTAAAAAAAATATTACAGTTAATATAATCAGGGGCGGATCTAGAAATTTTAATTTGGTGGTCACAATTTAATTATATGACTCTGTGTCTAAAAGTAGTGTTAAAATTTCAAAAAATATTTACCATTTAGGAGAAGAATGTGATTGATCCAAAGATAAAAATAAACTAGGAAAAAATTATAAGTTGATTAACTAAAATATTTTAATTTTAAAAAAAGAAGAAGGTAAAACAATTGCCCTATCTTGCACAAAGGTAGTTCTGCCTCTGAATATAATAATTTATAAAATTATCTAAATATGACAGAATTGTTGGGATGGAAGATAATAGATAACGACAATGGATATTTTTACTGGAATGGATGGATCACATAATTCTTAATGTATAGATATTAATTTGTAAACTGCTGTTTTAAAATCGACACTTTACTAGTTAATTAATTTTTTATGCATTTCAAAATGAGAGAGTGAAAATAAAAGTGTGATTAGAAAGAAAATGGCAACCGTAAAAGACGAAAGTATTTGCGTGTCTTTAAGCAATTAGCGAGAAAATAGCGTAATCAAATAAAAGTAGGATTGCTTTAACCGCCGACTTACTTGTAATGGGATGGTGAAACGGTCTGGAAAAAG
>JAULKK010000008.1:13395473-13409302 GCA_032355705.1 Rubia peregrina
GGGAGACTAATAAATATCCTCCACAATGGTGGTTTAATTTAAAAAATAATAATTCCTGGGACAGTCTTAAAAAAAGCAGAGCAGTAAAATAGATGTATGGATATGGTCAACCATGAAAACTCGAGAAACTTGTTGCCCAGTAGGCAATAGCCTATCTATGAAGACTCGCGTTCATGATGGGTCTGTTTCTTGACTTTGTAGGGATAGCATTGTTTCTGGACTAAATTATTTTTTTTGTCCTCTACGTACAATCTTTTATCATTTTTTGGTTTCCGAGAGTAAAATTACGTTTGTTTAGTACTCCACAAATTTAAAGTGAAAATTTCGATCCCCAAAACTAGATTTGGGTGGTTTTCATCTTTTGATCCCCAAATGGAAGAAGAAGACGCGCCAAATATATTTTTTGGGGACCAAAAGATGAAAACCACCCAAAATCTGATTTTGGGGAGTGAAACTTTCACTTTACATTTGTGGGGTACTAAACAAACGTGATTTTACTCTCGGCGACCAAAAAATGGCAAAAGATGGTAGGTGGGGATCAAAAAAATAATTTAATCTTATTTCTAACCTTAAACTTAGTTGCTTGGATTTAGGTAAATGAAATGAGTGAATGAAATTGAATTTAGAAAGGGAAAAGTAGAATTAATAGATGGAATTGAATGAATCATGTCATAAAATAAAAATGTGAGAATTTCATATTAAAAAAAGAGAGAGGAAAGTTTCTCAGTATCGATATTATCTTACTTTGCGTGGTGGTCAAGTTGTGGCTTGTCCGGTGAAGAATCATTCTTGGTTTTCTGTTTTTCCTTCTTTTTTTTTAAATTTTCATTGTCTTCATTTGTATGACACAATATAAAATTAAAGAATCCTACATTCCCAACTATTTCTGCGGAGAGAGATATTTCACGTTGTTCAAAAAACATATTTGACCGTTTACATATTTAACTACGTATAATAACAACAAATAAAAAGTTAATATTTAGAAACTATTTGTTACGACGAATTGAACAATATCATATACGATAATATTATTGTTCATATATTTATTCAAAATGCGATCAAATTTTGAGGGGGAATAGTGTCAAAAAAGTAAGAGTGCAAAAATAACAGGGACAGAGGGAGTAGTATACTAGTATTAGACCCCCTAAAGTTTAGAGGCAAAAGGAAAAGAGGAAGTTGTAAAAAATGTTTAGGGTCAAAGTGGAATAGACTTTGGTGGTGAGAAAAGGGGAATGCACTAACGCACTAATGCTCCTGACAGGAATCCCAAGATGCCCCTCCATGGTTTCTAATTATTCTAGTTGCAATTTTAAGTGAGTCTACTCTAATTAATTTTTTTCTATTTAGTTAAAAATTAAGATATAAGATGTATATCATTTCAATTTTTATGCTCATTTCATTTCACCAGAATCTACACACTTTGTAGTCAACTTTCTCAGGTCATATTTAACCAACAATAACTTTAGTTAAGTATGCTAATAGAGTATTAAAATTTGATATTTAGAAAATATATCCTGCAAGGAATCCAATAATATATTGCATGATGATATTAGTGTCTATATACTAATTGATAGGGGTGTTCATATTGCCCGAATCGACCATGGGCCGGGTCGAGTGGGTCAATATCCCATCTGGGTCGATATGGGTCGGGTTGGATTTTGACCCAAATCGACCCGTTTTGATCCATTTGCAATTTTATCTCACTTTCTTGAAAAAATCACAAAAAAATTAGTTTAATACAACATACCCACATAAACAAGTTTAACATTTTTCAAATTTTTATATAACTAAAAATAATTTTGTGAAGCTACTATTAATAATAAATAATATATTTATTAGTAAAATTATATTTTAAATGAAATATTAAAAGTATTCTAATTAAGTAAAATGAAAATAATTGTAATTTTCTTTATTAAGTGAATAATATATAATTAAATATAATATAATTATTTTAAATCATATAAATAAATTATTATTTATTTATTTTTAAAATATTATTACATTTAAAATAATAAATTTTATTTAAAAATTATTAAAAATTACTATTTTATATGATTTTGGTCTATTTGGGTCGACCAATGACCCAGTCCGACCCGACCATTACTGTGACGTGTCCCAACCCTAAAAATTACTATTTTATATGACGTGTCCCAAAATTTTGGGTCAATATGGGTCGGGACAACTGATCCGCCCTGACCCATGAACACCCCTACTAATTAAAATTTATTATCAATGTGTGTTGATAAAGTTGATAAAAAAAGTGTGTAGATTTGGTTGAGACCAAAGAAGTATAACATTTCTATATTTTTTTGTACAAATATAAGAATTGCTTCAAGTTCAAGGATTGAATCAAGACACTGAAATGCTGAAATTATAGGACCTCCGCCCCACCAACTCCTTCCATTTTAAGGGTGACCCGTGACCACTAGCATGGGTGGATGTCATGGTTGGCTTCATATCAACGCTAACAGCCAAAACACGGGCCACACCACAAACCTAGAAAAGAAAGCAAAGAAGGAGCACAAAGCCAACGACATATACCAAATATTTTTAAAAGGAGATTATCACTGAGCCATTAAAGTTGTACAAAAGTTTTGATCACTATCATTAATTCGTTTGACAAAAGCATTTTAAAGCATTCTTGGATTAGCCTCCATGCCTGTTGTTTCCCCTTTTGCCCATCCTTCTATTAGGAGTGGTAACCGTACGGTTAACTAAATTACATATCATATAAATCATATTGCTAGAATTAAAGTAAGAGATACTATAACTTAATTTAATTGAAATTTAAGGAACCCTAAAATTTCATCTATTTTAATAGGTTGGGGAATCACCATATTGAGGACTAAAGCAGGAGACACTACTATTAGAATATGTTGAAACTCAGCAAAACTTGAAGCCCCTTCAAATTTCATCCATTTGAATAGTTGAGGACGTTCTCCAAAGAATACTCAATGAACCACTATCGAACCACCTTCACAGAAGTCGGAACCACCACAGTGGCACCTTCTTGATCCACTTGCAAATTGGGAAACCACCACCAACACAGTCACATGGTTATCCCTTTTATCTATTTTCATTCTCTTTCAATGTATTGAAATAGTAACAATTGAAATACATAATGAGTTATTTGTTAGCTAAATTCTAGCTTTTGTAATTTTATAACATGCTTATAAATGAACTCGTACGCAGTCGTGTAATAGATTAGATGTGTACTAAGATGAAGAACTCATACACAGTTATGTACTTCCTCTGTCCCAGCCAAGATTGCACATTCATCATTATCACGTTGTTCAATAAGCATGTTTGACCGTAAATGTGTTTATCTACGTGTAATAACGGTAAATAAAAAGTTGATATTAAAAAACTACTTATTATGACAAATTGAACAACATCATATACGCTAATATTGTAGTTTATATAGTATATGTTTGTTTATGTGATCAAAATTTGATAGAGAATAAAAAAAATAAGAGTGCAAGTTCAACGGGGACGGAAGGAGTAATAAACTGTATTTGCACTAAGACAAGGGAATATAATATCAAAATAAGTTAATTAATGAAACAAATCTTAGTGCTCATTTCACCCCCCTGTAGGCATAAATTGCTAGTGGTTCATCCAATTTGTGTTCTCCCTCTCCTTATTGACCTTCCAATTCCGTCTCCATGTCATTTCATGTTAACATCCAAACATAAGCCATGAGGGGGAGGAGGGATGGATCATCAAGGAAACCATATCTCTCCTAGAAAACCGGTGGTTCCGGTGGCCGGCGGCAGCAGCGGCGGTGGTGGCGGTGGCAACAGCGACAGACTGAAAAGAGACGAGTGGAGTGAAGGGGCCGTTTCAAGCCTTCTGGAAGCATACGAAGAGAAATGGATCCTAAGAAACCGGGCAAAACTCAAAGGGCAGGATTGGGAGGATGTGGCGAAGCATGTGTCGGCGCGTGGGAGTTCAACCAAGTCGCCCAAAACTCAGACGCAGTGTAAGAACAAGATCGAGTCCATGAAGAAGAGGTACCGGTCGGAATCCGCCACCGCCGCGGAGGCCTCCAGCTCCTGGCCGCTTTATACCCGCCTTGATCTCTTGCTGCGTGGGAATTCTCACCCTCCTCCGCCGCAGCTTGCTCCCTGCCCTCCATTACTGTTCCATGAGCCGCCCCAGCAGCCGGTGTGTCATCATCATCATCAGGCAGCTCCTCCGGCTCAGGGAACTGTTGCAGAACAAAATTCCCATGATTCCAATGGTTTTGAACGAGTTCCTAAGGTGAGTGGATGTGGATCATGATAACCTTAAAATACACGAATTTGTCATGCATCACCATACATGTCATGCATTTTAAGGCTTAGGTCACTGTTTATAAAATCAAAGTTGATCGATTAACTATAAAATTCATACATATTCAGGTCAAATTATTATTGTAGAGTTGAATGTTATTGGATTCGCTGTAAAATAGCATCCTCCATTTACAAATATTTTTTATTAATATCATATTTTCCATCTGAATTCTATTAAACTATATTTAAATATAGTAAAAAACAATTATAATAGAGCAAACTAAAATTTAATATTTATCAATCCAAAATTTACTACTAAACTGGAATAAATTAAATCAAACTGCAGATAAATTGAAAAGAGCATGTCTCTTTTTATAAAAGTTAATAGGAAATATCTTTCTTTACAAATTCTTCCCAATTCCTTTAAAAATTTCCCTCCTTTTCTATTTACTGTAACTTACTTTAGTGACATTCTTTGTTTTTCGCCTAGGCTAGCTATCCCATCTGAAACTACCACAAGAAACACCAATATTGTTTCAGTAACGCAAGTTTTTGTTGAACAAATCAGGTAGAGATTCATTCGAAGTAACAATCTTTTGTTTTTACAGGAAGATGGTGGCGGTGGTCCGAACTTGTCCAACAATCAAGAATATGGGAAAGATGCCATTGAAACCGACGACAGTAGCACCCCAGCAATATACAGTGACAAGGAGAAGCTGAGGTCCAAAAACATGAAGATGAGAATAGAGAAGAAGAAGCACCGAAGGGACACATGTGCAATTGCAGAGAGCATTAGGCTGTTAGCAGAAGTCGTCGTGAGGTCGGAGCAAGCAAGAATGGACACCATGAGGGATTTGGAGAAGATGAGGGCTGAAACAGAGGCCAAAAGGGCAGAAATGGACCTCAAGAGAACTGAGATCATAGCCAACACACAACTGGAAATTGCTAAGCTTTTTGCTGGGATTCATAATACCAATAATACCAAAGGAGGGGCTGATCCTTCTTTGAGAATTGGAAGGAATTGAGGCCCTTTTTTATCGCCTCAGTCGTGTCAGATATTGTCACCCTTAAGTACCTTTTAAGCACAGAATAACACTGTAATATTTCTTATCCGTGAAAGGGGATTTCAGCATGTGATTGTATCACAACATTGGTACAAATATTGGAATCCATTCAGCCTATCATCGATTGAATCCCTGCCCGATATCAACAAACTAATCACAGAGAGATGCCGGTGTCGTGTGAGCTAGGAAAGACCGACTCACTGACTATCTACATTGAACTATGAATAGATTACAATATCTCCATGCCTATGTTTTACACAACCCAGAATTCTCATATTGATAACATCACAGGTTAGGAATCAGCTTGCTTTTCTTTCTGTGTTCCTTTGGCTTTCAACACCAGCAACATTAGTCTCCTGAGGCCAATCAGATGGATGGCACCAGTTTCCCTTTTCCCCTGACCTACCTGATTCGAGTTAAGAAACTGCTAACAAGTACAAACTATTCCTTGTGCGATGTCAACAACGATTTGAAAAGTTGAGATGATCGTCCCCTGCTGCTCCGAAGAAGTTGTGACAAGAAACCTTGTTTCAAGAAAACACCAAAAGGTCTCTAGAATTCTTGAGCATCAAACTCGGGTTTTGAAGGATATTCAATACCCTGAAGAGCAGGCATCCTTCGTAAATCATCGTCAGAGTATTTTGGAACAAACCAATATCGTTTATCCAGCCCAAAAACCTACAGAATCGGAAGGACAAATGACATAAAAACACAAAGCCTTGCAGTAAACATTCTGATACTTGACCTAAAACAAGCCACTCATTACTATCCTGTGTGAATGACCACATACACATCCCCTAATGGGGACAAATTATAGGACTGGTGAAAAGAATAATGCAGAAGCTTGCAGGGACAGTAAGATGATATTATCTCAAGATGGTACATTTCAATTCTCAACACAATTCATTCACAATAATAGGTGGTACCAAAAAGAGAATATGGAAGATGACAATGCTTCTGAACTCATCAGAAGAACATAAACCATGCAGCTTTTCATGGAGATAGGTTAGGACTTGGATTTTAGTGCAAGAAATATCTGCCATCTATAAAACATCTAGACCAAAAGATTTGCAATTGACATCACACACAAAATTGTATTTTTTCAAAACTACACGAGAAAGAAACTAGTAATAAAATCTCACATAGTATATGTCAATTAATGCCATAGGATAAGTATTATTAGAGAATCAGGATGAACTAAGATAAAAAAAAACAAAACCTGTTCAAAGTTCCTCTTGCGGCCCAGATCATAGCGCCATTTGGGAGTAGTCTTTTTTTCATATGCCTATTAAAAAAATGACAGTTAACTACAACCCCTGGCATAAAGCTATGCAAATTCCTAAGCATGTGACCTATTGGTAAAGAAAAATTATTGCCCAAAAAGTGCTCATTTAACCCCTTTGCTAAGGTAAGAGAATCAGACAACAAAAACAAGTCAAGAAAAGTATGATAAAAGACCTCAATTGTTGTTGTGTTCCCAGCAACCAACGATATGTGCATGATCATAAATCCTAATACGCTCAAAGCGAAGGCCAGGTTCAATACTGAAATAGATAGAACACAAGTAATCAGACAGGAGCGGTAGAAAGACAAAGGAGCCAAGCATCTAAAAGTAAGCTTCACACACTTACCAAAAGCAAGAAAGGTCGTAGCAAGAGTGCTTGGGGTACCAGGAATCTCCGCGTCGCTAAAGAAAGCAATAAAATGAGGTAACAGTGATAGTGTTGCAAGACTTGTCTCCAGGAATGTGTACAACTGCAAGAAGAGCAAGACTTTGATATAAAAATAACTTATAATGGTGAAGCCAAATCACAGTTTAATATCAACAGAATAACAGATTCAAAGAGATAAAAACACAGACTTCAAAGGCTGTACGGAAGACGTCAATTGCACAATTATAGGGAACTTCTGGTTGCCTTAGAACATATACACAACCTATGCTTGATGTAACAGCAGTGACTTTATTGCTATAGCACTGAAATCACCAAAGTCTAACAGCAACAAGGCTGTGAAATGGTGTGTGATAAAACGTGTCTATTTCTTCACCTTGTATCGTTTATTGCACAGCACTAGAAACAGACTATCACAATTCACAAAAATCAAATCTTGAACATACTAAATATCAACTTCCAATCTCTTTGATGTCTAACATATTACTTAATCGTAAACTAGGGATGTCACATCACACACAAGACTTACCAGGAAAAGGAGGAAGTACTTGTAATTCAACGCGCCAACACAATTCACAACCCATACACAATGATGGTCCATTTTCAGCACACACCTCCCACCTAACACAAACACATCTCAGTTTCTCTACAACAAACAAACCCCGAAATTCGAAAAGAATCACACAGAGCAGAGAGAGAACTCACAAACAGAACAGTGGTGGCACCGCGGCGGCTTAAACTGATTGCACTTCCTACAGTACCGCACTCTCGGATTCACAGGGTCAACAGGCGCATTCCCAAACTCCGCGGAGGTCAGCGGATCAGTATCCCCACTCTCTTCATCCAATTCAGGCCTCCAGTTAGGCGGCACAGACCCCGGATCCGTAAACACGACCGCAAAATAGCTCCACAGCAGCATCACCAGCTGCGCAAAAACAACAGAATAACTAACTTTTTAAGAATCAAAGTCAGCATTTCACCCCTTAACACACTCAACTGCCATCTATGAACTATCATTTCAGCTAAACCAGGCGATGATCTCAATACAAATCCAAAGGGAAGAACTGGGAAAATGAATTAACCAATGAATTAATTAGTTACCAGGGAGTGGAAGAGGATGAGGACGAGGAGCGCGATGAGGGAGTCGAGGTCGCCGTCGGCGAGGGCAGGGCCATAATTACACAAAACGACGGCGTAATAGGTGACGCCGACGACTCCGAGCACCACCAGGATCATGATCGAGCCCAGACCTCGCAACGCCGCACAGAATTTGAATACATTCCACGCCATCACTGCTCCAGATCTATACATAATACGATTCCAATCGCCCGGAGAAATCAAAACCCTATAAAACCATACAAATCGTACAGATTGAGCAGATTGTTTAGGGTTTATGGTGGGAGTATGATTGAATCGAAGGAAAAAGAGTAAATTTTGGGGTGGAAAGTAGGAATCCTTGGATTTGTTGAACTAAAATACTGTTGCCGTGTAAGAAGGTACAAATCTAATTATTAGTTTTGGATTTTTAAAAATTGTTTCGTGGTTTTGGAGTCACAAAGTTTGAATTTTTCATCTGTTTGTTTTTGGATTGTGGGATTTTAACTAAATTGAATGAACAATGTTTAGATGAGTCAATGTGGAAACTATTTTCTATTATCCTGTAAACAGATTGTTTTGACGCGTTTGGAAATTGCAAAATTGGTTGAAGGTCAATTGCGGTTGGTTTTTTTAATTGACAGCAACGTTTTTTTGTTTCTTTGTCTTCTAGAACATGAAAGAATAAGAGGAAAGCTTTGTTGATGTGGCCATATCCATATGCATTTAGGAGTTTTCTTGCTATGAATCTTGTTCTTGGATTGAGTATCTATTTTCCCTTCTTTTTCTCCAATGGTTGGGATTTTATATACTTATTGGGAGGTTTTATGCCTAATATGATGATTACTTTAACATTTCCAATTTGACATCACCACATTAAATATACTCCCTCCGGTTATCTAATTATGACCCCCTTTGATCACAATTTTTTATGGCATGTTTGACCATTGATAACTTTTATTGTATACAATAATAGATATCATGTTAGATGTCTTTAGATTCTCCGTAACATGTAGTTTCTAAAAAGCAAAATTTTGTAATACGTTATTTTAAGCAACCAAAGTTATCGCTGGTCAAACATGCCTTGAAAAAATGTGAGAAAAAATGAGGCCATAATTAGAGGACCGGAGGTAGTACTCCATTTGATGAAATCACACACCTAAGAGAAGGTCCAACAGATTCTCCATAATAGAGATTTTCATTGTTTTTAGAGAGTCTGGACAACTTTTTTGCTCCAACAGATTCTCCATATGGTTATCCAAAATAGAGATTTTGTTGAAAATGTAATTTGGTTCTTTATATTGGTAGAGAGAAAACAAATTTTGGAGAATGTTATGTCATCATCAACGCAATCATCATTTAACACCTTAAATTAATACCAATATTTCATGCATGGTAAGAAATTTCTAAATTTTGCACATCCTACAAAAAATGTCACATTTTCATAATATTCAACGCACATGCTTGACGATTAATATTTTTTATCATTTAAAATTTATTGAAGAAACAAATAAAATTGAACCATATAACCATTCAGTTATACTTTTTTCTATTTTTTTAAGTATTCATTTGAGTGATCGTTTTTCAAAAGATTTTATGATATTTTAAACCTATGAATTTCAAATAATAATTAACATGAATCACGACATGAATATGATTAAGAAATTAGTTAATGCCTTCTCTATTGACTCTATGAGAAATAGTGACATATCAAAAGGATATATTTGAAATCATACTTCTATAAATTTTTAGATTCTAAAGGGTTACTTTATTTTGGTTGTACTAAAAACTTTGCATTAGCCTAATTTGATGAGTTTTATGAATTGAAGAATTGTTATTTTCAATTTATTTAAATAAATAAATAGTTATAAGATATTTAATTATCTTTAAAATGAAGTAAAAAATTAGTCATTTTAAACTTTTCTTCAAGTAAATATAAGAGTTTAATTTAAATTACAAAAGAAATAATTATTGTGTAATAAATGTTAAAGTCCGTAAAATGGAGAGTCTGTTGGAGTTTATGGGAAAAAAATAGAGAATATGAGTTTTGAATATCCATTTTGAAGAAATTTTTCAGAACCTGTTGGCAATACAAAAAAAGTCCAGTAGTGACACATATTTTGTGACAGATAAGAAAATGTCACAATATTTGCTGCACATTCAGGTGTCACTAAATATTTTGTGACATGTGTACATATCACTAAACTGAATTACTACATCAATCAATGTCACAGCTTTAGTAACACTTCTAAATTGAACTACATCTTAAAGCGTCACAAAAAATATAACGATACTTCAACGCGTCACAAAATTTTAGTGACATGATGAATAGATGCACTTCGCTAATAATTTTAGCGACGCCTTTGAGTATTACAGATGCTCAAAAAAAAATGTCGCAACTGTAACTTTTTTTTTTGTAGTGTGGAGTTGCTCTAAGTGATATGTTAAAGGCATGTTCTCCAAATTTTATCTTCCCCTTCAATTAAATTCTAAATTCAGTTAAGTTTCAATCAATCTAGTTCAATTTCAGTTCAGGAAAAAAATTAATTGATGAAATTTAGTTTAATTTAGTCATATTATTACTATTTTTCCTATAAACTTACTTTCAATTTAGTTCAATTCGGTTCGGTTTGGTTCGGTTAAATTCATTTTGAACTTGATTCCATTGAAGGTTGTTTTCATGGTAAATTCGTAAGGAATATAATGATGAACTTGTCATCAACTTGGTTTTCTATGATCTTAAATGGGAACCCAACAGGTTTCTTTTGGGCTTCAAGGGGATCAAATAGGGAGATCCCGTATCTCCATTTCTATACAACATTATAAGTGAATAATTCTCAAGGTCTATAAAGAATTTAGCTCACAAAGGATAACTACCTTCAGTCATTTCCAGTCCTTACGAAAGCTACCACCCCTGCACTGCACACCTAATGTACGCAGACAATACTGTTATATTTATAGTAACTGGGATACTGAATCTAAAAGGAGTTAAAAAAAATTCTTATGACTAATGAACAGAACACGTGTCAAAAGGTTAATTATGAGAAAAGTGAGTACTTCATAAGTAAAAAGGAAACACAATCAAAGCATGCTAACATTCATAATATAAAATGAAGAAAGGATCAACGCCACTAAGAGCATGTACATGGGGTTTGGAAATTTTAATTGAGCTCGAATCGAGTCCGAAAACTCCCACAATGGGGGCTCGGAGCGGGCTACATTCACTATAAAAAAGAGAGTCCAGCATTGACGTATTTTTTGTGACTAGTAAGGAAGTGTCACAATTTTTATGATATCTTAACGTGTCACTAAATTTTAGTGACAAGTGCACATGCCATTAAAAAAATTGTGATATCAATTCATGTCATTACATTTTGTGACGCTTCTAACTATCATAAAAATTGCTACATCTTATGGTATCAATAAATTTATGAAGTATTAAGATGTCACAAATTAAAGGATTATTTTAATTTCTTCTACAATAAAACTAGAATGTAAGAATTACTTTATTAAAAATAACATAAATCATTTCTTGTTTGTATAAAAAAGGTTTTGTGCAAATAATCTAAAGAAATTTTTTCATCTTTTTCCTATTGGCTAACTAGAAAATTTTCTGCATCACCTACCTCATTAATTCGGTACACCTAGAAATTGAGAATTTGAGGAAAAAAATTCATCTTTTCCTGTTGGCTAACTAGAAAATTTTCTGCATCACCTACCTCATTAATTCGCAATGAGTATAAATTGAGAAATTGCTTTTCAAAAGTATAAACAGAGAATTATTATTAATTGATACGTTTCTTTCCACTGACCCATCTAAATTGAATGAGTCCTTTTTCTCACCTCCGTCAACTGCCACCTCCTCCGTCAACTGCCACCGCGGTTCCTCTTCTTCCACCGGAGAAGAAGGCTTCCTCGCCGACCATCACTAGGAGAATCAGATATCGACGTCGGAGACATGTCAGCGATGCTGGAGACACGCTTCAATCTATGCGACGGAGAGAGGTGGCGTTGCAGCAAAGACCTAGCAAAATTGAAGCTTCTTCAACCAGCAGTAGTTTCCGGCAATCCGGTGCCCTACGTCTATCGGATATCGATGACACCGGCATGTTGGAGGTGATTTCATCTAACGAGTGTCATATCTAAGTGCGACATGCCGGAGCAGTTGATGAGCTCGAGCCAGGGTCGGCGGCAGAGGACGAGGAATTCGATCCGGTGGAGGGTGAGGGCGAGTTCATAGCGACGGTGGTGAGTGGGGTGAGGTTAGTCGATTGTTTCAGTTGTTTTTCAGTTTCATTTGCTCCAGCTTAATGTTGCAGACGTTTTACGAACTCAATGTTGCAGATTGAGTCCACGGTAACACATTTTGAACTTAATGTTACAGATTGGCCAATGTTGCAGCGATTCAACGATACACAATTCAGCATGATGAGAATGAAGCTTGCTTCAAGTCAACGCCATTGTCATTAATTTAAAGGTATGTTAGAGAGTTAGCAGAGTAATACATAATTGTTTGATACTAAAACAAAGAAATCATGTTGTGCCTTGTAAACACATATTGTCACTATGTGTCCTTCGCTGGAAATAATTGATGGTCATATTTTTTTTTTGAAATAAACTCTCACTCAATTCAATTTGATGAATTTGTTCTTCTTGTTGAATATATATGAGCCAAATCTGAAACTTGAACTGCTTATTGCCTCGTGATTTTTGTTCTGAGAGAAGTTAACTTGGAAACTGGCAGTGGGGTAAAAAACTTGATATACTGTTTGACCGTGTTTTGAGGTATCCAGGCCGAGTCAGAAATTTGTACTTCACATTTTCTTTGTTCTTCGGGTTGTGACAAAGGTGATAATTCAATGCATCAAGATCTAGCTTTTCTCTTATACTAATTTTATCAATCAAGCTTCCAACTATGTTGTCTTTTTTACATATTTTACTGGAAACATACTGCATGGAGCAGGGCGAGTATCACAAAATTGAGTTTTTAATCTCATTTTGTAAGCTCTTTTCATTCAGGAGTAGTTAAGCATTTTGAACAAAAGTGAAGAAAACGAATAGCTCTTTAATTCGGGAATCTAGTTGGGTGTTTTATGCCTCTACAAATTGGCCCTTGTTTTATACTTAGAAGACTTCAGTATAGTGATTGAATATGATGCATTGACTAGATGGAACAAGATGTTGTTGATATTACCATATACCAGTAAAATGCAGGGTTCAGTTTAAATATTGCATCTTGGGGGTTTCTCTCCCCTACTGTGTGATTGCAATGAATTGTGTTTTATAACTGAGATTGAGCTCATTAATGGAATTTACTTCTTCCAATCTATTGTGTCTTAGTATGAAAGACATTGCATGATGGGTTTTTGATGTTGTCATTTCTAATAAGTGTGAGATGTTTTATGATTGACTGCTTTATTGAATTAGATTACTTTTCCAACCTGTACATGATAGATAAATGTTGAGTGATTAAATGAGTTACTTGATCATTACCTCGTGCCAAATTATTCATATAATTTGAGTATCATCTCATCCTCTTCGGAAGTAAGTTTCCCCTCCTAACCCCCAGCTTCAAGTAATTCATCCATCTCAGCCTGCAATTCTTCTCACATCGAGTTAGACCTGAAATTTTAAATGGTCTCGCTAAGGCTATGGTTCTGGCGGTTCCAGCCGACAAGGCCTAGTCGAATGCTCTGGCAAAGTCCCAGCCGCAGCTAAGCTCCCCT